>JAXDDX010000006.1:6812500-6965000 GCA_034670405.1 Hoplostethus atlanticus | reverse complement strand
AATGAGTGTTTCAAGCTGTACCACCCCTGGGGGACGCCGCGGGCTCAACATGAACATGTCCAACCCACACTCAACTTCAGACCGAAGGTGAGCCGTGCTGGGCCGGGCATTTACTGTCCGCATATACGATAAAAGCACTTTTTAAGAAACAGTGTGTTTTACAGACAATAAAACAGTAACAACTTTAAAAAACAACAACAATGAGATAAACAATAAAAATGTCAGATATGAATTGTAAATGTCAAAAAAGATGACATAGAGCTGGGAAAACAACGTATTTTTGCAGTAATTTTTGCAGTAAAACCACTAAGCCCTCCTGCTTCTCTCTTCTGTTCTCTTGTCTGTGTAAATTATTGATTATTAAACTGATTTGATCTGACTCTCAGGTTCTGACCTGTCCGGAGCACGACCAGGAGAAGCTACAGTTCTACTGTAGGTCCTGTCAGCGGCTGCTGTGCCCTCTCTGCAAGCTGCGGCGCGTCCACACCGGGCATAAGATCCTGCCAGTCGCCCAGGCACACCAAGCCCTTAAGGTAGGACTCTGGGACTCTGATGATGTCGTCTGGACTAAGTTCCTCTAAAAAAACAGACCAGGTGAAAGATTTCAGTCCTAGGAGGGTTGTGAGAAACCCAGCTCTGGTGTGCAACACTGAAATCAGGGTGCGTATGAATGAAACACCTTATATACATTTTGAGGAAAAAAGGTGTTGCTTGATGTTCATCATTCAATATTTGAAATATACACTATTTTTATTTTAAATGACTACATCCTCTAAAATGTTACTATTAAGTAAGTAAGGGTCAATATCTAGTTTCAGAATGAAATTCTTTAGACATACAATGAGGAAATATATACTATATAAACTATAGTTTATATAGTATATATATAATATGTATAGCATATACTGTAGTTTTATATATAATATATAACTAACAAAATGTGCATTACTGGGATGTTATCCAGCAGCCTACTATACAGACCATAGCACAGTAAAGAATAGTACAGTTGTGAAATGGGCTAACACAGTTAATTGGGATCAAGCCTGTCTGACAGTTTTGTGTTTGTGTGCTATTTATTTGACAGGAGAAGATTACCAAGGAGATGAACTACATTCTGTCTAACCAGGACACGGTTCTGGCTCAGATCACCCAGCTGGAGAGCGCCATCACTCAGACTGAGGTGACTAAAACACAGTGAACAGACAAAATGTCGCTGAGCAAGGAAGTAACACCAGCCATTAGCCAAACACCCATTACGCAGCTAAATACTGACGTTAATGTCAGTTTAATACTGGTCTATTTGATAGGTAGCCAAGCAGTGTTTGCTCAGTCTTTCCTATCATAACATCTAATGTGCTAGAAATGAATTGATTGGTGAAATTTGGACTTCACTTGGGAGTATTACAGATCGACAGAAACAGTGGCAAGGAACTAAAAATGACACAATATGATTCATAATATACCAATCATAACAAAGCATCATCAAGTACAGAGCTACATGTACACAGTTATCGGTTTATTGGTGGCATAGTGTTAATTATAGGGTTTTCCTGAGTCTGGCTGTGGCCTAAACCCCAGAACATTCATGCTTTCATGTTCCTGTGTGTGTATTGGTAGTCAAGAAATTCTTAATTGATTATATGTCATGTTAACAAATCTGCAAAATTGCTTTTTACACATTATTGTCCACCTGCAAATAAATGTAGACAATGCAAAACAACACTTAAGCTCATAGACTATTGAATGTTCACCTATGATGTATGTGATGTTAGAATTGTGATCATAACTTTTCAAGATGTAACCTATACAACAGGAGAAAATAGTTGAAAACAGATAATTGACTAACAGCGTTGTCAACACAGACATGATGATCGTTTTTGTCTATTGTTTGTGTCCCTTTGTTTTCTGTTTATTAAAAATGCTCCATGAGTAAACTTGACTGAAAGGTGGCGTGACCTGGTATCGGTGTAACCCGGTGACCTTGTCTGTGTTGTCCACCACCAGGTGAACAGCGTGGCCGCCAGAGAGCACCTGACTCAGAGTGTCAGGGATCTGACCTGCCGCTCTGGCAGAGCGCCACGCTTTGCTGACCCAGGGTCTGGAGGCGGCCCGGCAGAAGCGGGGTGAGGCATTGGCTGCCCAAGTGGCAGAGAGACGGAGCTTGATGGAGCATGCGGGTCTCATGGCGTTCACCCAGGAGCTGCTGAAAGAAACAGACCCACCCTGCTTTGTGCAGGCGGCCCGCCAGACTCATAACAGGTCTGAGTGCTGAGTGCTTTATTATCTTTAGGTGTGTGCTGTGTTTTCTTTTGTCATTGCTCTCTGTCTTTACTGAATAGTTGAAGTCCCGTCACCATGGTGCATGGTATGTAGGACATTATGTTGTCTATCTGTTTGTCTGTCTGTCTGTGTGTGTGTGTATAGACACATTCTTGTGAACACAGTAAGTCAAGAACAATACATGATAGAAACGCCATACTTACACCACAGGTTCCCCTATAGCTTCTTAATGCTTTAAGATCAGAGTTCATATTCATACCACCCATGTGTTATGTAAAGCAAATGCTGAAAAAGAAATATGTGCTAATAAATGTAGTAAAAAACAAAGCACAAAATGGCTTGTAATAGTAAAAAATAGTTTGATTCGTTATTTTTCTCTCTGTATTTGTCGTGATATCTAAATGGCCACATGATGGGGCTAGTGGACTTGCTGTAAGAGTGATGACTTGATGAACTTGGTTAGTGTCTTGTGGAAGTATAGTTGACCTGATTCCCTATGACTTGCGATACAATTCTTTTCTAGTCAGTTCATTGTCTTAACTAATTTTACCAAATGCCAAACACAAGTCTCAAACTTATCAGGCGCCCCTTCTCTCCTCATCAACCTGTCCCACTGATGGAAGCATCATGCAACCTCCCATCTTCCTCTCTCCTCTAACTCCTCTTCCTCTCTCTTTCACCCCACCAGGTTCAATGAATCCATCGAGCACCTCCAGTGTTTCTCTCTGGCCGCTGATCCATCCTTCAGACATTTCCAGCTGGACGTCTCCAAAGAACTCAAATTCCTCACAGAGCTGCACTTCATCAAGGGTGAGAAGGGGAGAGGAGGAAGACGGGGCGGGATGGGGAGGGCAAGGGTGGAGAAGGAGGGAGGGATGGATTGTGGAGGAGAGGAGGAGGAGAAGACGACAGCGGCAGTGGCAGTGACTCGCGACTGTTGTTGCATGTCATCCCCTTGCTCTTCCTCACATTTCATTGAACAGTATAAGTGGAGTCACCCTCCACTTATACTGTTCAATGAAGCAGAAATGCCATGAAATAATACATAACCAGAGAATGTGGGGGAGTCAAACTATGATATGTCAAACCTCTAACATCTGAGTAGCATTAATCTTTCAACCAATAAATTAAGATCCCACATTTAACCCCTTACGTTCCCAGCTCCTCTGGCTCCAGTGATTGATACCCAGCGCACCCTGGCCTACGACCAGCTCTTCCTGTGCTGGCGACTGCCCCAGGACTCCTCGCCCGCCTGGAACTTCTCTGTCGAGTTTCGCCGTCGGGGCGTGGTGCCAGGGGGAGGCTCCAGAGGCGGGATCAGAGGAGGATTGGCTGCGGCTCGCTGGGGCTGGCAGCGATTGGATGAAGTGAGCGGGACCAGCACTGTGATTGACCGGTTGGAGATGGACAGCGTGTATGTGCTGAGGGTGAGAGGCTGCAACAAGGCGGGCTACGGGGAGTACAGCGAGGAGGTGTACCTACACACCCCGCCCGCACCAGGTGAGGAGACACACTGATAGCACTTTTATGGTCGTTCTCATAAACATCAATAAAGATAAACTGAAAGACTTTGCCCTTTTGGAAATTGCACCCAAACAACCGACCAAGTTGGAAATACAAGTGGTAAACTGAGTAAAGTGGTAAACTCATTCAAGACTCACACACGCCTTCACAACTACTGTTATCAGTCATAATAATAGCATCAGTATGGTTACCACGGTGAAATGCCTAACAATTCATTTTCTTTTTTTCTGCCCATTCCCATCTTCCCATCTCTCACTCTCTACCCATTCCTTACCCACCATCCCCACCTCCGCCCTTCTTCTTCCTACACCACCGCACCACAGCTCTATACTCGTCATCCTCTCCTCTGCTATTTCCACGCTGCCAACCTACCCGCCTCCTACTGAATGTAAGAAGTGCATCCATAGACCACCCTCTCTCTACCCCACTGTATTACATATCATTCTCTCTCTCTCTCTCTCTCTCTCTCTCTCTCTGAAGTCATCCTGTGCACTCCTCTGTTCTTCCACCCCATCCAGCCACCTCCTCACCCCTCTGCTTCCCACTATGTCGAGATAACGAGATCTGTCCGAGCGCTGATGAGGTTTGCAGTTTGTTAAGACGCGAGGCTTAACAACGTGGATCCAATTCAGATCCAGGGTTTTTTACTGGTCGCGTCCTGAGTGATCGGTGCTTTCCTTGTGTCCCCCCCCCCCCCGGGCTTTTTCTCCCTCCTGTATACTGTATGCTTCCTCTGTAATGGTGCCTCCTTTGGAAAGAATGCATTCCCCCACTAGCAAAGCCTCTAGTCCCTGAGTCATTAATATATAGATCAATGTTATATTCCTTATCTCTTCCAGTGAGCCTCTCTCTGTCTGGAGGAGGTGCATGTCTGCTCTCTATTCCCCTTTCCTACTCTCTTATTCTTCTCTTCTTTCCCTTACTACTCTCCCACTGTAAATCTGTACCACTAACTTCCCCTCTGCTGTTGCCACCCACCCAAACGTCTCCTATCGTTTCTAAATCCTCTACCTCGCCTTCTCAACTTGTCCTCCTTCTATTCTCGTTCTCCTCCCCTCTTTTCCTGTCTTCCTGTCTCTGTTTTTCTCTCCTCCTCTCTCTCTCTCCCCCTCCCCCCCTTGGCTATTCCAGTGCTGAACTTCTACCTGGACTCTCGCTGGGGTCTCCACGCTGACCGGCTGGTGGTCAGCAAGGAGCAGCGTTGTGCCCGCAGCGTCCCCGGCCTCTCTCTGCTGCAGGCCGCTGACCACGCCCTCACTTCCTGTCACCTGACCTCTGACCTCCTGGTAGGGGATGTGGCCATCACGCAGGGACGGCACTACTGGGCATGCTCAGTGGAGCCTGGCTCTTACCTGGTGAAGGCAAGTAAACTCGATGTAAGGGTTACGGTGCTAGTTTTTTTTCATGAGACTGCAGTAGAGAGAGGCTTATCCGTGTATTTCTCCTACACTGCAAATAAGAGTAAATGGCAAAACAGGGAGAGATGGATTATTTGAAGATTTGCTACTACCGAAATATGTAGTTAATTACAGTTCAGTTCCTCTTCTCTCTGTTTGTTGAACAGGTGGGAGTTGGTCTGGAGTCTAAACTGCAGGAGTGGTTCCACCTTCCACAGGACATGGCCAGTCCACGGTAAGTAGCTACAATATGAAATGGAGTAACGAATCAAAATGAAATGGAGACGCAGTATAAGATGAAAATAAAGAAACCATCCATACATCTGTCTCTGTCTGAAACCGCCTGTTCTCTCCAGCTACGACCCAGACAGCGGCCATGATAGCGGGGCGGAGGATGCGCTGGACTCCGCGCCGCCCTTCTGCTTCCTCACCATGGGGATGGGCAAAATCTACTTGCCCCAGCACAGCAGCCACCATCACAGTAACCACGGCAACGGAATCCGAGACCCCATCACCAATGGTCCCTCCTCACCCACAGGCCTCACCTACCCCCTGCCACCCCGGCTCGGGGTGTGCCTTGACTTTGAGAAGGGCCGCGTCACCTTCTACGACGCCCACTCTCTCCGACCTCTCTGGGAAGGCCACGTCGATTGCTCCGGCCCCGTGTGCCCGGCGTTCTGTTTCATCGGCGGAGGAGCGCTACAGCTACAGGAGCTGGTGGCCAATCGCAACGCAGATCAGACTCCGGTCAGGAGGGTAACTATTCAACCCCGTGTCACTAATTTGGATAATAACTGACCTGAGGTCATGTGGTAGAAGGGAATGTCATGGTAATTGTGAACTATTTACTCAGCTAGAGCGAGAAAGTTAAGACATCTCAGCGATTTTGTTTTGTATTTCATTTGTACAAGAAAATGTTTCTATAGCAACAAATATGCAAATGTAATTAAGTTTCTTACATTTTTTGTTACACGCCGTTTTGCAGGATTTATTGAATCGCTTAAGTAGTGTGTGGTATATCCAACACATGCCTACGTAACTATATATTTGATGCTTGCACTTGTAGCCATGCTATATTGTATACATTTATAAAGCTAATGTAGATAAAGCTAAACACAATGTCATCCTTCCTGTAGAAACTTTTACTGTCTGTCCTATCATGTCCTTATGGCTGTCCACTTGTGTTTTAGAGCAGTGGTCCTCAAAGCCTCGGGGTCCAGAGTACTGCTGGTTTTATATTCTGCCAGGTAGTTTCCATTCTAGCTGTCTAGTCAGGGATTGATTAAGACCTGGGATGCCCGGTGAATACAATTGACTTCCTGGTAGGAGAGAAAACCAGCAGCACTCTGGACCCCGAGGCCCGGATTTGAAGAACTCTGTTTTAGAGATATGGACATGTGACTAAAACAGGTCTCGACCATCCTAACGCCATCTTTCAACCACAGAGCTGTCGAGCTCTCCTTACTGTTGGCGGATACTTCCCAGTCATTCACCCATTATGATCCCAACCAAAGTCGTTTTTTTTTTTTCCCGGGATGTAAATGTGATTGAGTGGTAGATTAGAGGTAGTGAGGAACAATGAGGCAATACTGTAATTAGAAGCTCCAATTATACCTCTGCTGCTGAGCTAATCACTGGTTCCCGATGGGTCTGTTTGTTATTGCTATTTTGTGTTTCAAATACATGAATCTGATTTGTGTGTGTGTTTGTGTGCACGCGTGTGTGTGTGTGCACGTGCGCATGCATATGTGTGCGTGTGTGTGTGTGTGGTTTGACTGATAACTACATTGATTCATCGGCTTATGGTAAATTGTTTTGACTCAAACAATAATTTTGATTAGTTTAACCTGGCTTGATTGTAAGTTAACGAGCAATGCTTCTTATGAAATGATTAGCGGATTTGAATCCATGTACGCTTCACCTGCTGGCAGAATGTTTGCAAAACAAAATGAATTAAAGAAATAAACTCTGAATAAATGCAAAGTGTTTAAGTTATGACAACATTCTCTGTTTCCTTTTCTCGTTGTTTGTGTTTTGTTAATATTCAATCCGCTTCAACATTGTGAAGTTTTTTCAACCCTAGAACAAACTTGGTGAGCGTCAGTACCTACTTTGACCACTAGGGTGCAGCAAGATACAACAGAAGCCCATTCTGTTAATTGAAACACACTAAGCGGCTCTGTGGGTGAAACATTGACCAGTATATAACATTAGCTGTAAATCTAGATGAAAGATTTGAGCCATTAACAATCCAGGACTTTGAAATGTGCTATCAATGCTGTATGTGTGAATGACCCTCCTGATGAGTTCAGGATGGATAAATCAGTATCATCTCTCAAATCGCCTCTTAAAACTTTTATAGACTTGCTTTTATGTATCTTTTACTTTTATGGCTCTGTTATTAAATGTGTTTGACCTCCCTTTTTACGCTTTACTTTTTAATGTTTCCCTCTTTGCGTTAATGTTTCTTGCTTTGCTGACATTGCTTTTTGCCATTTGATTTTATTTACTCCTTTGAAAAGCTCCACAACTGTGAAACTGTTTTGAAAAGTACTATTACTACTACTACAACTACCACTACTACTAGAACCACTACCACCACCACTACTATTACTACTACTACCACAACCACTACTACTACTACTACTAGAATCACTACTACTACTACTACTACTAGAACCACTACTACTACGACTACTACCACAACCACTACTACTACTACTACTACTACTAGAACCACTACTACTACTACTACTAATACTACTGTGGATGAGTTTATCTCTGTAATGAGCAAAGAACGCCACCTATTGGTTAACCACAATTAAAAGCAGTATATACTACAGTATACTCGGCGCTGACCTAATACATGAAGCCCCCACTCCAAAATGTTGAAACCTCTGGCTTTGCATGATAGGAAATGATACCCTTTTGGAATTGCACACGCACCACAAATCACGTCTTGACTGCGTGATTCTTGCTTAACGAAACGAAAACACCTTGAATGAGAATAAGAGCGATGACCATCTGCTTTTGATACAGACATTAACACCTTACATGTGTGGGTGCTCAGCATTCCTCATGTAGATGTAATGTAAATCGCTACAGTTTACTTTTTATGAGCTTCGATATGAAAATCCACATATGTGTTTAATTGGACCCATATTCAACGGGAAACCATTTGGGCGATTTTGGGTTTGCCTCAGCCACAAAGGGAAAATAAAAGAAGTAGAAAAAAGCGAATTGAGTCAAAAAAAAAAAAAAAAGTCCACAGCCTTGACACAAGCCAAGGTTCTTTTAAAAGTCCTTATACACACAGATAAAAAAAATACTGCCTCCACCAGCAGGTTTATCTCTGATCCCCCATGATATAGAGGGAGTGGAATGTACTGTAAAGTATGAATACAGTAAACCTCCCCACCCTGCCCTCCCTTACGCTTGCTGCACCTCTCTTTAGTCCAAATCTGTAACAGATTGGGTTTAGTCTGACTGGAGGTATGCAGCCACAACACCACATGTAGGGGGCTACATAATCCCTCTGCTGAGTATTAAGCACACAGCATGGGCATTCTTTTTAAGACCTGGCAGGAATTACCAATACATAATCTCCATGATCATCATTTAGTATAGTTCAGAGGCAGGGGGGGGAGGAGGGAATCATCTCAATTTATAAAGGGACTCGGCGCTATACAATCTGCGAGAGACAGAGTGTACTGTGCCATCTGGAGAGCGCGTGGAGGGCTCATAGCGCAGAGTCTGTTGGAATCCTCTAACCCAACTGTCTTGAATAACACGGAGCTAAACCACACATTCAGAAAGGCCTGATTTTGTTTGTTGACTCCGCCGTGTAGCGTCTACAGCCTACAGAGGAGTACATTGTTTATGGGGACTATTCTGTTGAGTCAAAACCATTATTATGGATCTCTGTGACGGAGGCCTGCAGTTACAATTCAGTAGGTTGGGGGTGAAAATAAAGAAATGCTTGAAAATATAATGTGTTGCACAAGCTTACAGTTTACAGTAGTGTTTGATAACTGACGCCTACACTTCATACTCCTAAAATGTCCATTTAATTGGAAAAGTGAATTACTGAATTCTTTCTCTATATGCAACACGCCGTTTCATTTGTAGGTTATTGTAAGTTATTGGCCGATGGCAGCACATTCACATTTTTCATTTATTTTATCCAGTTTTATCGAACTTTAAATTCAATAACAGTCGGCCTGATATTATTCTTCCAGGCGCTGCTGAAACATTCATGTTTATCTTTCTCATCCATCCACCCGTGGCACTGAAGAGCATTAAAAATATACATCTTCCTATCGCATTGATAATCTGAATAGAGGTAGAAGGAAAAAAAAAATCAATCAGCTAAATGTTGGCTAAGAGGATTTGAGGGGGCATAGCGAGGGCCGTCATCCCTCACTATAATAAATGAGGGGTGACAGTAATGCTAGGCAGAGCCCATATGGCCACATACTGTAACCTAGTGCACTGTAATCGTGAGAGGAGGCACAGGGCTAATTCACTTCAACATTTACACTCCAGTGGCATATCCTTTTGTATTGGATTTGTGTACTGCACCGTGTTTCCTCCACCTAATGATGCAAGGTGTGTTACACAGTGAAAGTTTATTGCATGCAATCAAATAACATACAGAGCAAAGTGGGACTTCCAACAATTTCCCCCTGTGGGATCAAGCATCGCCTAAAGACTCAAGCCAAAAATGTGGATATCCCATCCTTTAAAATGATTTCTTTTTGAACCCAGAGAAAGAGTTCACTAGCTTGAATCATTAAAATCCAATCTTTAGGGGTTCTGCAAATGCTTGGGATGTGGACCTCCTCCTATAATGGATGTATCAAACTATATTAAACAGCCTTTGGCCCTTGGGTGTAACTTTAAGGCCGCTGTAACTTCAGATATATGTCTTTACACTCTGCCTGTAACTCATAACAACTAGGATGTTATTATTTCCACGAAGCTGAGGTGTGGAATAGCGTTTGGTGAGAGTAATGATACAGCATTAACGTGACACATGGTGCGAGAGTGGGTGTGAGACCACGATCGCCCCGGTGATGGAAACGCCATTTTTGATTGAGCTTCGCGGGCCCGCGTGACACATCGACACGGTAAGTCAGTCAGGCAGGCAGGCAGTCAAGTGCATATTTTGAGTGGTTTTCCACCTTGGTTAAACATGCTGAGTCGGACCTCGACAGCCCCTAGCACAGTTAAAATTCCAGGTCCCTGAAAAGAGAAAGCCGAGGCAAATCAGAATGTCAACAGGGGATCCGTAAACCTCACGTTTCCTGGACGGCTCTGTCAAGACCAGCTGTGCATACATCACAGCCCCAATGGTCTGTGTGTGTGTGTGTGTGTGTGCAGTTCACAGAGATGGGTGGATACGGTAGAAAGAGAGAAAGAAAGAAAGAAAGACAGACAGACAGACAGACAGACAGACAGACAGACAGATGTGAAAGTTTGGTATAGTACAGTTTGATCAGTGAAAGGAGAAAAACAGTCTGACCGTCTCTCTGAAGTTTGACGACTCTTACTCCTATCTGTTACCGTGACAACCCCCCCTCCCCCTGCATCCCTCCTCACCTTCCAAATGCTCGCCAAGTTAAGGGGTCAAAGGTTGGCAGGTGCCTGAGGGGGCAGTCAGCAGCCCAGTGGGTCAGATTTCTGAGAGGTCAAGCAGTCGGGGGGCCGGGGGGGAGGGAGGACAATATGGCTAGTGTCCAGAGCAGGAGATGGACAGGTCGGTGCAGACCAGCAGTCTAGTCCAATCACCTTCATCTGTGGGGGCAATGACAGACAGCCACGTCTGCCTGAGATGGCCACAATCAGCTTTGAGGGTATTACCTACTACCCACCGCAAATCCATAATCCTTGACCTTTCCCATTTTTAACATAAAGTCAATGGCAGTGACAAATGTACAGCGCATCCTATACAATCAGTTGGTGTAAAGCACATACTTCAACTTGGTGTGTGAAAAAATAAATATGTGCATGTATGAAGTGAAGCTATTGATCGTATTACCCGTGCTATACTGTACGTTCATCTAATCCTGTGTCGTGTTTCAACACTAAACAACAAGCCTGTAATTAGACGGCAGAATTTGTAGACAGCATGTTGATGTGTACTTAGATGACTGAATCCCCGTGGTATCCCCGATCCTGCAGAACAACATGACATCAGCCCTCGATACCAGACCTAATCTGGTGGAACAAGAAAGGACATTGTCAACATAATGAGAGACTACAGGCGATATCGTACACGCAGCCGGCGAGGCTTGTACATCCGTCTCCTGGAATTAATGGGTTTTTCTGTGTAATTGCATGTACTTTTTTTTTCGCACGTCTGCGCTTCTAATGACGCCCCAGTTCCTCCAAAGCCCTCGTTGTATCAATGCAATGAATCGATAACCTCTAGCGATCTCTACATTCGAATCAATGCTGCGGGCGGCAAGAGAGACAGATAATCTGTAGCACCCTACATCCTGTCTCTGATCGCACGCAGCCACCGATGAGATTAGATTGTAGATCCACCTACAGCTACTGCTAACATCCTCTGACCTCAGCTCACATTTATCACAGGAAGGAGACCCGGTGAGCAGACTGGACTAGTAGACAGAGTCCCCCCCCTCCCCCCCTAGCTCCTCCCATTACCATCCATTATCTAAACAGAAGATGAGATCGGTTCATTCCAGTCTAGACATGCAGCCCCACATCATCGGGCCCTTCGCTGAGGTACAACCGCACTGACCCACATTCGCCATTTACAATCGATACCTCCTCGGGGTCCCGCGCACGGCCTTGCCTATCTGATGTTGAAGGAAATTGCACAGTCCAATTTAAAACAGCCCGAGGGTGGGGTAGGTGGGGGGGGGTGGAGGGCTTTCATAACCATGTGCCAATTAGTTCCACTGTCAATAATGGTAATGCTAAAGGACATTGTGTTCTAGGGGGGAGAGGAGAGGATAGGGAGGAGGGGGGGAGGGAGACATCATCAAGCTTATGCCCGTTGTTCATTGTTAATGGCTGTTACACTGACAACAGGCATTTGATCAGACACACACACACACACACACACACACACACAGCAGGCCGTGGTTTGAGGGTGTGAGTGTTACGGGGCAGAATTATACACCCGTGAAGATAATCAGTAATGACGTCTTATAAAGGTCAACAAACAAAGCACAAGCGGGACAAACACAGGCCATGTGATGAGATTCATTAGGACAGCATGGAAGAGCGAGGGAGAGAGAGGGGGTGAGGGGTGAGGCAAGAGGCGTTCTCCCACCGCTTCCAACGCGGCCCGTCACAGCAGCAGCCTCCGAAACAGGTGTGTGTGTGTTGTGACTCAAGGGGGGTGGGGGGTGGGGGGGCCACCGAGGGCAAGACAAGTGCCATTCTCACATGGTGCAAGCTTGGTCACAGTTGACCACACTCTGACCTTACACCCCGAGACTCAATTAAGCGAGGCCCCTGAGTCCTGCAGGGGGCCTCGAGTCAACAGTTTAATACAGCCTCTCTCTCTCTCTCTCTCTCGCTGTCTCCCGAGCCATCTTGTCTCAAGGATATTTACGAAACAGTCTGCTCGTCAATGGGAGAAACGTTCAGGGAGTGCCAGCCTGGACTTCAAGGCCCCCCTGCCCCCCGCTGTCAAGCTGTGACACAGGGCTCCTCACCCGTCCTCACCCTCCTCACCCTGACGCACCCAATTTAGCGCAGTATCACCTCGCCTGTCTGAAAGGCCTCCTCTTGTTTGTGACCCCCTAAAAGACCCCCCTCCTCCCTTTCCCCCACTTGGTGTCTCTGGAACCTTGACATGGTGACAAACTGTTAGTCACTCTAGCACACACACACACACACACACACACACACGACTCATGACAACATAACACATGGCTAAGGTCTCCAACTCAGGAAACAGAGGGTTCCTGTTTTTGAGCCCAAGCTCTATTGTTATCGACTGTGTAATGTCTAATGCTCTCGCTCGCTCGCTCTCTCTCTCTGTCTCTGTCTCTCTCTCTCTCTCTCTCTCTACACACTTGAGATATTACACACCACTTATCTAGCCAAATCTCCATCTCCAATTTGCTCTTTAATACCACCGAGTCTTATCTGGACCTTTCACTCCACTAATATTGACATAGCCAGAGAGATAGAGTCAACACGACTCTCCATTACAACTTCTCCTGTTTTATCTACACCTCTTATCCTCTCTCTCTCTGGGTGGATGCACACAGTCACTCCTCTTTCTGCACTTGAGGTATCCAGTATCTCTTGCATCTCTCTCTCTCTCTCGCTCTGTCAGTCTCTCTGCTTCCCTCTCTCTCTCTCTCTCTATTTTCTCAGTCTCTCCATCTCTGTCTGAACTCCCTCTTCTGGGAACCGAGGAGCTGCATGTTGCGCAGTTTGAAGGTGTTAGGGGATTGAAGAAAAGTCTGGACAAGCAACAGCTGGATTTAATGCACCATTAAGGTCACTGGTTGTTCAAGCTGCACCTGCAAATCCCCTGATTTCAGGCCCCCTCCTAAACCTCTCTCCTCTGTCTGTCTGCTGCCTTCCCTCCCTCCTCTCCCCTCCTTTGCCCTCTCCTCTTTCCTTCGCATAGTCGGTCAGCCTTTCTCTTCATTCCTGCCCTCTCAGCTTTCTTTCTACCTCCCTGTCAGCTGTGAAATCCCCCTCTCTCTCTCTCTCTCTCTGGCTCTTAATCTGAAGTAACCGCTGCCTTTTGCCTCACCCCTCTCTCTCTCCCTTCTAGTACCCCACATCTCTGTCTGACTCTGTTTCTGTCTCTCTCTCTGTGTCTCTCTCTATCCCTACGTCTCTCTCTCTCTCTCTCTTAACTCTCTCTTTCAGTGCCGCTCCCTCTCCCAGGCTGTTGCGTTGTGTCTGCCAGGCCTTCTCGGCTGGAGCGCAGGTTTCCTGAGTACTGGAACGGAACAGGAGCTGGCAGGGAGACACACTGAGAAACGCCAGCTTGACTGTTCCCACTGAGCCTCACACGCGCTCACGCTGCTAGTCATGTGGATGCAACACAGGCACGACGGAGCAGGCACTATGCTGTATCTGATGATGCAGTGGAGGGTAAACACACCTTGATGAAATGGAGAATACACACCGTGATGACCTGATGGAAATGTGTATTGTGTAAAGTCAAAAAATACCATAAATTAATACTATTCTGAGGATTTAATGTTTAATATTATATATATTATATGGTCATCTGCTTTATGGACTGGAGTTCATAGTTTACCCACCTTTTAATTTACCACTACATCCCTGTCTGTACAAACCACTGCTGGGAAAACCTCACGCAATAAACACGGAGACATTTATAGTCTTGTGTTATCACGCCTGATAAGCTTGACTGTTTTACAGCGCCACAAAATCCTGCACAAGATACAACGTGTCCTGGAACTGCACTGTAAACTCTCACGAAGTTAATTGTTGATTTCTGCATTTATTTATAAGGATTTACCTTACAAGTTACACCCTGCATAAACAGAACAAACAGGCTTTTACCCCTCTGGATGGCACGCACGTCGTCATTTACACTATTAACACCGGTGCAGACAAGCATAAACACCAACGTCCCAAGAATAACTCTTCGTTTTGATGTTTATGTCTCAGTGGCTCTTTGGTTTCTCCCCTGCCCCAGCTAAGTGAATGATGTTTACGTTTCCCACTCCTCCTGAACTCCTCCTGAATACACTCCAGAGAGGTCAGTGCCTTCTGCACCCTGACAGCCACTCCAAGTTCACCACTCTGAATGAACAGATGTGACCCCATAGCACCTAAAGACATTGAGCTCTGATGGCAATGTGCTCCCAGCGGCCCCTAATGAAATTCCAGCAACTGTTGTAGGATTCCTTGCTTTGCCATAACATAACATTAGCATTTATAGTTGGCTCTTAGCTGGTGGTAATGGTAATGCAATTTTGAAAATGGCTTTCTAAATTAAGAGTAGGAGACATAGAGAAACAATTAGAGGGCTAATGTGTGTTAAAGCCTGACTGGGGGCCTCATTAAGGGCTCTTTCTCTCACCAGACTGGCTACTGGCGAGTTAATACGTCAACAGTCTAGTGCAGTGCTGTATTTTACAGTCTATCTCATGAGACGTTTCTATAATCCACAGACAGATTTAGATTAGATTAGAGTAGATTTAGTGTGAGGTATTATATTATTGAACAGACCCACATTTTACTTTTATATCCCGATAGAAATAGTAGACATTCTCTTGACCACTGGCGCCCTACTTCTCATCCACTCGTATGTTACGTTTAGTAGCCGATAACTTCATTTCCCATAAGGCGTTTCCGCTTGCCGCGTCATATTTCTGCGCAGAGCTGAGTTGGCTTTTGGGAGAAGGTAAAACATCGGATTATTCCTATTAAAACCGATTTACTGAGATGCTTTTAAATGAATGATCAAATGCGTGTCGTATTTTGTTAGATACAACTGTTATAGCCTTACTGACAGGTTGCTGTCTGTTCGGTCCCCGTGTGTTGTGACCGGGAGCTAACGTTACTTTCCTCTGCTTTGCAGCTAAAGCTAAGCTAGCTAAATTGGTCTAATTTGACAGGAAGACGTTACTAATCTCCCTCAGAACCTGGATGGACAACTCCGGGTCAATTTTTGTGGAATCTCGATTATTTAAGTCTAAAAGTTGTTAACATCATAGGGAATTTACTTAACGTTATATTATCTATAGCGAGTACGTTTCTTAATCGCCCTATTAGCTCTCCTTGCTAGCTATAAACGTCGCTATGGCTGCACATTTCTTGTTTTCGTCTTCATATGACTTCATACTTATATCACCGTTCCTTTCTCTTACAGGTTACTGTTTGACTGCTCTCCTCTCCTCTCTCCCTCATCATGACAAAGCTTTTGGAGTGGCTGTTTGGCGTGTTGCTAGTGGTCGCAGCCTGGGCTCTTGTCAGCTTCGACCTGTTGGACCTAAGCCTACCACAGACTTACAGGGAGGTCGCCTGGCCCATGCCTTTGTATCTGCTGGTAACGTTTGGCTGCTACTCCCTGGCCACGGTGGGATACAGGGTGGCCACCTTCAACGACTGTGAAGAGGCAGCGAAAGAACTTCGGGGACAGATAAAAGAAGCCAAAGAGGACTTGAGGAAAAAGGGGTTGAAGATGTAAAACTAGAGAAGCACTTGCTAGAGACTTTTGAGAGACTGACAGGAAACACAAAACTGACGTACACCAGTTTCTGATCACAGACGCTTAACAGTTCATGTTCTTGTGATGTAGGACAAGTTATTCTTGAGACTCTTGAGGATGGATGTGTGAATGTTTTGGGATGTGATTGTGCTCTGAATCTACATCCATCTCTCTTCTTACCAGTAGACATTATCTGAAAATCATTACAAACTTTTTAGCAGTGACTTTATAGAGTTTAGACAGATTCACTGACATCTGTTATCAATTTAATATTGAGATGTACTTGAAGTAATTAGCACTTTGAGGATTTCTAACCTAATTGCTGATTTACTTTAGATGAGTTACTTTACACTGATAACAAAGGGAGCTGTTTGAATAAGATTAAAACCCTTTGCATCACCACGCAAGGACCTTTTTTGTTTTCATAAGGAAATCAATGATGCTCTTCAGGATGCTCTATACATTCTAAATTGTCCTCTCTAACCAACTGCTGGTCACTGAAAGGCCAGCTCATGAAACCTAGGGCTCATGCTGGACCAGAACCTGACTCAAGATTGCTTCGGTTTCTAGATGCTCTCTATGCTCTCCTGATTTCACAAAGGGTATTAGACCTAGCAGTGTGTGCCCGGAGATTGTTGCTTGTCAGTATGTATGGGCTAGATTTTATGTTTTAAGAAGCACATTCCATTGTTCGATTTTCAGACTTGTGTCCTGAGGCTATCACTGTAACTTGGAATAAATTGGAGTCTATTTTCCTCAGTTATTTTCCTCGGTTATTTTCCCCTGGAAATGTCTGTGTGTGGGTTGGGGGTCTGGGTGGGGCCGGGTGGTATGAGAGCCTGTGCATGAGTGCCTGCATATATGAATAACGTCCTCCCCGAGTATGAACCACATGGCCTGGGGGCTTTATATCAACCGCTCAATGCCTCCCTCTGTGCGAGAGACAGATCTCTTTTGTCCAGTTTTGTAGTTAAGAATGTGAAATATACGTGATATAGCATTTCCTTTTCCCTTAGAGAGGGTTTTTTTTGAGCCGAAATATGTAAGCTAAGAATATAGCTCAGAACTAATCTGATTTTGCCAAGTACAGTTCTTTGTGTCAGCCATAAAAAGCTGCCTATGCTCATTTTCAGTGACTCCTGCTGTGCATAAACAAAGCATAGCCTGGCCAAAGGCATCATTATAGGGTTTCAAAAGCTCCCATAACTTCAGAACAAATGCAAAATAGTTGGCAGTTCTCTGTGTGCAAGCTCTGCCTGTTGTGCTGTTTGGCTGCAGCCCAATCATGCTTTGCAACGTCACCCCCCCATGAATATCTGCAAGCTGTTGCGAGAGCAGACTGGATGAAAGGCAACCTGTGATTTACCAGAAAACCTTCTAGTTTGGCAATTACACCAAAGGCTTCCCTTGGTCGGCAGTTATGTTCTTACTCATAGCCACATGTGAAATAGTTAATTTCTTTTCTTTGTCACCGTTCTCCCCCGTATCCAACTTTGAAGATGCCCATCTGTTGGATTCGTTTTTACACAGACAAAAGCAGAAATTAGAGTAGGCCTAACGTATTAGACCGTATACAGTGCATATACACACAAGTTTTGACCTACCTTTGTCATGAACAACAACAGCATTCTTGTGCCTCTCAGACATGTAGCCATCATCCCAGACACATCCTTTAACATTTACACAATAGCAGTGCAACTATAATCCAATGCACAAACAGAGATGTGCATAAAAGCCATCCTATTAGAAATCTCTCCCACACTCTCCTTGCATTTTGGTTTACAGCACATAAAGGGATTACTGCACCATTACTGTTTGGTGGGTAAGAGACGGTGTTCACAAGAGAGGATGTGCTTGATATAGTATAGTAACTTGAAACACTGTGCAAAAATCCATAATAATGATTGCATCATAATTCTGTATCTCTGCCTGCGGAGGTGAGCGGTTGTTTGCCCCTCCGGAGAGACAATTGTGGAGCGCCGTCTTTGCATTTCAATGGACTTCTGACCGATTCGGGGCTCTCAACTTTGAGAACTGTTATTAGGGTGCATCATTTGAGCAGGGCGCCAGCAGCAACCGGCCTTCAATTGTTTCTAAACTCTTTGTCCCCCAGATATTGTTGGCGGAATAAAATGAAATAGAACATTTATTATCTTTTGTTGCTTGTTTTGAAATAAATTGGCATTGACTGTCCGAGAGTACAGGTCCTTGGCTTTATTTGTCCAAAGCAATCTTTCTCAAGGTCTCGTCTCTAACAGATTCAAAGAACTTACAGAATGGAAGAATGCTGCCTCTTCAGTAAATCACAGTCTTATTATCTGCTCAAAAACCTCTATACAAACTGTTTCTTTACCTGAGTCAGTGTATGAATGTGTGTAGACGTGGGCATCAACCCTGACATGAAATAGACATCGCAAAAATACACAAATACTAGACTTCCTTTATTCTAGGTCATCAGGTGGAAGCTTACACTCCACTGGGAAATGCAGGCAGTAAATATAAACCTGATCTGAAGTTTACCAAAGTTGACATTCCAGATGATAGGAGGCTGATTTCAGTTATTCTAGTATCACCAAGTGGTCAGTTCTGCACGCTTCTTCATGCATCAAACTCATCGCTCAGTGATATAACACGCCTAAACGGTTACTCAAAAAATCTTGCAACTGTGTTTTTTTGTGCCTGTATTCTTTTCTGGGGTGTTGAAAAGAGCGTTGGAGTATGAGAGACATTTGCCAACATTTCACGAGTGGTCTGTCTGGTTTCTGCAGGGGAGGATTTGACTGAGAGTGATGACTGATGTAGACAGAATGTTCTTCACCCCTCTGCTCCGAGGTGGCAAGGTGAGAGGAGAGCTGGAAAAACAGGAACAAACAAAAATGGAGACAGAGACGGAGAGGAGCGAGCCGTGGGGTTGTGCCCGCAGCCTGGCCCCGCTAAGACCTTCAGACACTATAAAAAAATCTTTGCTAGAGACAGTCGGTGACATTGCTGGGAGCAAATCCATCCACATAGGCTGAGAACCAAGACTGAAAAATGATAGGTTATCATTTTCTACATAGAAAAGACGTTTTTTTCCCACCCACACATTTCACAGTAAAACCTCAAACCCATCTAGAGATCTAGAGGAGGAGAGAAATAGACATGGAGTTCGTCTGCGAGGCCAGAAAGAGATGGGAAATGGTGGAACAGCGAGATGTGGAGACGCAAAAGGGGTGAACAACAATAATGGCAGACAGATAGATAGACAGACAGATAGATAGATAGATAGATAGATAGATGAGTGAATGAGAATGAGTAAAGAATGAGAAAAAGAGAGGGGCTAAAAAGGAGAGAGTGAGTAAGAGACACGGTCAGGAAACCAAAGCATGAGCTGGAAAACAAGACAGTTGACCGTGGCAGAGGCGACGGGCGAGAGCGTGTGACAGGACATTTCGGGAAGAGGAGACCACACCCCGACCGCCGGCCGGTGGCAGGGGTCCAGGATGTGCCCTGATTGGTGCAGAGGCTCCAACTGGGCTTTGTGTGTTGGCAGCGAGCGAGGTGTCTTCCTTCCCATCAGCCCCCCTCCTGACCCGGCCTCTCTGTCATCTAAAGCCTTTGTAAACCAACCATTAGCGGGGCTGAAGCGAGAGCGGGAATAAAGGGGCTCCCGAGCACTAGGCCAAACTGACATTCAAAGCAAATGTAATCTGCATCAGCATTGCGTAAAGATGACGTGCATGAGAATAAAGCGTCCCGTTCAGCCTATTGTTCCTCACAAACAGCTGCATTTGATACTTGTGGGTCACCGGGCTTCCCATATTAGGCCAGGATAGGAGGTAATAAGAGCTACAAATAACTACAATAACATTAGGTAGCCTCCCCAAGGCCCTGTAGCACAGATACTTCTGGCTCCTCCGAGTGGATTAACGTAGACTGGCACGCAGACCCGGGACCAGTCGTCATGTGTCCTGCTGATAGGGGGGGCCTGACTCAGTCCAGAGACACAGAGATAGACCAGCTGGCCATGCCAAGCCGACTCTGCGTCTCGTGGCCCTCTTCCCAAAGTCTGAGCGTCACGTATACTGTTGTCTCAGCTCTCACCGTGCTAGACCCAGTTGACTGACACACTGGTTACTGTCCTGTTCTACTGGTT
Organism: Hoplostethus atlanticus; assembly: GCA_034670405.1. NCBI lineage: Eukaryota > Metazoa > Chordata > Actinopteri > Trachichthyiformes > Trachichthyidae > Hoplostethus > Hoplostethus atlanticus. The sequence continues at coordinate 6,944,476 of JAXDDX010000006.1, read as the reverse complement.
CCTGGGGAATGTTTGCATTACCGTACAAACAGTGTGTAGGTACGACGTTAAACCCGTCGAGGCTTGAGTCAAGTGTCAAGTGTCGTTCGTCTTCTCTGCTCTTGTCTGTGGCTTTGATTTGTGCTCTGCTTGCTATCGCTTGAATGAATCTACGCTTATTCCACTGTTGCAGTCACTGTAAGGCATTCTGGGAAAAAGATTTGTAAAGCAAAAAGAATATTTTTCTCACAGTTAAAGATGTCCTGGGGATGTTGTTTTCTGTGCTCAGTGTTTGCTGTCGCTATCTCCGGATTGCCCTTAACATTTATTACAGTGTTAAAGCTTTTACACCCCTCATTGCTGTTCACATTTACTCAGGCCAGGAGACTGAACAAGCGAGTAAATAAAAGGAATGCTCTCCCCTCTGTGAGCTACTATTTGGTGGAGCCTCTTCCAGGGGTCGGGCGGTTAAGGGGGTCTGTCCGCCCGGCCTAATTTACGACTATCCCTTTGAAATCACGGGGGGGTGGGGGGGGGGGGAGCTGAGTGGCAGTGGCACCGCTTTTTGGTGCTACAGCTGTTTTTACTGTCACGGCCGTAAAGAGGCGAGACGAGAACAATGGCTTGTCATGCAACACAGGAGTGGCTGAAAGGAGCAGAGAATCACGAGAGATGATTGGACGGGGCGGGATTGCTCAGGGCGGAGGCTCGCCAGAAGGTTGAGATAAAGGCAGTAGAGGGATCACACCTGTGTGTTTAGTCTCCCTGCCAAAAGGCGAGCCTGCTGGGAATAATAAACACACTCTCTCTCTCTCTCTTTTGTCTCTCTATTGTACCTCTTTCCAATCATCAGCCACCTTGGCCTTGATTCTCTGTGACTCCTGTAGCATTAATAAATGCTCTTCTGTGGAAATCTTTCCAGTCTAATAAAAAGAAAGAAATGGGGTTTTCTGAAAAGCCTTTTAGAGCCAAGAATTACCTTAGTTCCATTATAAGCCAATGGAAAAAGGCGATGTTAGTGCTAAGTTGATTTTGCAAAATGTGGCCTCGGTTGTTTTTAAGTAAAAGATGGAAGAATTATGTATTGAAGAGCATGTGGGAAAAGAAATCACAAGGAAACTGTTGTGGTTTTCCAAAAATATCTTTTTTATTTCACATGAAAAGTTCACATTTAGCATATTTATCAAACAGGTCTTTTTATATAATCTTCTATATATATACATATTATACACTTTTTCTTACTTACACATGTACAAAATAAGGTAACAAGAAATTCTGATAACAAAAAAAGATCGACTTCAATGGTAGTCATACACTGTTGTGCTTTGTTGTTCATGCCAGCCTGTCAGGTGAAGATGTGCTTGGCAAACCAGGTTTGATGCCGTGTCTCGTCTGTTGCGGGTTGGTAGCAGAATATACGCTCTGCCAATACTAAAAGTCCAAAACTGCCACGTTCACGGTGAGAGTTGAACAGTCAAATTTAACAATACTCAGGCAACGCTGATTATTTCACTTTGCTTTTGAAAGAACATGTACTTGTTTTTGTGTTTTTATGTTTTTGTGTCTGCAGCTTGGGTTGGATACATGAAGGAAAAGCACCGTAACACTACAGTGATTGGTCCTGCAGGCTCTTCGTGTTGGTCAGTTTAGCCAATACAGGGGCAAGATCCAACAAATAGAGAGGTCCAGCCTCTCCTTGCTACACACAACAGATCAGTGTCAGCTTTTGGCAGAATAACATTTCATTTAAAAAAAATTTTTTGATCTCGTTTCCACTCAATCTTTCCGCTCAATCTTTCCGCTCAGTCTCTTTCTCTCACTGCAACACACACATTCGCCCTTTCACGCGAGTACTAACTCCACTCCGAGAGAGAAAAGCTCTCCCTATATCACCAACAGTAAACATTTCATTTCTGGAACACATGGTATATACAGTAAAAACTGCAAACGTTATAAATTATCTTCACAGAATGTACACGTAACGCCTGTCAATTCCATCTAGTGTGTCTCCGTGTGTTCTCGGGTGTGTGTGTTGTCAGTGGTGTGTGTCTGTATGTACAATCGTCGTGTAGTGTGTGTTCGTCGTGTAGTGTTTTGTCTGTACTGTGCAGTATAGTGCTACAGTATATAAGCACATGGTCGAGTTTGCGAAGGACCGGTAGTCATGAGAACAGCCCCTGCTTTTGTCAATGCTACATTTAGAGAAAATAATCACTTGGGACATCAATGCCACTCAATACCATCACAATAACATTACAACAAACGGTACTCAATACTCAAGGGTGGAATAGTGTACAAGTTGGAGAGTTGACTGATCTTTGGCTCAAAAAGGTAATTAAATGCTGGCTTATGTAATATAAATGTATATTCTACATAATCCAAATAGATTTGTCGATCCGTGGTGTCGTTTCGTCTTGATTGTTCTTCAGCCAGTGTAGGTTCCTCTTCAAATTCTTCATATTTTCTTTGTAGTTTTTCCAAAGAGCCCAAAAAAAATGCTAAAAATGAAAGAGAGCTTGATCTTTCGGAGAAAAAAAAAAAAATACTGTCATCTTTTGAAAAATGAGATTAAGCCCAAATACTTCCTCTCAAATGTTCAAACATAGAATTACTCAGCACATTTAGTGCATGTGAGTCCATCCGTACTTTACAAGCTTCAAAAGTCTCTTCCCCTGTGGCCAGCACTGGGCATGGAAAACTGTCTTTTTGAGTCAGTGGTTTCATCCCCACAGACTGTCTTCATTGTAGTCCCTGAAAAACAAAAATGTCCGGGAATAGCAGTTCTTTCATGTACTCTCAGTGCAACAATAGCAGTAATGAGAATGGGACTAGCAACGAGAGGATTGAGAGGGATGTTGCCGTCACTGCAGAGTTTGTCCGCACACTCTTCTGAACGTCTGGCAGGATTACCACTGGGTCGTCTGCTGGAAGATGGAGATGAAGAAGAGACGTTAGTGACGCCTACTTACTCCCCAACTTAATCCTCTTGGCCTGGACCAATGCAAACAACTACACCAACTCTTAACAACAACCCTTAACGTACATGGATTGTTTTAGGGTCAGGGGTGGAATTAGACTGGACTCTGGGTTGGTCAACATACCTGCTGGCAGTCTGTTGGAGGGGTTGTGAACGCCACCCCCAGCTCCAGCTGCAGCTCCGGCTCCGGCTCCAGCTGTACCACCTCCTTTAGCCACTCTGGCCTCCTGAGAGCCTGAAAGAAGAAGAAAAAAAACCCATCAATTACCCTGCTTGAGTCTTGCAATAGTTTACGACAATCATCATTAGGTGACTGTGCTGGTCGCCTTCCAGCCACCAGGGTGGTAAAACGTACCATCAGCAGCTACGACGTCCACCCGGAGCCTGAGGCACTCCTGTCCGTGGTGGTGCAACGGTTTGGCTGCAGGGAAGAGGGAGGAAACAACACAGGCGTTAATTACAGACTAACTAATGCACTTACCCTCCTCTGACCCATTAATGCACCTACATGCACACACACACACGTGCACACACACACACGTGGAAACAGAGACACAGGACAAAGCCTTAGGAAAGCCATCTGTGAACAGGCAGAGTGTGTCAATTACAGCCATGGTCAAGGTGACAGCGTTTCTTGTTCTAGCGGGTTTTCATTCTCGGAGAGCTACTGCCTAAACCTGGCAAAGCTGAGCCGACACCCAGTTAATGTCAACGTAAAGCTTCAAAGAGCCGGGCCCCCGTTTGTCTGGGGTGCTGTCAAACCTCAGTGGCTCGTGGTTAGCAGACACAGAACTTTGCCCCAGTGTCCCTTTCCCAGGTACATTTCCATTTCAGACCCAGCGAGACACTTACAGATATAATAGTAGCTTTCTCCTTGGCGGAACTCCTTGCCCAGGGTGAACGGGGTAAAACGCTGGAACTTCTCGGAAAACTTCTCGGGGGCGTGGGGAGCAAAAGGGTGGCCGCATTCCCAGCGCATCTGGTCGTACGACTGGGGTTTGCAGGAGGCGTAGTCCTCGCGCTCCACCATGTAGAGCACGTAGCGCTCGGCGTCCTGCGACAGGACCTCGCCCTCCGGGTAGTGGGGGCACACGATGTCCAGGTAGTCGTTCAGCTTCACCTCCACGGCATAGCTGTCCCATAGAAACCTGCAGAGGAGGGAGAGGAGGTGGCGGGAGATTAATAACCACGGTTATAGCCACGGAGCGGTAATAAATAAAAGCCTCAAAATCTGTGATTATATATCGACCGGGCCACACGTGCCGGTGTACAACGGGGGAAATCAGAGGCAAGCTCGAGAGGCCCGGGAGTAAGAGAGAGAGACTGAGAGAGTGTGTGTTTGTGCATACGTGTGTGTGTGTGTGTGTGTGTGTGTGTGTTTGAGTATGTGTTGCAGTGGAAAAAACACAATGCGAAGCAGAGCGAGCCGCGGAGAACATGCGCATGAATATGGATGAAGGCGGGGCCGATGTAGTGCCGCTGTGATGAGAGTTAGCGCCGACTGCACATTGATCCCGTTTCCCCCAGGAGCTGGATGATGTTTACAGAGAAACATTAGCAGTCAGTTAGCCCGCCAAGGCAGGAGATGAGTATCGACATCTGCAGGGCTGCACACACACACACACACACACACACACACACACACACACACACACACACACACACACACACACACACACACACACACACACACACACACACACACACACACACACACACACACAGATGGAGAGGCTGAATGCCTTATGAGAAACACACCGTAACAAAAACACACACACACTGAAGTTACTCAAAATAGGGGCAGGGATAAAAATACAGGTCACATTTTTAACCCTTTCATTAAGCTCGGAGGGGGAGAGACTGACATATAGACACACTGAACACACTGAACACTCTGGCGACTCCCACCACACTCCCTCTCATTACAAACACAGAGAAACAGAACGGAGACAGTCAGGCTGTCTGCCTCCCCTCCATTCCTCCCTGCATCCCTCCTCCTCCTCCTCCTCCTCCTCCTCCTCCTCCCCACCCTCTTTACGACGTTCCTTAAGTAAACTAAACCGTATTCCTCTCCCTCCTTCTTTTCTCGGACCAGGGGGTCGAACAGTATTGGCGCAAAATCCTTTGCACTTTAACCCGCTTGGAGTACGTCCCCCCCCCCTCACATACACAATCCAACGAGTGCCATGTAACAATACAAATGCCAGTTTAAATGTCGGTTTAACCTGTCTGGACTCTTACGGAGATATGAGTTTATCTCAGGGGGATTATCACTGAGAGCAGCCGTGTCTCAGTTTGGCCCCCCTCGCCCGTGATTGAGTGATTCCTCCAAGGGCTCACAGCTAATTCTCTCTCCTCATGGCCATCTATCACCAGTCTGCAGTGGTAGCTAGCCGCTAGCAACACACACACACACACACACACACACACACACACACACACACACACACACACACACACACACACACACACACACACACACCTCAGTAATTCCCATCTATCAACAACCCAGAGCAGTAGCTACCTACACCCCCCCCCCCCCTCGCACACACACACACACACACACACTCACACACTCACACACACTTCAGTTACCCAAGAGGTGCCTATCCATTTACCATCTCCCACTGTTCTGCATCACCGGGGGGTTCCCTGAGAATGGATGAAATTCACCAGACTTCAATATTTTCACAACACGCGTCTAGAATGTGTGTCTAATATTGGGTTTTGTTGCCTTTGCAATGAATATGTGCTCTCTCTCTCTCTTCGCCCTTTCAGCAGGCCCACAAAGAGCCAAGCAGTGTGTGTGTGTGTTATATTGACTGCCATCTCCACATCTCAGGGAGCTGGGGGTCCTCAACCTGCCTTTGGGGTGCTATTGACACATCAGCCAATAAAAAAAAACCCTCCACATTGGAGCCATTTATCGTCCGGTAGAAGCCATTGGTTTCTTTCTCAGAGAATTGCGGCGCTTTCCTCATAAAAGCCCTAAACGCAAGAAGTGACATTTGGGGGGGATTTTCGTTTTTCAAAGGAGAGTTTGTGTTTCGGTGACAAGGTCCATATGTGTGACTAACGATCAAAGCGCCCAGGCAAGAGGCCCCCGCTGCTCGTTAGCCGGTGTTGTTGTTTGTTGCCGGGGGACCCCCTGGTAAAATGAGAGACGCCGTGGCTCCAAACGCCGGGTCCTGACTCCTGCTCCCCCTCTGGCCCCCATCCCCCCACCTCCCCCCCTCCCTTTCCCCTCCTCGCTTGACTGCATTCCCTCAATACTGATGACCAGATTAGCTAGCAACACGGCTACAAGAGCAACACAGAGCCCCGTTAGAAAGCGAGTACCTTTTTTTTTTTTTTTGTCCGCTTGATGAAACCTCCATCTAACTGTGTTGTTAATGGTGTCCTCCGGCCAACTTGGGAGGGGGGAGAGAGAGAGTAATAATCATCATTTTGCCATGGGTCCAGACAGCTCAGTGCTTATCTGCACTTTGCCCGCCACGCTCTGTTTACCAGATTGGCGCTAAAGTGTTTTTCCCCCCACTGCCACTTTCAATTCCAGCTGAATCGATAACGCTATTGAACAAACAGCGTTGTCTAGCTTTTGCCTGACAGAGTTATCATCCTCCTGCAAACACACACACAAACAAACTCTCAAAAACAGCCAGTTACCTCCCCCCACCTACCCCAGGCCCTGATAACAAACTGCAGTATGGTCCCAATGTGTTCATCAAAAGGGGGTCAAAGAGGGGGGGTGCAATTAAAACACAAAAAGGGGTATTAAAGTTACCCTGGAGGGGGGTAATTATGCTTCCCCACCCCATCCAAGACCCCTTAGGCTGAGAGTTGGAGGGGGGTGGGGTGGTGGATGGGTCAGAGGGCTTGAGTTGGGAATGGCTTTTGAAGTTCCCCCTCTGTAAGTGTTTCTATGTGCGTGCTACAGTTGCTTCATCACTGCCAGCGCTTCATACAGTGGCTCCATTCACACTCCTCCTGCCTCCGCTGATGGAATACCGCACTTAGCGGAGGGAGCAGTGGCTGAATACACACCCAGGAGGCTGGCTAGCCCCCCCCCCCCCCATTATTAATGGAAAATACTTTTAATTATCCCGCCGCCTTTTGTTCCCCTCCGACGCCTCGGCATTGAAACCGTCCACATTATCGGCTTAATTAACTGATCGGGGAACAATGCGCTTCAAAGAGAGTGCCGGCCGCCGCGTGAAAAAGGGTTTAGTTAACAAAGTCAGATCATGCCACCCTCACTTTGGGCAGGCAAAAACTCCTCTTTCCTCCTCCTGCACCATTTGTTCCATGTTACTTTCCTCTTCCAGGCCGTCTCTCTGGTTTGATTTATCCCCCCGTGTTGGTCCAGGGATGCTCTGGTTTAATGACAGTAGACGCTGAGGGGTTCAGCAGGAATAACTGCTGGGAGGAGCTCGCGCATTCTCTACTTAGGGATGATTTGTGGAACTATGGGAGATATGCCGCCAGGACCGTGTGCATGTGTGTGTGTGTGTGTGTGTGTGTGTGTGTGTCCGTCTGAGCCCCGAGTATATATAAATGTGTGTGTTTACGCCCGAGCGCGAGCGCATGTGTCGCGTCTGCTGAGCTTTGAGGAATCTGGGTGTGTGTTTCTGTGATAAGGGGGGTAATGAATGGTGATAATGACTGGTGATGATAGCGGACCGTCAAGTGGTCGTGTGTGTGTGTGTGTGTGTGTGTGTGTGTGTGTGTGTGTGTGCGGCGGTCCGGCGAAAAAATAGACTACCGACTTTCTGAGTCTCCCTTAAGAAGGAATTCCTGATTTATTGGAGCCTCTTCAGGGGCAGGAGTCTAATCTCTCTTCTTTAATCTCTCTGGCCAGCGTTTTGCTTTCTTCTCCACCTCTACCCCCTCCTTTCATCCATCCATCACCCTCTCATCTCTGCACTCTATCGCCTTGTGGAATGCCGGAGCTCTGAGGCGAGGAGGGCCGTACCGTGGATCAAAGGTCGGACAATCGCCGAGTCAGCACTGGAGGGTCTTGCACATGGACACACACACACACACACACACACACACACACACACACCGTCAGCAAGAAGCGCATTTAAAATTCTACAGACTGATGCTGTGAAGAGAATCGCCCTCTTGAAAGATCGATTCAGATCCGTTTAAAGGCCTATAAAGGCCACCAGATGAAAAACTATCCATATCTTACCGCTGTAATAAATCTAACCCCCTCCGCTCCAAGTCTTCGGACGCTGAAGTCCCGCGGCGTCTCTCTGAGGCCCAAACAATTACACTAACCACGTCAACATGATTTTTTTTCATTGGGTTATAATATCCCTATAATGTGACCCGCGAGGTGACTGGCCTGCGTCATGGATGAGTGAACTGGAATGCCGGGGGCGGCCTAATCGGCTCGTCCAAGCCTGGATTATTGGGTGGAGCAGAGGCTGAGCTCGGGTCCATTCATCAGCACCAGACCCTGCCTAATACAGGGGCTTAGAGTCAACACCGAGGCCCAGAGCAGGGGGATGAGAGCTGGGTAGAGCGAGGGGCAGGGTGGGGCCTCTGGGGCTATTGTTCTCACATAGAGAAGGGGTATTACTCCCTTACCCTGGACTTTAGGAGTTCAAAAAGAGCTACATTAACTGTGCATGTGTGTCCTTGTGTCCCGTGTGTTCATGGTAGCACGGGGGGGGGGGGGGGGGGGGGGGGGGGGGAAAGTGAGAGGTGTTAACAGAGTAATGAAACTCGACACAAGGAAGCGCTTTCTTTCGGGGACGTATCTGTGACATTAAATGCAGTTAAGTGACTTTATGAGGAAGTTGGAGTCTTTCTGCAGTGTGTCGGTTAAGCCGGGCTGGTTAACGTTATTGTATGAAAGTCTTTGTTCCGTCCGTCTATCTATCCATCCATCACTGTCGGGCCTCCCCTGCCTCTCTCCTGTCCATCTTTCATCCCTCAATAAGCGTACCAGCGGCCCAATCTCAGCCCGCCCCTCCCCCACCCCTCAGACTGGCTGAACCAATTGCAACCTATCCTGCTGGTATTCCAAATATGCGAGTTTCTGACCCAACCTAGCACAATGCAGCGTGGGTATGTTGGTGTTGCCATAGAAACAAATATGGTCCAACTCTTTCGGCTCCTCCCTCTTACCACAATTTTCTACCCTTCTTTCTTTTCGCCTTGTGACTTCTGTCATCCATCTCTCTCTCTGCTTTCCCCTGTCTGTCATTCAGCCTTTGTTCGTCTGGATCGTTGGTCATTCTGACAGTGTCCTTGGCCAAAACGAGCTGAACTCCTCTGCCACGCAGGAAAGCAACAAAGCAACAAAGCAGAAGTCCAGCAGAAAAATAATTGGCTTATCCCAATGAAGTAAGGAGACTTAGATGAATACGTATGCTCTTTCCAAGTGTCTGCCGTTGTCCCCAGAGCCATTTGTATCTTATAAGGGCCAGAACAAAAAGGTCACCACTGACATCACATTTCTCAGGAGGCAAATATCTGTGCGAGAAAATCAATTTTGCTGGATTGATTTCCACAAGATAAACTTTCATTCTCACTGCTTTTTTTTCTCCAAACACAGTCTGGGCTTGTAGCTTAATGAATTCCACGGGGAATTTACAATTTATGAAGCCGCTGTTATTAAATGGATGTTATAGTGTAAGAGTAGCTCTTGCTTACAGATACATGATAGTGATCATGGTCATACTACAACTGACCTCTAGGGGGTAGTAGTGAGAGGAGCAATGGGAAGAGGCAGGCGACAATGCACATGACTTTGTGCTGTGGGGACGAGATTACAAACTAAATCCAGTCATTCAACAACCAGAACAAACAAAACAAGGAAAAAATAAAAGCCCCACAACGACCCTTATTTACACAACAAAGCAAACACAATAGCTCATTTTCAGAGACAATATTTGACCCTTGCAGGCTAATTCGTCCTCTTTCAAACACACACACTCACTCTGTTGGATAAATTGGACAATCTCACAAAGACTGGACAAACAATTCTGGAGGCACACACACACACACACACACACTCACACTCTCACACACACACACCACACACAAAGAAAGAGAAAGTGCAGGCTATGTTTATCATAATTGTACATCTATTTACTAAAAGGAGTCTTTCATCCTCAATGCTTTTTGTCTGGGATCGAACAGTTGTAAAACACTGCAGACAATTGCGAGGCTGCGTGAGAGGGGGAGGAGGAGGAGGAGGAGGAGGGCGGAGGAAGAGGCAGGGGAAGTCTGCTGCGTAGATAAGGAAGAGGCATAAGGATGGACGGGGGCAGAGAAACACCCACAGGGGTTGACTGGGGGAGACAACGATCAGAGGAGAACCTCAAAGAGGGAGAGACAAGAGATTGCATGGCGGGGCAGGCTAGGAGGCAGGACCCCGAGTCGTCGAGGGTTGCATATCCTTAACAAAAACAATTAATCACTATCAGTCTTTGTTAATCTACTGACTCTCGCTGGCAGAGTTTAAACGCGCTCGTTTCTCATATGACCCTGGGAAATTCAATCAACTTCTAAGTGCAGCCAAAGTCCAGGCTTTATGGCTTGCGTGTGTTGAGTGTGTGAGAACTGTATTGTTTATTGTGCAGACAGGATACGCCGTTTTCCCGGGAAAAGACGTGGCCAGGAAGTTCAGCACTTCATAGGGAAACACGCACGGAGACGGCATTGCAGACTCTGGTAACACCGACTGCCCGGCCGTGGAAGGGGAAAACCTTTGGCCTGATTCACTTTCTAGTGTTAGTCAATCAAACGAGCCCTTCTGCCACTGACACGGTGACAACAAGTGGGATTGTTTGACAAGAAGGAATCAGCTTTTTTGAAAAAACCCAGAGGACTCGTCAATATGGTCTCTGAGGTAAAGTCTTCTTACAGACGATTACAGTTTGTAAATATACCAAACGTCCACACACACACTGCAATGATCATTGAGCCTATAAGAGGGCGATTACCATCCGCCCCGCAATCTCTCGGTGCATTTTCTCCCCCCAGATTGAATTCAGCAGACAGATTACGAGGCCAGATTAAGGGCGGGGAGGGGAGAGAGACAGACGATGAGGGAGAAAGACACAGACAGAGATACAGGACTCAGGAAATTACTGGAGAGAAGTGTGTGTGTGTGTGTGTGTGTGTGTGTGTGTGGCGGGGGAGGGTTATTAGGGAGTGAAGTGGGGAACCTGGATTTTTTTCGTGGAAAGTAGCTTCAGTTCAGATTACTTGAACAATGCAGAAATCCCTTATCTGTTGCCTCCACCTAATCACAGCCTGCTGATGTAACTACCCAATCTTATCTCTCTCATCTGACACACACACACACACACACACACACACACACACACACACACACACACACACACACACACACACACACCTTTGTTATTTTCCATTTCATTCCTGTCCTTTCATGGCTCGAGTTCTCAGACTGGCTCTACCGCTCCCACTGCCACAACAAGAAACTCAAGAGGGGAGAAGCATACACGGACAGACAAATGAAAAGAAACAGGAACAGAATAAAACAGGGTTGTTGTAAGACCAGAGAGGCCTCAGAATGGAGGTGGAGGAGAGAGAGAGAGAGAGGAAGAAAAAGTAGGAACGCGAAGTAGAGGGCAGAGTGCCTGGTGACGGATCGCCACGGGTGCCAAGACCGATAAAAAAATTCCACACCTCTTAGCATGCTTCCCCCTCCTCCCTCCTCGGAGAGCCAGAGTTGGAGGTGAGGAAATAATAGACTGAAAAGGGGCAGCTTGTAAAGTTGAGATAAAAGCTGGTGAAGGAGCGAAAAAAGGGGGACCCCGGAGACAGGCGGAAGAATGAGAGTTTCCCAAGAGGCAGAACCGGCAGGCCGTGTGAAGAGAGGCCGGCCATGAGTGGCAGCCAGTATTCAGGGACCACCGCCGTGACAGAATGACTGACAGATTGATAGAGGCCCACGCCACTTCATCACACGCTGAACTCTGACCCCCCCCAATCAGTCACGCCCGTTACCATTCTCTTTCTGTGGCACACCGTGAAGAGCATTCCCCCCAATTTGTATGGGAAGCGACACAAAAAAAACACCCAAATTGACTGGATAAATACGGTGAGGATCCCTCGTGTGGGTGAAACATGCCTTGAAAAAAAAACGCATTCCTCTGAGCCAACGCAGCGCAGAGATATTCACTTAAAAGGAATTACACCACTGAGCTAGAAATATCCAGGCGCTTATTTTGCGGGGAGGAAAGGAAAGCGAAAACAAAACGATCAGATTCAGAACTGAGCAGGTATGAGGGTATGAAATATAATGAACAAAGCAGTGAAAATGAAACAGATGCATGTGAGAGGGGCTATGAAACAGTTAACAGATCCACAGAACTCGAGACCACAGAACCAAGTTGAAAAGGGAACCTGGCCAAGCCGAAGGGAGGGAGGTGCTGGAGTGAGGGAGAGACAGGTACAAAGCAGAGGAGGAGGAGGAGGAGGAGGAGGAGGAGGAGGAGGAGGGGGGTCTACTCATGCTCTGTCAGCAGGGAAAAGGGGGAGAGGGGCTGAAGGAGAAAGAGCAGTGAATGAGTAGATTATTGCTTCACATTGGGGTTGTTGAGTCCAGAAGACTCAGGGGGACGTGTTAACATCAATCACAGCAGTGTGGCTTGTGTGTGTGAGTGTGTTTTTAAAGTGTGGATGACTAGGTTAATGTGTATGTGAGTCTGTGAGTCACTGATTTGGATCTGGTGCTGTTGTACACGTTTGTACACACACACACACACACATACGGGCTTGTGAGTACACACACACACACACACACACACACACGTTCCTGCCTCCTGCATGGACACTCCCTTCACAAAGACACGTACACACAGAGGCATGCTGAGACACAAGCTGACTGGGCATACTGGGGGGGAGCCACCTTCTGGGAACCAAACCAGTGCTCGTGATTAAGCTGTTAATCAGACACAAGCCTGCGTTCACTTAACGGACAAGGTTCAGGCACCGTCAGGAATAGATCCCACTCATGCTGAAACTCAGCAGTAGTTAACGCACGGGCAGCTACGACCTTGGGAGTTAGCATGCCCCACGGCACACACACACACACACACACACACACACACACACACAGATGCACAAATGTGTAGCAGTAGGCAGGGACAACTGTGTATGTATGCAATGTGTGTGTCTGCCACTAAAGCCCAAACAAACACAGCCAGAAGAGGAAATTAAGCTCTGCCATATGGACCAAAATGATCAATCTGAGATCAATCAGATTAACAAGAACTTTGTAATCAATGCCGCTGATGGATGGAACACCCAGGCTAGGGCTACAAGAGGGCTCGTCTCGAGAGAGCCGAGATGGATGTCAACACACAGTATTAAGAATCAGGTGAAAGGGGAAAGCAGTTTGCTGGAAATGAGGAAAAGTACAAGTGAAAATATCTCCGCGACTCACCACAATTTCTGAGAATGCAGGATTAAGTGTAGCCAGAGGAGGAGATTTAGCGGCGGTATCCAGAAAAAACAGCAAGTGCAAAGGGACAGATTACCAGTATATTAACAGGAATGATCATTGTTGTGTCCCCCGCACTGACGCAACAAAACAACTCTACATCTGGGACGGTTAACTTCGTTCTGATTTCCAGTAAAAGAGGGCAGATTTGCTGATGCGTTTCTGAGAACAGTGAATGCTGCAGTTTTGCTGCAGATCTTAAAAAAAAAACGGTGGCAGAATTGAAGTTTTGCGAGAGGAAATTTGTACAAGTGGGTGTTTGCAACCAAGACAGGACATGTGTTTGCACACTAGTGAGAGTGCACGGCGAACAGTGATTGATTGAGATGGTGTCAGTCAGTGTGACGGAGTGTGTGTCTGCCAAGAGTCTCTGTTTGTGCTTGCCCGTGTGTGTGTGTGTGTGTGTGTACGTGGTTGTGTGCATGTGTGTGCATGTGTAAATGTGTGGTGTGTAAAACTAACCCTCCCTCCTACACACTCACCCTGCCATCATCAACCATAACTCTAATTGACCCCCACTTATTCCGAATGGCCCCTAACCCCAACAATTTGAGCTCCAATTTCTCCTCCCTGAGCAATCCATCTCTCTCCCACAGCGTGACCTACTGGGCAGGCTTCAAGTTACCTCCTCTGTCTCTGTCACACACCATTATTACTCGTCTTACCACCTGAAATATGAACACCCCTTCGTCTCCCCGACAGTCATGTAAGCCCCCCCTGTGTGATATCTCTTGATTTAGGAGGAGATACCGTCAACTCCCACTTCACGCATGAGGTTAGGACACCCTGTCAGACGGGGAGGATATTGCAACAGATATTTCAACACTTCTACTGTGACTCAAACCTTTAAAATCAACACAAAAACATCCCACTCTCATACTAAAACAAATTCCCTTACAGGATTTCATCATGTTATTAATCCATTAAATGGAAACACTGTGGTAGCAACACATTTAATTGAAACTCTTAGCTGTGTAATTAGATTAGTTAAGCTATTCCAATGGATGCTACAGTGGATGCTCCTGGAAATATATTGAGAAAGACAGAGAATCTAAATAAGGACAGGCTTTACCAGTTGTTTTCACAGATCTTGCCATTAAAATTTCTTTCTTGGGCTCCTAAACTGAAAAAACTGAGCTCCATGGAAAAATACATAAATGTAGATGACATAACCCGATGTCAGTAATCCCGCAGCACAGGTACACACATTGCGAAACGGATTAAATCTGCCCAGGTTAGGCAAAGAATTACAGGTAAACAGCGTAATAATAATAATAGGTTCAACCCCAGAAAGTTGCAGAGTGAGAGAGGAGGAGGTGGAGGGGGAAGGAGGAGGAGGGGGGGAGCTCTTAACTGCCTGGCATTATCATGACAACAGCAGCCAGTTGGTTCCGTCACAAACTTGAACACACCAGTTGAATATACATGAGTGCCAACACTTCAAATGCAATAAAGATGATAATAATCTAATCTGCATTGAGAAATACTAGCTGTACTTTGTGTTTAACATGTCACACAACCAGGCGACAGAGAGCGCAAAGGGTCTTTAAGGCACTGAATCAAAATCGGAAACATCCTATATGAGGTGAGGAAATCAAAACAAGTTATTTACTTTGGGTTTGTGCTATTCCAGTAGACGCTGTGCCGCTCCGCAGACGCAAACCAGGCGCAGACACTCACAGCGAAGCACACAGTCCAAACCATATCCATGGTGGAGAGGAGTGGAGGCGAGGGAAAAAAAAAAAAAAAAACTCAGGTAGGTCGTGCAAAAACCAGACCAAACTTTGCAAAAAGGAATGCTTCCGCGCACGGTGAGATTGCACGCTCAGATGCCTTCTCTGTGCATGTGATGCCTCTAGAAAAAAAAAAAGAAGTAAACAGATTCTTGCAGAATATAAAGACTGAAGGTTCAGAACAACTCGGGAAATCCGTAGTGAATGAAACGCTCAACTGCGTGATGGTCAGTTTTGTGAAACGCCCACTACCGTCTACCACGCCCCCTGTCCCGGAGACAGCCAATAAGAAGGCTGTCCGAGAGACGTTCACAAGTTCACACGCCCTCCGTGGAGTTTTGTTGATTCCTGGTTATGTTTACTTGCTATACTCCTTATAACAACTGCACCTATCTGAATAGGCCTACATTGAACACAACACTAAACTCTTATAATATTCCTATAGGTCCTTTATAGTCACCATATTTTACTTTATGGTGTTTTTAGTACCTCATATAGTATCAGTCTAACATTCCTGAGGGACCTTTAATTTTGCAAATGATTTGTATACCATCCTTCAACAAAATGACTATAGGATTATTAGTTATTTCTAATAATATCATACTTTGTGACAGTAGCTACCATTACAAAACAACAGAAATCCTCCCCTCTATTACTTAACTGTGTTTTCAATTAAGATCTATTTGAAGTGGTGAGTCATAAAATAATTGAAACCAGGGAATTACTCATTATTGTTGTCATCTAATGTTGCTTGTTTGTACGTAAAATTGAAAATTTCAGTTTTACATGCAAACACATATACATTCATTCCATTGTTTTGGCTTTGTTGGTCTTTTATATCCAAACTGTATTTTTCTTTTCCTTCAGCGCCCTTATCTGCAATTGCAGTACACCACTCTCTGCTGAATAATTGTTGGCCACCCTCTGGCTGTGTTTACAGAGCGATTTCTTGGATTGATTTTTATTTTCAAGCTTACATTTATTCTCTGACCTTTTCTGTGAGGACAGACAGTATGTGGCTTCTGTAAACATGGGCTTATGTGTATTTTGAGGCTGTAAAATGTTTAAATGGCTTCCATGTAGTCACATAGTAAATTATCATTTCTCATTTTGTGTTTCAATGACATGGATAATCTGGACAGCAGGCCTCTTGTTCAGCCTAGTGAACCATATTACCACAAGGGGTTTTCCAGCCCAGTTCTGCTTGACATGGCACTTTATTTGCTGTGCCTGCGCAGCAGCGTAACCGTTTTCAATGGTAACACACCAAACACCAACAAGCAAATGTAAATAAAAAGAGAAGAGGGCAACCAATCCGGATGGTGAAGGCAAGCAGTTAGTTGCATACAGTCAGGAGGATTGGCTTCAAGACATGGATGAGATTCAGGGATGTGACAGGGTAGGAAAGACTGAGGGGATTTGGTCCATATTAAACAAGAACAAGAAGAGGGGGAGAAGGGGAAGAATACAGGATAAGCCCCTGATGTAACCAGAATGTAATACTTCATCATTTTGTAATTTTGAAAAGGTATCCTACCATATGAGGAAGAGTCAAATGAATCAGGGCATTCTTGATGTGGACAAGGTTCAATACAAGCCTTGAGACATTTGTTAACAGCTTTTATGGTTTGTTTTTGCTTTCATAGCTGTAATTTAGATCGGGTTTGCCACATGAGACAGTACAACGAGTTCCATAAAGTTTACACAATCACAGCAGAGTATTTGAAAGTCAATTTAGTATACTTTTTAAAATAATTGACACTGTCTGAACTGCCCCGATGCAGCAAATCCCACTCAACTGGTGCTCCAAGCAGGTTAAAGCAACCGCTACGCAATATTTGCATTTACCGTCTGACCCAGGGTCTGATTTCCTGCTGAGCCACTCGTACCTTGGAATAATCACCTCTAAAACACACCCACACAAGCATTTTGTCAAGTGGTTTACATAAAGCCTTTATTGTTACGTTACATAATTGACACGGTACAGGATTCCAGACAGTGCAGCTGGGAGGAAAAGTGCTCGATAAATGCAAAAAATATTCTTTGTTTCTTTTGATTCTTTGTCCTCAATACTCAACGTTTATAACATCTGCATATGACATTTCTGTCCAATAGGTGCAACACAGAAAATGCAAAAAGGCACCATGTATGTGCCGTTCTGCATTTTCTATGTTGCATTTTCTATGTACTATTTTCTATGTACTATTCCAACAGGGCGTCCCAAATCTCGCTTTGCATTCATGAATATCTCTCGTGCCATTTGATGACATTTTTAGAGTCCAAATTCGTTGTGCGAGGCGGGAGGATAACCGGGTGACAGACGACTGCCAAGATAATTGTCATTTGCATTGCGATAGAAAATTGCTCTGGTAAAAGCTCTCACCGCACCGTAAGCAGCGATGTCAAAACATTATCGGGAGGCAAATGGGTAGACCTTTAATTTCATACCATCCTGTAATAGTAAAAGATGAACTGGAACACGACTGCAATTCACCCCTGACATTTCCTTTTAAAATCACAGACAGACACACACAAACATGCATGCATGGATGCCTGCATGGCTACACACACACACACACACACACACACACACACACACACACACACACATGCACGTACACACACACACGTACACACACACAAACACCAAATTCACCTCAAAAGCCCAGCTAGAATTTGCTCTGAGCCTGTTCTGCGGCATGAAAATGAGATATAGGAAAATGATAGGGGAAAACATTTAATGTAGGCATGGGAACTTGACTGGCCGTAATTTTTTTCAACTATTTTAGGCAAAGTAATTAGATGATGTCATAGAATTGCACTTTCCTTCATCCAGAATGGATGAGTCAAAACACATATAATCCTCCCAGAAATCTGAGAAAACTTTATAAAAATATCTACTTTTACAATAACAATCATAAAAAGTCCGTTTTGGGGGATTAACCCTTTAACAGCTTGATCTACCTTCTGCATGACGTAACTTGATTCAACATGTTCTCAGATTATGTCTAACCTGTTGTGCCGATTCACCTCAGCGACCTGAGCAGGTGTCGCTATACGTCCAGGTTAGCTGTGGGCTCACGTACGTTTTAGCGACATGTACGAGATATCGAGTCACCTTCAACGGGCTCTGGTCTTCTGTTGAAGCAGGCTGCTACTGTGTTCATCCCCTGCTGTCCAGCATGATCATGCCTGGAGAAGTGGTCGGTCCACATGCCTCTTTCACTGTGAATACCAATGAGGAGCTTAATGACAGACTGTTATCATGCCCCCCCCCCCCCCCCCCCCCCCACACACACACACACACACACACACACACACACACTATCTATTACCATAATGGAAATGGGTTAGTGAAATGGCTTGGTGTGAACTGTGGGACGGCCCAGCAGTGATCTGTCCAGTGTGTCTCATTACATGGGCCTCCCTGGGTTGGCCTCCCCTACTGTTAGTCAATGGAGTTCCCCTGCAGGAGCTTCTCCTGAACCTACGGGTTCCTTCTCGGTAACAATGGCAATGAAGTGTTTTCCTGCAATTAGCATTGCACAGGTCTGCCTCCTCTTATGAAGTAGCGCCTCAGTAAAGATAGCACATCCACCTCTTCAGCAGTTTGTCTGTGAAGAACAAGTTTGTTCATGTTCCCGTGTGTTTTGCTTGTACTGGCACGAAAGCCTGAATTTGCCCACGACTTTCCAGAAGCAATAGAGGCGGTTAATGAATAGGTGGAGCAATTTTAAAAGCAAGACGGAAAGTAATCAGTGACTCGCCCCGGTGTAACAGCAAACGAAGAGGCGAGGAAGTAAATGCCAGTTGTTAATTCCCCGTGGCTGCTAACCAGAAGTAAACAAAGTGGCGGTTGATCGTGTTCAGCTGTAGCCAATGAGCTGTGAGCTGGCTGAGAGATCCACCCTCAGGTAAGCCTCTTAAGACGACGTCTCAGTGAATGGCCTTGCTGAGAGTCCTGCATTCACCGTGCACTGACATTTACACACACACACACACACACACACACACACACACACATGCATGCTCGCATACAAACTATACGAACCGAACTGTGAGACAAAGAGCAGCTGAGGAGGAGGCGGATGAGGGGGAGGAGGATTGAGGGAAAAAAATGCAAACACAATGTTAGATAACTAAAGTGTAAGACCAAGAATGAAAACAAGAGTGAGGAGGTGTGTGAGATGAGAGTGGGGAGCTTAAAAAAAGATGTACTGAAGAGGAACAATATGCAAAGTAAAGATACAAGAGAAATATGGGTATAGAAAACAAGGTAACAACAAACATGTCGTGCCACTGTGAATGTTGCAGTCATCCTCTGGGCCAATCAGAAACAAACATGTCACCTTATTTTGACCTGTAGTTATAGGCCACCCCCTTCCCTCTGGCTAGGGAGAATGAATCAAGCATCATTTCCCCAAGTTTCCCCAAAATCCAACAGGTCATGTAGTAAATGATGGAGTAAATGTAGATGAACGGATGGAGACCAATCCCCAAGAGCCGGTGAGAGCAAGACAGAAATGTACAGGAAATTTGATTTACTACATGGAAAAAACGGAAGTGTAGTGAGAGAGGGAGGAAGGCGGGGGCTGTGAGATGAGAGAGGAAGGTACAAAAAACGAAGGTGAAAGTGAGTGTGAAGGAGAAGTGGAATGAAGGAGGGAAGGATGCCAAATGAAAAAGAGGGGGCAGGTGAGAAAGTGAGAAGGATAGAAATAGACAGTAAACAAACTACATGGGAAGGACAGACGAGGCGTAAGATCTTTAGACGAGGTACGACGAGATAAGGAAGGAGAAGTGGAGCAAAACAGAAAATGAAAGACAAGGTAGCAAAGGTACACATAGATAAGAAAATCACTACATGGAGAAAGTGAACAAGATAAAGAGAAAGGGAGAAGTAGATGATATATTTACTAGAGTCAATTTAGAGTGAAAGAAGAAGAAAGGTTTTTAAAAGATGCAGAAGGGGTAATAATATTCAAGCCAAAAGATTTTGAGGACGGTGTGAAAGAGAAATACACGGTAAACATGTTGTGAGAGAGTTGAGTGTGAGACAAGGTGGGGCGCTTTGAAGTGACAAAAAATTAAGCTGGGAAACTGTGAAGCTAAGTGGAATGAGGAAGGGACGATGAAAGTGAAGGGGGCAGGCATAGGCGCCGATTTATGTTTTTGCCAGTGGGGGCTCAAATTAAGTGAATACCACCAAGGTGAAGATTGTCACAAAATCACTTTTATTGCGCTTGCTTTAGTAATTACCGTGGTGCAGGCTACTGTCATCTGTCAACGTAGACACACACCGAAACGAAATGCAACACTGCTCTGCTACAAATTCATCACTGGTGGTGGATCCTCACTTTGACGGTCTTTACACTCGGTATCTCTCTCGGTTTTTTAATTACAAATTCGTACGTTTTTACCCGATCATCACCCTGTGTTTCACACTTGCTGTGTCGCTAGCTAGTAGCTACGTGATGGAACAACGTTGGTTTAGCCGACTCTAACGTTACATCGGCAGTTGGCTACGTGACCACGCCCCTTAACGTAGCCTACACACGCACAGAGCTGTAACAAGTTTCATTGGATAATGCGATTTGTAGTTAAAACGTTCACCGATAATAATAAGTAATAATAGAATAAATAGTTGCGGTTTTTGTTTTTAAAAAGATGCAGTTTTTTAATACATTTATTTAATAATTTATTTTTTAATCGGCCTTCCCCGTGGGTGCTCAACCTTTTCAGTGGAGCACCCACGTGATCGGCGCGTATGGGGGCAGGTGAGAGAGGGTGAGAAAAACAGAAAGAGAGAGTCTCTGGAGATACAGAGAGACAGGGCGAGCGAGAGAGAGAGAGAGACTGACACTCAGATGTAAATAGGGAGAGGAGGGTAGACGGGATGAAAAAGCTGCACACTGGTGGACTCCTCAAAAAGCCCCTTCAATATGTATGAGGGCACCTCCATAGACTCCTGCAGAACAGAAAGGAGGGAGGAGAGCAGGAGCGCAGGTTGTCTTGAAAAGAAAGAGCTCCTCTCCTGTCAGCAGACTTTACTTCGTGTCCAGGGAGACTGAGTCCAAAGAAAGGGGACCACCCAGAGACTTGTGTTTACCATCCGCTACTTTTCCTTGACACAACAAAACAACAGCGTACAGGGGGGGGGGGGCTCGGCGTGAATAACCTTCCCATCAGATTACTCGAGTACGCCAAAAGCACAATTACACCATTATGGCGCATTACAAGACCCGGGGTGAGAGAGGAAAAAACACGAAATGATATCGCTCGGTAAACAACCCAGCACCGCGTTACACAAATACACTTTGAACAAAAAGTGCCAAAAGGGCTCTGGCAATCTCACGGGGGGGGCCAGCTGAGCACCTTCCATCCCGAGGAAAAAAAGGTAGATGGGTAGAAACTGAACGGTAATGACGGCGCTCTCTGTGATTGGAGAGCCATGTTGGGGTTGGAGAGCGCTGTAGGGTAGATGCACCTGATCCCAGAGAATAAGTCACCGTAACCAGATTGGGAGGGAGAACAGCATGTACTCACTCACGCTGTCAATCCCAAGGATGCTGGAACGGTCCATGTTGGCTCATTACCCCCTGAAAAGTGTTGAAATTGTAGTGCTCTGCCCCCAAAGAGCAGCCGGCTGTCCAAAGTGCCCCGGACCTTCCTGGCACCGCGAGGCCTCGGGGGAGCCTCGAGGGAGCAAAGAGGCATTGGCAGTTTGGGCCTGCCCAGAATAGTGCCCATCCTGGCTGTCACGTTGACAGCAACAGCAAGTGACACGGTTGCTAACAAGAGGGTATACTTTACATTCACGTTCGGCGCTCAACAGCCACACTGACATTGCTGTTGACTTCTGCTGACACATGGGGAAGTAATGTTGATGTAACGCTCCCAACTCTGAAGTTGCTTTTTCGCTGATAGTGGCAAACTGACAACAACGAAGCGATACAGTGTTATATAATTGGTGATGGTTTGGAGGCTTTGCAGATGAAACGTAGTATAGTGGATGGTGTGGAGAAAAAAATATGCAGCAATATGCCGAGGTCTGGACGTACACCGCTGACAGACAGTGGTAAATCGATGGCTTGGGGGGCTTTTCAGCTGAACCAAGATACTGTGGAAAAAGCTCCAACGTCTGGGAGAGCACGCGGACAAAGTGGCGAATAAAAAAACGACAAGAATAGTGAGCATGTTAGAAAAAAACGTTGTGTGAATGAGTAGCGAGTGTGTGTGTGTGTGTGGTCTGGGGATGCAAGAGAGCAGTTGCACTCCGGCCTTTTAGAGGTCGCCTCTCTGTAAGTGCGCTGTGCTAAAAAATCTGCTTCATAACAATTACTCCACCCTCCATTGAAACAGGCACATGCTACCTCTCTGCTTCTGCACCATTACTTAAGGTAATAAGAAAGAGTTTTACAGCCTCTGACCTCGCCTCCCTTCCCTCCGTATGAACAGCCCTCCCTCTGCCGCGGCACACTCCGCTTTTCTTAAGAAAAATACCGAGTAGGGGCTGAGGAAATGAATTTTATTGCCCTATTTGCCCTCCCCTCTCTCCCGGCCCGAAGCAGCACGCTCACATGCACAGTCTCCTTTCTCATTACTTGAAGAGGAGGAAGGAGAAGAAAGAAGAGGAAAAAATTAATTTTATGTCCTTCGGTCGTATCTGACTCCTCAGACACCCCCCGCCTGCCCATTTGAAGTGGCACACTCCGCCGCTCTCCCTCTTTCTCATTACTTAACAGAAAGACTGGAAATGAATTTTACTGCCTATCTCCTTTTCTTTTCTACTCAGCAGCCTCCTACTGTAACTCATCCACATTGCCCTATTGTCTCTTTTTGGCCGTCTTAAAGGAGGAGAAAATCAATTTTACAGCACCTTCCCGTCCATAAAGAGGCACACTTCGGATTTCTTGTTTCTTTCTCTTTCTACTTTCTAACAACGGGGCAAAAAAAAATCACTTTACGGCCTTTTGTTTTACAGCCCCAAAGGAGCGACACACTTCATCCCTCAGCTTCTCTCCGAGCCAACACACATTACCATACAGGTGGCGTCCTTTTGTCTCCTCCAGAGGCACACTTCTGCTCCGTGTATTGCCCATGTGTCCGCTTTGAACACCCACCGAGGGAAGGCATTGTGAAAGGGCTGAGGGTATTAAAAGGTCACTTAAGATAACTGGCCCTTCTGTTGCCACACCTCCTCCAACACTTCCCATAGATAAGGTAAAGTCATTAGCGTGGAGCTGGGGCTGGTCCCTTTCCGTATAGCGCGGGGGTTGCAGGGGTATAGCAGAGTTAATCTTCCTTTATGATCTTGATAATGCAATGTTAAACGGCTGAGCTTTTAATGTGAAAGCGCACTCGCATTCGACCTCGCACAGAAACGTCTACAAAGCGGCGTTTTCTTTTGCAGTTAGATGCTTTCGTACGATGCGTTCGCTGCCATCAGGGTCACGGAGAGCACTGGCTTCAACGCAGACCTTTTGATTCCTCTCCTCCCCCAAGACGTGCACTGTTACCGCAACCTCTTTTACATGACTACACACATATCTGCAGCCCAGATGCTACTCACCCCCCCCCGCCTTCCTCCCCCCCTGCCTTCCTCCCTCTTGCCTCCCCCACCCCCCCCTCCCCGCTCCACTTGTGGCTGCCGCTTCAGCACCCTATTCATTAACAGCTTCTTAATGCTCCCAGATGGGATGACTGTAATTTATGGTGGCCTCAGTGTGTTTGTGTTTGTGTGTGTGTGTGTGTGTGTGTGTGTGTGTGTGTGTGTGTGTGTGCTTATCCATAAAATATGCATAGCAGGGCACATTTGTTTGTATGTGTAACTGATTAGAGCCGAAGTGAAATGTGTTATCTTAATTACATTGCACCTATGATCATTTGGATCCATTTTCCACACCACATTTACACCGAAGAGCAAACTGCGGAGCAAACGCAAAGCTGTTTGTGTCAGTTTCACTCTTCGCCCTTTGTCTGACTCAGGCGAGAGCACGTACCTCTGGAGGGCAGCGCGAGGACAGCGATTAAGGCGCATATTTCAGGTTTTTACTTTACTCGCTCAACGAGAGTTTTTGTCTCCAGAACTGACCTCAGCCCGGAGCGGCAAGAGTTTTTTCCATTCCGTCTTTCCCTCCACTGTGTACGACCTTCGCGTTCGGTGCTCCTGAATTAAGATGTCATGAGCCTGTGTGGGAAGTCCCCATGTCCACGGGCACGCAAGCACGAACATATGTGTGCAGTGTGTGTATTTAAGCGTTTGTGTGTGTGTGTGTACGTATCTGACTGATGTTCTGTGCCCAAACCTCAGCCTCACGGATGCTGGCACGCTCACTCCCTCAGATTGTGGAGTATCGATTCCCAGCTTCTCTCCTGGAGGGGGGCGAGGGAAGGGTGGAGGAGGAGGTAGTGATGGCGGTGGTGGTGGTGGGCGGGGGCTGGGGTTGCAGAGGTTATACAGATTGCTGGCTGCCTGCTGTGCCAAGGAAAAGCCTGTTTCCTAGAAATGGAGACGCAAACACACACAAACAAACGGACAAATGACTAAACACGGGGCAGGGCAGAGCGTACCTACTGTAAAAGCCCACCCGCGTTTGGATACAAAGTGAATGTACACACAGACGTGCACACACACACACACATAAACACATGACACACACGACAAACTGCTGCGTTAAGAGGGAACTTTCCCCTCCTTGACTCGTTGACCATGTTGCATTTCCTGCGCCTCGCTCCCCCGCCAGTCCAAACGGAACTCCAACACGCGCGGTAAAAATAACCCCTCCGAGGGACCAGTCAGCAGGAGCCCGGGCCCCGCTCTGAAAACACAGGGTGCCCACACCGCCTGTTAGCAGCACCGTTTCTATTTAAGGAGACGTTGCGCGTTGGGCAACAGTCAGGCTCCGGCGGTGGGAAACGGCGGCCTCAGAATGCAGCAAAGGATTGTGGGGGAAAAGGGATCTTTCGGGGGGGGGGGGGGGTTGAGGGGGTCCAACAGTTGCACCTTTGAGCACTTATTCCTAATTACTCCGTTTGGGGCTGAGCGTTGCTAATGGTTCGCAGACGTGGCACACATGTGGAGACAGAGCGACGAGGGCCGAGATGATGGAGCGCCACACGGGGACCTTCTACACACCGATATCCTGCCCGCTCGAGCTGCTTAGCAAGAAAAAACAGATGGAAAACGGAGCACCGGCGCACTCCGGCAGACGGGGAAAATATATACGTGTGTGTGTGCGCACAGATGCACAGCACAGGTTCGTGGACATGTACACAAAGGCATCAGGACGAGAAGGATAATAAACACAGACGCTAGGATCTTTGGTCAAATACGCACTCTTTTTTAGCACGCAGGGATAGGCTGTCACACACACACACACACACACACACACACACACAGGCCAAGTATGTCCTCATCGCCAGCATGCGTAGATAAGTATATGTGTGTGTGAGTGTGTCCTCTCTGACTCGACCACACTGCACAGCAGGCAAGGAGAGAGAGACCCGAGTGTGTCAGTGTGGTCAGGTCAGGGGCCCGGCCTCTCTCCACTCTCTCCATCATTCCTTCTCTCTGTCTTTTCCTTTTCTTGTCCCTTTCCTTGTTTTTTTTTTAATCTTTGCCTTCCTCTCCCTCGGTCACATTTTGGCATGTTCATCCGTCTGTCTGCCTATCCATCCAGAGCTTTGGCCATTCCCAGGTTTCTCCCAATACAAATATACAAACACATGCAGATGCATGCAACAAAGAGAGAGAGAGAGAGAGAGAGAGAGAGAGAGAGAGAGAGAGAGAGAGACGTGACTTCCTGGAACTGCAGAGACACATACATTTTGCACAGACACAAACAGACCAATGCAGACATTTTCATTCAGTCTATATTTGCAAATCGTAGCAGCTGGTTAAATTCAGATGCTCACAAACATCAACCATCGACTCTCTGTTCGACATGCCTCTCGTGTGAGCGCTGACCACATGACAAATGCTCAAACTAAACACCCTCATTGTAATACCATACACAAAAGACACCGAAAAACACCGAAAAAACCAACTTATCTAAATACTGTCATGGGCCAGGACAAAATAGCTGTGTTGATCTTAAAAAACAAGGACACGGGAGGTTAAGGGGAGACAAAAGGCAACTGAATCTCTATCAGTCTGCATCTACGTGGAAAATTAAATTCATGTTCAGTCTTCTTAGAAAACAGGTCAATATGTAGTCGGATGAGCAATGACCTAGAATATACTGTACATGTTTTATGGATGATGTATCAATTATCCTTTTCCTAGAATCTGTTATTGTTTTTGCACTGAAGAGCCCCTGGGCTTCCTGGAACAGAGTCTATTCTTTAAACCATTTAAAACTATATTGACATTACAGAGAATATACAGAAAGCCTTATCAGATTGAAGAGTCAGCAACGGAGGAGTCAATGGAAGTAAGTTTTCCAAAAAGCAAACCAAAACAGTTTGTATGCACAGTGTCGATTTTGAGTTTGGGCGGTGACAGGGACCAACGCTGACTTGCAGCAGCAATGGGCTGGGGCTTTGACCTCTGGGTAGGACAGACACTGGTGGCCACAGGCCAGACGCCTCTGGACTGACTCCCAGCCTAACCTCTGACATGACCCTGAACACTGGGTTTGGGACCGATGCATCGCTATCTGTGAAAAAATGAAGGGCGTGTTCCTTTTTTTTTGCTGAGAAAAATCTCATTCTTAGTGTTGGTGTAGAGTTTCACTGTGGGAAAGGCTGCTATTGGAAACGGAAGGTAACTATTTACTGACATAATCACAAGTGTTCTCAAATAAAGAGTTTGATTAAACATCACGTATATGCTGCAGGTGTTTTGTCTGCATGTATGCATGTCTGATGGGTGTGTACATGGGCTGCAGGTGCTTTAGCAGGCAAAACAAACACACCTGAGTAACTTCAGCTTGGTGATAACAATCTTTCATCAGGTCCTATTCACTACTAGGCAGAGAAATCCCAGGATCAAATATGATTAGCCTGGATATTTGGTTTGAAGCTGCATGAAAGCCACAAAACGATGCTGACTGTCACTGTGCACCATTAGAATGATTTATTAACCCCCAACCTTGGTTCAGCACTGGCCAAATAAGCCTTGATATTTCTGGAGTGGGTAGTGAAATGACCTCGGGTACTGAAATAATCGGTTATGTATTTGTGTACTTGTATTGGCTGGAATACCAACATGTCACTGCATACACAGACAGCAAAAGCATGTGGTCAGTTCAACATGGGGAAAAACGTTGGAAAAGAGTTCCTCAGCCACAATTAGGGTAAATGTCACCCACACTGAACGCATTGTACAATGTAACTTGGATAAATGACTACCAGATAGACAACATGATATGTACCCCCCCCATCCCTCCCAGTTTTGGCAACAACGAAAACGAGCAATCATCATAAAAATGCAGAATCAAGCGGAAGAAAGGAAAGAACCACATATTGTTCTTTCCTGCCAACATGTTGGTTGATGATGTCCCACGCATTGAGCAAAACAATGCCATCAAAACCATCTCCATGACTCGTCATGACAACGGAGGCTTTTTTCTTCACGCCAAGTGTGCCCTCCAGCTTGTTTACTGCTGCTAGGAAATTCAATCCCAAATCAAATCAAGCCAAACAAGGAAAGCCTTATCTGGGCCAGCATCGCGGCTCAGCCCCGGCGCTCTACCTTCAGGTTATTTGCTCAACTTAATGAAGGATAGAAAATACAGATGATGTGCCTGTCGATCATATTCCTGATTTGGTCACTCCATTAACGGCAGCCCTGGAGCAAATATTTCAGGGAATTTTAGACATGATGACACTGGGATGGTGATGATACTGGTTTGTTCTGAAAGACTGGCTTGTCTCAGCAGTGACTTTCTTGGCAGCTTTTTAAGAAACCATGGTGAAGAAAACACACACTGCGAGCCAATAAAGTAAATTAGTTTGAGCTATAATGCGAACCCACAGGTAATAGGGTGTTCCTAAACGGTTGAAGTCACTAATTCATTTATTTAGGCCTGGGGACAAACAGGGCATGCTTGAACAACAGCCAGGAGTTCAGAGAAGCGTTGCAGTTGAAGTCAGAGATTGGTAGATACTTTGTAGGGCTTATGGTTTGTTTTAAACTGTTTCAAGCACCAGATTGATGGTATTTACTGCATCAGGACAGTCCAGCAGTCTCAGGTAAGATGTCAATCACAGAAAAGAATATTGACTCGACTTACCAAGGTGGATTTTGGGATTCTGATGCACATTATGTTCGTCCATCTGGTACCGAATTAGGTACCACGACTACAAATCTCAAAGTATTTGAAAATACAAATACAATTTGTCCCAGGTAAACTCTGTGAACCTGGGACCAGGATCTTTCCTGTGGTCAGAGGAATATTGTATAGGGGAAGGGGGAAGGGAAAGGAATATTGTAAGGGGGAATTTAATCTTATTCTATTGTTGCATTCACTGGATAAGTGTGTCTCTATCGGTTTCCCTGGGCTGGTGATTTGTTCTAATATACAAAATGACACTTCATGTTAAACCGCCAAGTAGGTTTATAGGGTGGTGAAAAATACTGTTTGTTAATGGGGGTTGCATGCACTTAATACCCACGTCGACAAGCCCGAGGCCCATCAGCAATGGTGACCCAGTTTGAAATCAACAACTGACCCAGTTCTTCCGCTTGACCTAGTGAAACAGAACGATGGTGGGGGGAGGCTGAGGACATCGCCACACTCGCCGCCGACTGTTTTTATTCTCTGTCCAAACTGGTGATTCGATTTTAATGTCCACCAAACGAGACACGGTGAAAACGAAATGAAAACGTGCACTCGGATGAGAGCGCCGCAATTACTGTGTAAATATCTCTGCAGGTGTGTGAAGCCAGCACATGCATATAGATAAAGCAAGAGCTGTGCACACACCGTAGAGGCAAATTGATCCTCATCCAAACAGTCGTTTCTTTTCTAATCTTTATATAATAACTTTATTTTGAAGGCTTGCTGAGCGTGCACGCTGCTCCACGTTCACACAGTTACACACATTCACACTTGGGAGCTGCCAAGTACAACCACAGTCTTCTACTCTTAGGCAATCACAGGGAGGTATTTGTAAGTCATTCGAAGCGTGAGGGTTAAGTACCTTGCTCAAGGGCACTATAACAGTAGTTAGTGAGATAAGAGAGAGCTTTAATCCAGCTTCCACGCTCAGATTTCACTTTCAAACCTGGCAACCTTCCAGTAAGAATCCTGTTACTTTAACCTCTAGGCTTCCACTTCCATGATGATGAGGTAAAGGCTCATAGATGCAGGGAAAAGGTACAAAAAGGCTCGACAGGGAAGAGTAGACACTTCGGCTTCACGCTTTTTTCAGTGCTCTCCGACATCTTGTTTATACTTCTGCACAATCTGTGTTGCTGGTGTTTTTGACAGCGCGTTGGAATGTGCAGGGCTTTTTTTTTTCACATCTGTATCCAGTTTTGACGAATGCATGTGTAGTGAAACTTGTAAGTTAACTCCTTTTGATAGACAACCGCTGCGTGTTGTGTCTGCACAACCGACAGGAAGCCTAAAGGTTACTTGAAGGGAAGGGAGAGGGATACAGCTGCCGGTGTACGCAGACCCATTTAGAAGTGTAAAACACAGAGGCATAAATCAGCCGTGACACCGCCACCCCTGATGACATCATCGCTTTCAGCTGCCTTACTAAGTAGAGGTATTAGTCACCCGTAGAAGTGACATGATTGGTAGATAAAGGACAGCTTTGACCACATGAAACCAAGAATAAATCAAGTACGTTGTTGCATCTACAGTGATCAGAGTCAGAGAAAGTCACAGATAAAGTGCAACACATCCATTGGTCGAGCCGATTCAAAATCACACTCTTGAATTAGACCAACCTCTCAATTCTGTTTACAGGTTCACGTCTGCATGTGTGTGTGTGTGTGTATGATCCGTATCCATGTGTGTATGCATGCCTGTGCTTCTTTATGCATATATGTGTGTGTGTGTGTGTGTGTGTGTGTGTGTGTGTTAGTGATACGGCGACGGTCCCGGGGAGTGTGTTGTTGTTGTGCGTGTTGCGTGCTGCTAAAGAGTTTATGTTATTCCGTCCCTCCTCTCTCCCTCGTTTACTGGCTATTCTGGGAAAATCCAAATTACAGTCTTTCAGTGTGTGGTTGGCTTGTGTGGTTCCAAATTTGTACTTAACCTACCCCTCCTGCTCCGTCCCTCTCCCTCCGCCTTCCTTTACTTCCCCCTCTCTCGCTCTCTCTATCTCCCTTTGCTCAAATGGCTCCATTTTCTCTCTCTCCCCCCTCTCTATCTATACCTCTCTCCGCTTTGCCTTTTTCCATTCCACCTTCGTTGATTGAATTTAAAGGTTAATTTAGATGAAAAAAGCAATAAAGCACATGAGCACCGTGACCGTCAGGGTGACACAGTGAAGCGGTGTGACACCAGCTCGTCCTCGGCGCTTCCTCTGCGACACTTTCCTCCCAGTTTTCTCTCTTGCTCTTACTCCTCATTCTTCCTCTCCTCCCTCCTCCCCGTTTCTTGTTTCTGTCCTTGTTGTTTTGTCCCTGTGCCTGTTGCTGTGTGGATGGAAGTCCTGAATAAATCCGTGTCGCCTCTAAAAACATATCCTCCCTGCGGCTTTACTCTCCGCTCAGTTTCAGCTCTTCCTGTCTCTCCACCCCCCCGTAGCCCGCCTATAATTACCATCGTAACCTATGGATCTGCAACACTCACTCCATTCACAAAACCAATATTTTTTATGTGCGTCTGTGCAAAGGAGTGATTTTTCTTTTTTCACATGATGTCTATTTGTGTGAGGATTTGTGCAAATGCTCTCGTTACATAATGTCGGTTCTCTTCCTGTTAAATCTATTCTCGCCTGCACACACACATGAGCCGGTGTGATAACGGCCATTTGGATTAAAAGCATACAATGAAAAATTTTAATTCTATGCTCTCTCAAAAAAAAAACGACACTGCATCTCTGAGATGGGTCATTGCTTTGGTAACTAATACGCCCTCTGAGGTTGTTTTTTTTTTCAATTTTATTTTGACCTTAAATGCAATGACGCATCCGGCTGGTTGGAGCTCCTCGTGAAGAGGAGATGCAAAGCAATTTGTTAGTTTTCCTAACAGATGTGGTAAACAGTCCAAACGAGAGTGGTCAAGTTGTCAGGCTGAGTCACCAGCTTTCATTTATTTTTTTACAGTATCTGCATGGGTGTCTTCATCTTCACCAGATTTCTCCTCAAGCTCTTCTACTTTCCATTTCTATTTAAAATGATGTGATTGTGTATCCGCACTTCAGCATTCATATGTGATGCCTTAGTCCAAACAGTTGCACTTTCCGGACAGGCTCAGCTTGCGATATGACGAACACCTCTAGTGCAGCGCCTCAAATCATGAGGCTTTGTACAAAAATAGTATGAATCTTTGACACATTCAAGCATCAAAACAAGTATTTTTAGACTGTTTTTTTTTTTTTTTTAGATGAATGGACTCCTGTGTGAATAGGTACTGAGAAAAGATCTCTTCAATCTACGGGGCAAATCCGCTTTAATACGGATATCTCTGAGCTCAAATCTTTCCTTTCTGTCCCCTTGGCTTTTTAGTGGGAGTGCAAGGCGTCTGGATCATTAACCTTCTGAAGTGACCAGCTGCTTCACTCTCTTCCTCTTTCTCCGCTCTGCTCTGTGGCACTAATCCATGTCTTCCTGTGGTACTTGGCCACCGTTTGTTGCTGCTGGCTGCTTTGTGTGTGTGTGTGTGTGTGTGTGTCTGTTTTTTCCCCCTGTGTTTGTGTGCGCTTGTTGTAGCAAGCTGGTGAAAAACACATGACCATGATGAGTGTTCACCGCTCACCCCTCTAATCCTGTGGAGGAGAGAGGAGAGGCTGCCTCGAGGCCAAGCCCTGCGAGGATGACCGAACGCTGTGTGACATTCTCAGCAGCATCCCCTCCGGCTCCTCGTGGCAGCTACAGCGGTCACTCTGCTGCCTTCGCTTCCTCCTCCTCCTCTTCCTCCTCCTTCTCTGCCTTTCTAAGCCAAAAAAAAAAAGACATGTTTAGTTCAGTCGCATGGTTACACACAATAAATAAACAAATCTGCATGATTACGTAAGTGGCGTTTTGCTGAACTACAGCCAAGAGTGTCAAGGGCTGGCACAAACGCTCTCCTCGAACTTAGAAGTTGAAAAAAAAAACATCAAGAGCGATTTTTTTCGTTTCATTTTTCTGATGGGAAAAAAAAACATGTCAAAGGTTTCATGAAATTCTGACATGAACTGTAAAGTTTGAGCCGTCTGAACATTCATGTGATGCACGTTGGGAGAGATGCTGACTGCACAGTGTATGTGCTGTGATCTAACTCGACGCCGTAGGCTGGAGACAACTGTACAGAGGGGGGATTGTGTTCACCTGATGGCTAGTCTCAGATCGGCAGATGAAGAAGAAAGAAAGCAGTGCAACCTTTCCTTTTTTTTTGTCTACCTTGAAATTCTCCACTCCAAGCCAGTGGTTCTTTTGTGCCTTCCTTTTTCTCAGTCTGACGGTGTGTCCCTCTCTCCCTTCAACCCAGCTTCTCTTAAAAATCTCTCCCACCAGTCGTTCTCACCCTTCCACAACACTCTCTTCCACCACAACCTTTTCTTTTCTGCCTTCAACCCTCTCCACTTCTCTCTGCATTTCTCTTTCCCCATCTCCTTTGCCTTTCCACACTCCCATCACTGCCTTTCTCTCCCCTTTCTCCCTCTCTCCCTCCTTCTCTCCCTGCTTCGGTTTGTGAAAAGGGGCTTTATCAGCGGGCCTGAATGGCGCAGGTCCACTGGAGGCAGGGACAATGGGCCCATCATCAGAGGAAAGCAGAGCCCATGAAAGAGGAACAAAGACCCTCGGCCCTAGAGGGGCCCCACTCTGCACCTCACACCACAGCGGCAACAGCCTCCACTGGGCCTGCATGCTGTGTGCGTGTGTGCGTGTGAGAGACATAATGTGTGTGGGCATACATGTGCAGGTGTGTGTGACAGAGGGAGAGATTGTGTGTGTATGCATGTATGTATGAGTGAATGTGGCAGTATATGTGTGTGCCTGGGAACAAACCTGTGTGTGTTCTCTCCTGGATAAGCAGGCAGGTGGCTACCCCTTGGGATTCCTGCATTATGGATCTGCCCCCCAGAGAGGCTTGGCTTTCAGCTATCATGCAGCTGCATTACACTGCCGGCACTACGCATCCATTATTGTCCAAATCCATCCTTCTGCATGGCCTCCAGTGCATTCTCACCATGATGCATTAGGCACTTGTGTTTGTTAGCGAGAAGACGCCCTTAGCAATTCGCCCGAGAGTGCACGTCGGTGGGTAGATGACTTGTCTTCCTGTCTTTCGCTCAACATGACAATACACGCAGCAAACCATGAATATGCATGTTCACTTACTGACTCGGCGGCTGGCTCCTCAGGGGGCTCAGACGCTCCTCAAAAACAAACTTGTTTGTGCAGAGAAAGCTGTTTGTATGACGGGAGCGCGGGACTACGCCTGTCTGGTTGATGGGTTTCTCACTGGAAAGTGACTGGACTTGAGAAAGATGACAAAAGGCCCATCTGTTCCTCCATTTGTCATCATTGTTGAAGTGGTTGATTCCAAAATGATACACAGAATTTGGAGACAAACATTGTGTGAATTTCATTGTTCATACAGTGAAAGTCTCAGTCCACACATCCATCATCTATCAAAAATGAATAAACAGTTTATACTCAGTTTATACTCAGTTTATACTTTGTGATTATACTATGTAATTTCATGAAATATCATTTGACTAAACATTTGTATTAGTTTTTGATAAATGATGAAACAAAAGAGTTCTTGGTAGTGGACTCTACTCGACCCTACTGTATCTCTATAGAGATTTGATCTGTTAAAAGTGTTCACATTTTGTCAAACTCCAGCCACCCCTCCTTTAACAAGTACTATAACTTGGTTTAATTTTGTGCAAGCAATGATTTTGTAAAAGGAGGATTTCAAGTGGGAGATGTCTCATGTTGGAACAAAACTCTTTACTTTTCACCATCCACAGATGCCTCAGCAGTGTACCGGAGTATACCGAAACACTATAGCCTGATGTGAGCTATAATGCCATCTGGTGTGTTGATATTGTGCAATAGTGTTTAGCATTGGAGGTGAGGTAAGTCATATTCACCGGTTGACCTGAATGGATTGAGCTGTACGCGTAAGTCGGAACAGTCATTAATTCCCATTACGCAGGCAGAGACCCGTTCTGACCTGTGGTGAATTATACAATTCATCCAGGAGTTTAAGGTGCCTTCGAGGTGACTTTCTCTCCCTGGCCGTGTGTGTGTGTGTGTGTGTGTGTGTGTGCGTGTGTGTGTGTGCAAAGCCAATTTATATGTGTGTTTCTGAGCTAAATGTTTTTGTGCACCTGATTCGTGTCTATGTGTGCAGCTGAGGGAGAGAGGCAGAAAGTATCTGTATTTGTGTGCATTTATATACTGTATATGTATGTATGTGTGTGTTTGTGAGCCACCTGCTTGTTTGTGTGATCTGCACCATGTTTATTTTCATGTCAGTTGTTTGCCTCCAAATTGTACATCAGAGGGTGGCGGTTGCGGTGTGACAGCGGATGCTCAGAGGCTGACCCGGACCAGAGGTCTTTCTATTTCTGAAAACAGACAGGACATGGGCAGCATATTATGCCGCCCACAGAACAGGACATGAGCAATCGACCTACGACCTTGGTCCATTTCAAATCATTATCTGCCAGCTTAAGAGCAGGGGCTAATCCTCGCTGTGTTTACCACACAACTGGCACAACAGCTGGATGGTCCGTTCGCTGTTCGCCTTTCCTCCACCTCTCGGTGGGCCGATACGTATGGACACTCCCTGGGATGATGTGCCCTCACTTGGATCTCCACCAATGGGCTGTAGGGAAGAATTAGTGCATGTACAGTAAGCTATATGTTCATCTGAGGAGATATGAGGGGCTCGGGTCAGTCTGGTGCTCTGGTGAATTTACTGTTTTATTGACATTTGGTATTAGTGAAGGATTAATTGGTGTGTCGATGTCGGCCACTGGGCTAGTATGCAGTTATACTATCTAGTGGTCGACTGGTTAGGATTTGGCATTCTCCCCACTACAGGTGATGCTCTTGGGCGGCAGCAGGGTGAAAAGAGATTTCTATGGAACCAGAGGAACCACGTTCAAGCACCCCAGTGACAGCAAGTATGTATGCTGAAGTGTGTTTTTGCAAGACACTGAACTCCTACCAGCTCCAGGGATGCTGTTCTGCACTCTGATCTCAAAGGCAGGGGAAAAGTGAAATTCCCTACAGGGGCCAATAAAGTATCACATTAAAAGTCAAATAATAATAATCTATAGAAGAGCACAGTGTGAGTCTCTTTTCTGTGTACAGCTGTTATGCTAGAGCAAAATTCCTACTCAGCAACAATAAATGATAGTGAATGAATGAGGCTCGTAGTAAACAATATCAACTGAAGGTCAGTGTGGTTCAAACTATTCACTGTGATGTGTCTTTAAATGGGGAGGGATTGTGTAACAGCTATGCCAAGACAGGTGAACCATGCAGCTCTGTTCAGACATGTTTTCATTCTGTTGAATAAGTACCGCCTTGAGCATGTATGCACACACATGCACACGCAAACCCTCAAATGAGCTCCCCCCCTCCACACACACACACACACACACACACACACAACTTTCAAGTTGCTCCTTCCCCCCGTCATGCAGCTACTTTATTTCTTCTTTCAATATCCATTTATAGATTTAAAGCATAAAACAATGGTGCAGATTTGTGCAAGTTTTACCTTCATTTGATCCCACTCAGGAAAATCAATGCTATTTCATAACACTTTCTATTGGTCTAAGAGGGCTTTAGCCCCGTGCATGTCTGGGCAGAGGTCACAACTTGGCCAAGGCAAGTTGATTATGGATAAAAGGCCAGCTGAGGTCCTTTAATCACTCTCTCTCCGCATCTAGGGTTTCATTCAAAAAAGGAAAAAAAAAAACACCAGCTCTCAAAGTTGCAGTAATGCAGTGCAGTTGGGGATAGCAGTGCTAATGGAGCAGGGATAAACCGAGCCTGTGCCTGGAACGTCTGTTATTATCGTTACTACCGTTCCCATTCTGGGACCTGGATGCCACGGTATTGAGGCTTTTCTACATCAGAGCGTGATTTAAGGGGAGATGAACGGGGAAGTCCCGTCCTTTTCAATAACAGTCTCCTTTATTTATATCACATAGGAATACAATGGAGAGCAAAGCCTTCATAATCCCTGCCACTGCGGTGTGGAATAACCTGCAGAGAGACTTGAACCAGTTATTCTTGAGTTTAAAGCTGAGATGTTGGAGCTATGGATGAATCTGGGAATCAAACTTTTAAGACATTAGTCAAATCTTCATAAACAAAGGAGAACATTGCTGAAAGTCTCTACACTGCATTTTGCATTGTGTGTCACCAAGTCAGATTTTGCAGCAAATCTGTTGGATTGCTTTATGGCACAAAGGGAGATTTCTTTATGGCGTAATAAAAAGAAGAAGGCGCTGGTCCTCCAGTGTAAATGGAGCTAAAGCGTTGGGAGTTTGTCCCACTGGCAGATGGTGGAGTGAATGAAGGCCTGAGGAGAAGAAAGAAAGAAATCACACACAGAGGGTTTAGCACAACTAGTACCATTCCCATAAATGCAGGGGGCATTTATAAGAAAAATGGTTTGAGTTTTGAGAGATACAAACACCAACAACACCACTGGAGTGAGACAGAGGCAATCAGTCATCTCCATCACTGTCTCATTTGTTTACGGTAATTATACCAAGGTGTCTCAATTAGTTTGACACTGATATATTGATGTTTAGAAATGCTACAAGTAGCAGCTTCAGGGCTGTGACACTTTTTCTGCTCTTCCTTTCACTGCTTCGAACATAATCTATAAGATCTTAATGCAGGAAAACTGTTTAAATGTTTTATTTTATTACATGATGTGCATCCCAAAAATGAGATGAGAAAATGAGAAAAATGAGAAAACCTACCAACTTGTTACAAGAGAACAAATCGACTGCTTGGTAACTTTAGGACGCATCACACATGCCCACTCACTGGCTCAACTCTCCCCATTATCCTCACAACACATTTTCTTCATTTTCTTTTTCCTTCCAACAACAATTTAGCTTCTTAAGAAAGTGAAATCTTAAGCATCTTGGCTGGTCTCAAGTGCACACAATATCAATCATGTCACAAACATAAAAACACACACATAAATTGACTTGACAGAGAAGTCATAACGCACCAGCGCTACATGAGGACAACCAGTCCCTGAGCCTAAACTGCCCATTTGTCACATTGGGAATTAACAAATGATAAAAACAGGAAAGACAAAGAGGAGTGACAGCGGGTTTAAAATAAATCTAATAGCTCTATCACTGCTCTGTGGAGGGGATTGGGACCACAGGCCATTTTAGTGGCCATTAATATGGATATGACACCAAAACAAGCTGTGGCCTCTGGCTCTGCCCCTTCGTCAGAGAAGCCAGGCAATCAGGTTTTGACCCATCGGTTTTCATGTGCCATTTCATGTGCCAAATATCTCCTAAAATGACTGATAAATAATCCTAATCTTTCTTTTGCATGCCTTACATCTGACCTCCCTGGTGACCCTAGAATCATCTGAGTATATGTCGCCCATGACATGAGCAATAAGCCCTATCTATGTCTAACTTTTCCATATATCAGAGTAGCAGTTTTCAGTCTATCCGCAGGAGAGGCACTGGAAAGAATTCACTGGTTCACTCCATATTTTATTTGGCACCAAACATAATCCACAGTCCAAAAGCAAACTCAAAATGCGCAATACCAGCGCTAGAACAATAGTCTCCTGTTTTGGGGATGAGTCCAACAGCCTGTAAAAGCACAACCAGCCTTTTCAGACTCCAGGCTGGTCAGACGCCTGTGTCGGTCTGCTTCAGCCCCAGCCTCCCTCAGCTTGCTGAAACACATATAAAGGAGAGGTTTGGTTTGGCAGAGGCGTGGCTCGTTGATGGGCTCCTGGCTCCTCTACAGGGGGGTGGAGGAGCTCAGCCGTGACACCTGCATCAGCTCTCATGATTTGATTTGATTTGATTCTGTTGATTCAGTAACGTCTGTTGTGGGAGGTACCCTCAACACGTCTAATGCTGGTGTGACATTTTTCACCACAATGGTTTTGCTTCTTGTTCCTGAAATCATTAGCCAGAAGGTGCAAACTCCTATTTGATTAATGAAGTGTTATGTTTGACTAAATCCTTCATCTATATCTTTGCTGATGTGTCTTTTGAGCCTTAGCATTCAGACATGCAAACCAAACCAAACAATTTATACCTCCTCGTCAATTAGAGGACACAATGAAGCAATCACATCATTGCTTCATTTTACTGACCTTTTTCTGATCTGGCCTTCATAAAAATGCATGCCAGCACACGTTTGAACAAACTTCTGACAGCCGTAACATGAAGTGTGCTAATTATACATTATTACATCTAGACTCTGCAGCCTAACACACTGTAATGTGCTATGTTTACTCAACTGAGCAATTTGATATTTGACTTTGAACTTTAGGATTATTTATGCTCCAAGAATCATTGAAAATAGTTTAGAGGTCAAAACGTGATGAAAACATTGAAAATGTATTTCTGGATTCATTGAATTGGTTTGCACATCTCTTAGGGGACTTTTGTTTCATTGTGAATGTATATTTTCAGAGTGGTACACAAAAAGTCTCTCTAACTTTGTATGGAAGGCCGAAAAATACACAAGACGAACGAGAAAGAAAAAAGAAAAAAGAAACTTTAGTATTAGTATGTCAAAATGAGTATGTCAATATGACAGTCAAGATACCTGATGACACCTGAAGTACTTTTTTGAAGTGCAGTAAGTAGATTTGACACATGCTCACACAAGGTACATAATATGGCTATGAAGTACAACAAACACAGTATAACACTATATGTAGTTTCAGTGGATTCTCGTTAGATTAGGAGGTTCAGCAGTCGACTCATCATCTGAAATCAGTTCCAAAATTGTTTGTGAGAAAACTACTATCCACCATGAAACAGGATTCACGTTATTTTTATGGTCTTATGAAGTTAAATCAATATTTGTAAACTAGTATAACTTCCTGCTGACACGAGAAATCAGAGAATCTAACCTGGACTGACAAACCCCAGCGCTGCTCCATTGACAACAAATTGGAGACTGATGTTTTGAACCCAGAATGTTTATTTAGCTTCAAATCCAAATGGGCTGAACGAGTTATCCTCCATTATGATGCTAACAGTAACTGACTAGGAAATGTGCCCATATCACCATGAAACCACCTTGGCTACTGCCACAAAAGTGGGTCTCTCATTGACTGTCAGTGGAGCGGCTCCAGAATTTCTCTTTTGATGAAAGTGCTGTTGGCTTGATTGGGACTATTTTTTTTAAAGTGCCGTATTAATCCATTTCCTACGATTCTTATGTGCGTCATTTTTAAAAGCTACATCCTGAATCGTTCAGCAAGCATTAGCTATTCCTAGGCTGAAGTTTTGACCAGATGCCCAAAATGTGTGTGTGTGTGGGCACATGTACATATCTGCACGTGCACACACACACGCGCATACACACACACACACACACACACACACACATGCACACTGGGCTGTGGCTGTTTGTGTGAATAGGTCCCCAGCTGTTGAGTGCTGTGCAGATGTAGCAACCAGAAATGGAGGATTACAGCTAAATCTAGAGGGAGAAGGAGAGAAGGGGGGGCAGTGATTAGGGAACAGTGTGGGGACTGGAAGGGAGGGAACGACTGTCTGAAACAAAAGAGGAGGGTTAAGAAGGGTCAGAGGAAAACCAACTTGATGAGAGAAGGATTAGACACAAACGACAGCAGGCAGAGTACAGGGGGAGACGTGGAGGACATTAGAGAAAACCTGCCATAGAAAAAGAAGACAGGAAGGAAGAACAGACGGGTGACAGATTTTTTTTTTTTTCACAAATGATGTCTGGAGGGAGGAAAATAGACAGAAAAAGACAGATAAACAACTCCATTCTGTGACGCTGCTGCACTGTCAGTTCATTTGATTACAAATTCATTGATTTCATAGACTTTCCCACAGGACATCTGTAAAAGAAGGCAGCGTTAGCGCAAGACCAAAAATAAACTGCTGTTAGATCATCTTAAACCATGTACTCACACACACGGGAGAGGGCAATGAAGTATTTGCTCATCAGCTTTCAGCAGAGTTCAAATGTGTTTTCTATAATTTATAAGGAGCTTTAGCCTCTTAAATGGAAAAACAGATAACGGATTACGCTCTAAAAACAAAGGTTGTGTGAGTCTAAACACCGCTGGTTTCGTAGCCGTCTCTGCGTTGGTCTGGCAAACGCCTTAAAAACAAAAGGTGGTGCAATAGTGAGGACCTGCCAGGGGGGGAAAACATCCTTCCAAGTTATGGACTCCTATTACAGCCTCATATCTACCTCGTGTTCATCCACCTCAGGGTTAGTCATATCTTGCCCTCTTTAATATTCTGAACATTTTCACACACACTCTGTTGCTGCTAGTACTAGAGGCTGCTGCACACAGCAAATGTGGTCTGTTTGATATTCTGCGATAAGTTCCCCCCCCACACACACTTGTCAACACATTAGCCAACTGATCTGGAGAGGATTGGCAAGAGCCCAAATTAATGTGCGCAAAAGCAAAACCCTCTAGGAAGCTTAACGCCTTTCTAATTAAGTTGCACATTGACATTTCCCTGCCTTTGTGCATCTCTTAACAGAGTCCAAGAAAATCCATCACATGAAACTTTAAATTACGATGTTGTTTTTATGGAATGAGGCGTTTTCATTTGAATTAAGCTGATGGTTATTATTCTGCAACAAATGCAAGGTTTGTGCTTATCGCAAAAAAACAACTACCTTGCTCTAAAATGACAAATGGTGCTTTGGGAAATCCAGGTGCGTACTCTCTGCAGGCATTCAGAGCCAATTATGAACTCAAAGGAGACAAGTGTATGAATCACATCGCCCTCAGTCCAAGAATCAAATTTCTACAACTGTAAAACTTAATAAACAAATGTCATCTTACTCCTCACCTGCTTTGCTGGCTGTCACTACATCATCAGTGGATTGTCACCTCATCTTCCCCATCCCCTCTTTGTGGGGGCAGTGGGCATCGTACTTCCCAGGGCATTAAAGGATGACATTTTGGATCCCAAAGTGTCTGGAGATGACTCATGACGATGCGTTATGACTAGGGAAGCACTGTCTCTTCACCTCATCTGAGCCCAGCCCTCCATCTGGGTGCAGTCTCTTTCCAAGGAGGAGAGTTGACTCACGATGACCTGAAGCCAGAAGAATGTCAAGTCAAATCTCAAATCCTGGTGAGATTTGAAGAGGTCCTATTAGGATATTTCCAGGGGACATGCATCTGGGATACCATCTGCGACCAGGTGAACAGGTACATACTGCAGCTAGTGCCCTAAGATAATTATAGTCCACCCAATGCTCTGGCAGCCAGCTAACAGTGTTGTTTGTTTTGTGTACAAATGCTCCCCTGACCAGCCTACAACACTTTGCCATTTGCTTCCAGAGGGCAGTCAGCATCTTGCTGGGCCACGAACATAAGATTAAATAAGGTTAAATGCTTTATGGACACGAGCAAAAGTACTTTTTCATTTTATTATGGTAGTACTATTGTTCTAGTAGTAGTGGCAATAACCTTTTTCTCTCTTTATACATTTAAGTGTTTCATAAAGCTTTTAGATGTTACAGCATACACTGATACAGATAAAGGACAACACTTACATTACGCTGGTAGCTTGACAAGAATAAACTTGTAAAACAGCAGTTGTTCATATTCTTATGCAGTCATCAGCACTAAACTAATAAAATCCTGAAGGCTTGAGAAAAATTGTTAGTACAGTAAGTCAAACCCACCCCATCAACAATTACAGAATAGACACTGTTATATGCTTTTGGTAAACATTTAGTTTTGCTCTGTGTGACCTGTGATGGCCTTACTAAAACCTCATTTTTTTCTTGATTCACAAATTATTTATTCTTACTTTCTAGTTGATTGTAATTGTTTGTTTGATTAATACTGGATGCTGCCTGATTGGTCTGATTAAACCATTAACACAGACTTCAGCAACACTGCACTAAGAACTGACTGAATCAGCCTTTCCAACAGAGAGATGTTGCATTGAGGAGTGAGTAGTCCTATTGAACTTCAGCAGCAAATGTTGACCTAATCCAGAAGTTAGGTTCTACTTACATGACCAAAAATAGAAACAATCTATTTAGGTTACAAGGACCACTAACACATAAACCATGCCAGTGTCGTCATCAAAAGCTGCATTGTTTTCATCAATCCAATCCGTATCTTATAGGCAGACATACTTAAACCCCTTATATAATCCTTTTCAGATATCCTGCGTCTGCATCTCAGTTTCACCACAGCGTCCCCGAGTGAAAGAAGGCTTTGGCGACATCTATGGGTGATAAATAGTATGGTAGTTGTTCACATTGAGTTGGGTAAATCTTCCATGTGTCTCAAAACAGTACGTGATAGCCCGTCTGGCAACGCGCTACCTGGCAGAGATGTTGCCCACGTCAACATATACTTCTGTAATGAACAAATCTGCTCGGAAAGTCCCTAAGTATGGCTTTAACATGAGAACAGGTGAAACTGAAACCTGACTGTTCTATATTGCTGCGGAGATGTGCTGCCTTTAAGTGCTGTCGGAAATATTAACACTACACGTTCAGTACATGAACGACCCAGCAAAGTGGTATGTCTTGGGAAAATGGGGATTTTAATGCCATGTGAAGTTTAGGCGGCAGAGAGCATGGACGCCTTGTCAACATTTAATGGTAAAAGTAACGTGATTTTATTATTACATGCTATTGTTTGGCATTTTGAGTATATAATTAGCATTGGTGTGGGTTTCTATTTTTAACTCTTTGCTTAACTTTTAGTTGTCAACTGTTGGCGAATAAATTCATCAAAAAAAAAATCAAATATGTAGGCCTACCTGATGCATTTTCCCCTTTCTCCTATCATTTTCTGACCAAAATCATTGGTAGAGGTCCTTTTTACGACTCCCGACATGGTGAAAGAAGGATCGCACGAGGAGCACGTGAAGGCAGCACGAGCCTCCGTGATTGTCTCGTTGATGTCCCGAGCTGTAACAGGTTCTCCGAGGAGGAAGCATCTGTTTCGCTGTCTGGGCCAGACGGTGCAGCTTGTCAGGGGAATTCTTCTAGACGGCGTCGTCCTGCCCATGCTACAGATGGCTTATCTCACAGTAAATGATTCAGAAAACGATAATATGGCTCCAAACGGAGAAAAAGGTCATCTCCTTTTGCTAATGGAATGTCTTCCTTAGTTAGAGTCTGGGCAGAGTGCTTGTTAAATATCTATTTCAAGGTGGAGGCACATGTGAAGCTCTATAAGTAGTTTAGGGTGTTTCTTTTTGACATAAGCAAAACAAAATCTAAGTGTAAATATGACAGTTCTGACGCCCTTACATAACTAACCACAGTCATCATTACTGCCAAAAAATTTAGCAGGCCTATTTCCTGCAAAACGATGGTTTAAGGTTTAATGCTTTAAGTTGTCAAATTAGACCCCGGGGCGGAAGCTGAAATCCTTTCTCTATTCCCTCAACCCGTGTCAAAACAGTCAAACATTAACGTGCAAGTCCAAACCTATAAGTGGGGCAGGACCGAGGCCTAATACTGAAGAAACACATGGTAATTATCTGTCTGTCAGCTAAATGCGCTGAATGTCAGATGTAATCAGAAGCTGCGTTTTATATTGTAACTCCCCCACAGTGGAGGTTACTCCTGCCACGGGCAGCCAAGCAGCTGTGGAATAGGAATGAACAGACCTGGATCAAATACCATTTGCAAATAATTGTTTATCGGCTCGGGTAAGAACAGGTCAGATTGTGTCAGGTAAATTGTCAATGATAGAAAAACATATTACATTAACTTTCTGGCATTTTATCGTCCTACGTGGCAAACCCCACCACATGAGATCCAATTATTTTCAAATACTATTTTACCCAGGTCTGGAAAGGTCTCTCTCTCTCTCTCTCTCTCTCATGTGATTTCAGGTCTGATGTATAACATCAAAGACAAAATATTATCTGCCCCCTGTGTCTCTCTGACATGGACATTACTGCATCTGAGTCCCTCCCGATTGTCAGCTTCTTTCTGTCCTGCGTACAAAGATTAGAAAGAAACTGACAGGGGCAAAGAGAGAGGAGGGAGAGGTGGGGAGATGGGAGAGACAGAGGGAGAAAGATTTGTGCAGACACGAATGGCTTGCAGGTGTTTTGTGGGAGAGAAAGATAGACGGAGATAGATAGATAGAGAGAGAGAGAGAGAGCGAGA
This sequence comes from Hoplostethus atlanticus, assembly GCA_034670405.1. Taxonomy (NCBI): domain Eukaryota; kingdom Metazoa; phylum Chordata; class Actinopteri; order Trachichthyiformes; family Trachichthyidae; genus Hoplostethus; species Hoplostethus atlanticus. Next base: position 6,899,828 of record JAXDDX010000006.1, on the reverse strand, counting down.
GACACTTTTCCCCCCCATGTTGTCATTATGTTTTATGGCAGAAGCTGTGTGTGTGAACTGAAGCGCGGTCCAATAAGGATGGGCCATGTGCAAAAGGGTGATAGTCTTACATGACGGGTAAGTGGAGGATGAGTACTGTGTTTTTACATGTCTGCTCTGTACCAACAAGAGTTGAGTGAGGGAGAGATATCAAGTAGTGCTCAAGAAGAAAACAACAGGAGTGAGGGAAAGGTGAGTGAAGGTGAAAAGGAAACTGTGGAGCTGAAGAAAGGACGGGCGGAGGCAGAGTGAAGAAGTTTGTGATTGTTTCTTTGTCAACATTTAGTTCATATATTAGAAATGGATCAACAAACATACAAAAGTAAATTTTGCAAAAAAGATTTTAATTGTCTTTGTTTTAATCATTCTTGGTTCAATTTACAGTTGTTTTTTTTTAAATTCATTCCTGTCAAAGGTAAACACATTTCTCGTGGTTGTCTTCAATATCAGTAAATGCTTTTTGCCCCCTTCCCAAACCCCCTAACGTAAACTAACATTACAGAAGAGCACATTCTCAGACACACTTGCATATTCAGATCCTACAAACAATTCCTTAACGGATACGAAATTTCTAAATGCCACATACTCAAAAGCGCGGACGAAACACATTCTACATACATACGCACACAAATGTGCACACATATGTTATTTCTCTTTCTCGTTTTCCCACACACACACACACACACACACGCACGCAAGCAGGCACGCTCACGCATTTGCACGCACATTCCATAACTGGCATGTATTATAAATATACATTACAATGCAGACTCCTTATTTCTTGCGGTGAATTTCGCAAGTGCAGCACTTGAGGAATGCTGTCCGTCACTATCACCTCCGTCTCCGGTTTCCCCGGCGCGGTCACAATTGGTTTATGAGATGCTTCTCAGCAATAGAGTCTGGTTAGCAGTATCTGTTACACCAGAGCAGGGTTACTGAGTGTATATCCCTACTCACTAGTCGTAACCAATAACCATCTCTATGTGTCGGGCTGAATTACATCTGACCATCTATCTACACAAGCAAATGCTTCAGTAGAAATTCCAGTTTAAAAAAAAAAAAAAAGAAGCTTTACTGAGAAAATGGCTACAAATGTACACTAATAAATGAAAATAAAATAAATACATTTGAAAGTAAATGAAATAAAAAAGCACAACATTGTCGTCTGATTAATGCCATCCTACATTGTCCTGTATTACAGTATAAAAAAAGTGAACTTCTGTTTATTTGCACATTCACACGTTTTTTTTTTTTTAACAAAATGGCGGCAGCGTTACTTTGTGACACAAAGCACAAATTCTCCTCAGGCACCTGCCGCACTCCGGCGACTGTATGGGGTCGTTTCCATGGTGACGGTGACTGCTGTAATGGCCATCAGCGCTGATTGGCTGGGGGATCTCTGAAGTGGGGAAACGAATAGGCCAGATCGTCTGGATTGAAAGGCAATTTTGCTGCTGAGAGGTTTTAAGAATTGTAAATTAGTGGTATTCAGAACTACTCTGTTGATTGCTGCTCGGAGAAAGCTTTGACATCTGGGAAACCAAAGCGAAGTGCTGAGGGTAAATGCATCAGAACAAAAACACAGATCTACCGTATCTACCGCATGTAAGTGCCGTCAAATTGCTAGTCCAGAGTCTGTATTTTTCTAGGGTTGTACGGAGTGAAGGCAGGAAATACAGACACAGGACTAGTTGTAAGAGGGCACTCAAAACTCCTCTAAGAAATGCAGGCTTTGCGTCTGTACCTATCACAAAGCCTGGGGGTATTTTTGATGTCTGGAGCAAATGGACTTTTGAAAGGCCCACAGAAATCCTCACAAAATCCTCTTTTTCTTCTAAGAAAAACCTCGGGCTCCTATATCAGCAGCTCCCTCACACCAGTGTGAAAACATTCCTCATCCTCCAGGACAATGGCAGCACTGAATTACTGTATGAATGCCCAGCAGAGCCCAGGTAAGATCAGTACAGTTTCAAATGTTCGGCTTGCTCTCCACTACATTGCATCAAGGTTGAGTTTAATCCATCAGTGTGCTTGGTCCATGGTCCTACAATCCACTGGGTCTCCACAGCAAAAGTCCATTCCTGTCATGTCCATTAGATTCCTCAGAGCTTACAGTCTCAAAACCTTGCTTCCTTCAGCCGGCAACGCAGCTTGAATTCCTTAGGAAATTGACATCCGTGCTACAGTAAGTGTGTGTAGCCTCCATCCACCTCAATACAAGTCCACTTTCACCCACCCTGCTATCACTGCATGTGAAAGCCAGTTGACTGCCAGGCGCTTTATATATTTATATCTGAATACTTGTGGTTGTGGTCTCCATGTTGTGGCACAAACACCTACATGAAATGCTGTGGTATTCATATGGTACTGATGTCCAACATCACATGGAGTGTCAAAACACACTGGTGTGAATGTGATAGCAAAAAGGCCTCTCCTTTTTTTTTTTCAGTCCAGTAAATTAAGTCCAAGGTTTTTTTTTTCCTGTATCATTTTGATTGTGTTTCTGTTGTGTTCCTAATTGGTTCTTTCCTTTGTTTCTGCCCACTTTCAGATCAAAAACTTTGCGGTCGGTGGATACAAAGCCCTTTGGACAAAGGTGGTCCAGCTATGCATGAAGTGTCACTCCTGGCGGCGGTCGCTAGGACAACAGGACGGCGGATATGAGCAGCATTGCCACGGTGAAAAGAAGGCGATCACGTGACGGGCTGCTGCCGCTGATGCTTTTCTCCAGCTTGGGAACTTCGGGGTTAAATTCATCTGGAGAGACGGACACAGAAGGAGAGGATAAGAAAGAGTGTGTGAGAAAGAGAGCGACGGGAGTGTATGCATGAGAGAAAGAAACAAACCATTACATTATTAATTCACCAATCTAAAGGCAACGTGTTGCCTGCAGATTGTGCTTTTACATTTGCAGGAAAAAAAACGACTTGATGCAATTATAAACAAAACCGCCAATTATCATCAGAACCGCTACATATGGCCGTCTCCCCCACGGGACGGAGGATTAAAAACACTTGGGTTGCTGTTCTGTGTTTTTTCATGTATTCCTCTTTTCACGCTAATGATGTTTTTATCCTACAGGGATTTCAATCAAATCAAATTACTATGGCCTCGCCGTTGATTAGACACAATGGAACAGTATCTGGAGGGGGAAGCGGGAGAAAGAGCTGGGAGAGGTTTGGTAATACTCTGAAAAAAGGCCTCTATTATGCTCTGTCTTTACATAATGCTTCCTATTATATCGCATTAGCTGCTGAGTTTACCTGCTGCTGTTAAACCCAGAGTACAAAATGTTAGGAAACCTGCGTTTTCTATCAAATAAACAAGGTGAATCCAAGGGGGAAGCTCTGATCTCTTGAGTTCACCTTTTAAATCCACCTCAGTCATAAAGGAGGGATCTAGTTGAAGGGGGGGAGACAGGTTGAAGAAGGATTTTAGGACATGGATTGTACAAAAGGTGTAAATATTAGGAAATTCCTAATATAATAAGGTTAGCAGGTTAAAGACGTCGCCTGGAGTTTGAAAAGCATTAGTGGAGACAGTAACGACCTAACGAAACTCAGAGAAACAAAAAAACAAAAAAAAGGACAGTGACATTTAACATGATAGGTCGAGACAAGAAATATGTGAAAGCTGACGCGTGACGAGCGCATGTCTTCTGACGTGGATTCATAAAGGGAAAAATGTACAGAATTTTGTTATTGTTGTCTCAGCGGGAGAGTTACGCCATCCGACCGGGCTGGTTTGTCCTGGTCCCGCGTGACTCGTGTCCACGTCAGAGCCATTCTTAGTCAACACAAGGCATCTGTCTGCCGTGGTGACACACAGCCACCTGACATTCACACTGAGATGCACCGGGATGAACTCAGTGAACTCAGGACCTGCTAACAGTGATGGCAGGGAGGAAGAATATAAACTAGGACCCGTAGTGACATTTGACCCTTCACGCCTTAATGCCCTCCAAAAGGCTCCAGAGAGATAAAACAGTGTAATTTGGTGTGTTTTGGTGCGATATAATTACACTTCAGGAGTGATTTTGAGAAAACGTACATATAACAAGGCATGTGAACAAGCACCGCGATGAAATCAAACCTGAACAGTCGCGTTTTGTGATCCACCTCCCATGTTACGTTTCAGCCCTTAACCCTCCGTGTCCGCATGCTGTAGATACTCAGAACAGGAGGGGAAATGTTTCAAGGGGTGGCTATGTTACAGATGGGAGGATGCACAGAGTATACTAAGTGGGTCTGCTGCTGGAGACACCCAAGTTAATGTTTAATTCAAGCAGCAAGCGAGGCCGGTGCAGAATTTCATTCGTGGCAATAAGGGACAACATATAGAGCACACACACACACATATGAAGTGACAGTTTGCTATGACACAATCTGTCCTCAACGTATCTCTACTGTTCACTTTCACATAACATCGAACAGAGCAGAGGCCTCTGACTGCTGCAAGGACAATAAACAGAAAGAAAAAAAAAAAAAGGCACACCCAGTCATTACCCAGGTAAACACCAGGGCAGATCAATCAAACGTGACGCAGGGAGCCGAGCTAAGAACACAGGGATGAGGGATGGGTCAATACAAAGCCAATCTGTGGGCAGGCCCGGTCCTGAGGGAGAGCGAGCCAGTGGGTGTCCAGCGGTCAGCGAGGCCATCAAGCGTATGAGTTGTTTTTAAGTGTGTGTGTGTGTGTGTGTAAATGTATGTGTCCTGTTTGTGTTGTTCCTCTCAATGCATTCAGCAAAATGCATCAGAACCCTCGAGGCGATGTGATTTTTATGATTCCCTGCCTGTGTGTGTGTGTGTGTGTGTGTGTGTGTTTAAAATTCAATTCCATGTAAGCTTGTGCCTGACTTACTGCTGAGCAATTCGCCCACCACTGAGCCTTTCTTTCTTCCTCTGCCCCTTCTCTCTCTCTCTCTCTCTCTCTCTACACCCCCTTTCTGTTTTTTTATCTCTCTCTTTCTGCCTGTTTCTCTCTCTCTCTACCTTATCTGCTCCTTTCTTTCTCCCAGGATTTTTTCTCTCTTTTTTCTCTTACTGCATTTCTCTTTCACTGCCTCCTCTCTCTGTCTTTTATCTCTCTTTATTCTCTCTCTCTTTGTCTCACTCTCCATCTCTCTCAGCGTTTTCCTCCTCCGCCTTCTCCTCCTGCTACACTATCTTTTCCTCTCTCTCTCCCCCTCTTTTCCTCTCTCTCTCTCTCTCTGAAGATACTCTGTACCGATGGCTCGAGGGCTCTTTTCACTCTGTCTCTGCCGGTCTGAGTTCCCATCTCAGGCAGGTCACACTCTCTTAGCCCTTGTCATCTACGGCTTCCAGAAACAAGCATACCAAATGATTCCCGGAGCAAGAGTCTTTTGTTTGAGATAGGGATCGTGAAAAAGAAAGTTTTTACGTAACCACTCAACTGCACAATTGACTCACTCACTAATGTGCCTTCTCTTTAGGCAAACATGGACCTTTCATTCTTTACAAGACCTCTACTGACCTTGGAGAGTTTGTGGAGAGGGAAAGGGGAGGTCTACCTGTGTGTGTGTGTGTGTGTGTGTGTGTGTGCCTAGCCTGGAAAAACAGGCACATTGTATGAGATTATCGCATTTAGAGATTTTTGAATTATTCATTATTGCATCAAAAATGTGCATTTTGATCAAACATTTTCTGTTCTGTAAAATGAAACGGGTTAAATGGGCTCAGAGCATTTGATCGCATGTGTATTTGTTTGCTCACATACATGCCTGCATAAATGTATATAGGTTATGTATGTAGCAGTGTTCATGGCCCAACCCACATTGCACCACTGTACTGAACAGCAGGTCCAGGGGCTGGAAACCAAGGCTGTTGCTCATCAGCCACAGCGGTCAGTGCATCTGAAAACTCACCAGCCCCTCGCGTTGCTCTGCCAACCACAGAACAGTAAAAACTCAGACATACGGTTGGTTACATTCCACAATGACTGGTTCACCAAACAGACTTAGGACTGACCAGCATTTGGCCATAGTGGCTGGTGTCGATTTCTGGTAGCTCGGAGAGACAAGCATAGTCACTCACCAATGTCGTGTATTTTGATGTTTGGCCTGACTGTGTAGTCGGGAGGAGTCTGACTGGATTCATCATCTGCTTGGGAGACTGGGAAACACACCACACACACACACACACACACAAAGAGAGAGAGAGGGGGGAGAAAAAAAGAGAAGGGGAGAGAGAGGAGAGAAAGAAGGAGAGTAGACACCCCATTAAAATGACAACACTTGAGTAAAATGTGCATTTTAGGCTCCAGTAAAGTGTCTACGGTCATCCAGCAACGAGGACCAGTCAGTGTATCGCTGCTGCTGAGAAAGCATGAAGACCTCCTGGACTTCAGACTTCCAGCTGAAGATTAAAACCATTTGCGACCGGCGGACAGAAAAGCATTAATACATTTACTGTTCGTCTAAACACGGGAATTACATTCATTTCTAAATGAATGTGTTTGTGCCAACGTGACCATGTGTGTTTGTGTGCGTCTGTCTGAGCCCGTGACACTGATTCGCCTCCATGACGCTCTACATGTTAGCAGGGTAAAGCATATGGAAACGTACATGGAGGGCGGGAAGCGTCTTTCGCTGTTTTCGATTTGCAAAAACCCCACAAATGTAAAGCATGTGCACATTTTCTGTCTTTCCTTATACAAAAGCCTCCAAAGGGGAAAGAGGCAGACAGAATGTGAGCGGTCTGCAGGCGGCAGAAATGAATTGGGTTTTTGATAGCAAGCTGTTAAAATGACCTTGCTGTGTAAAGGTTGTGGATCGTAAACTAACTAAATGCACAAAGCACACGTAGCCATTAATGCACACACACACACACACACACACACACACACACACAGTTGCACACAAGCAAATGTGTACACGTACACACACACAAAGGCACATTAAAACATTTATGGCTGAAATACTACCACGTGTAGAGTTGTGGGGCATAAACTAAATGCACACACACACACACACACACACACACATACACACAGAGGCAAATGGAGGCGTGGTAGACACTTCAATAGATTAGCCGTGACACTGGGATGGGGGGGTTAAGGTGATGTGTACACAGGGGCTGACACTGGCCTGAGTGTGGGATGTATTAGTGCTGACAAGGTTAGAGGAGAGGGGGAGGCTTTGAGCGCCGGGCTCCCTGATCAAAGGCCTGCAGGGGAGAGAGCAGGCTACCGGGGTAAAAATAACACACAGTATACCGAGCAGCAGGCATCACAGATACAGACAGAGAGAAGGGAGAGAGGGGGGAGAGAAGTATAGATAGAGAGTGAGGGGGGGGGGAAGAAAGAGACAGTCAATTTAAGGAGAGAGACGCTGATGGGGAGAGTGGAGGGGAGCTGATGGGGGGAGAGACAGAGAGTCAATGTAAGGGAGGGGAGGGATGGGAGGAAAGAGGTGAAGAGAGGGAGAGAGAGGGCAGAGAGTCTTTGTACGGCTTCATGAGAGCATGTCATTCACGGAGAGAGAGAGAGAGAGCATTACTGTAATAGCACTGAGACAGAGAATAACATTAAGCCATCACTCTCAGGAGGAGACGCCATCATCAAACCCCACCAAGACGAGACTGTCAGATCTTAGCTTTTCTCTCTCTTTCTCTCTCTCCCTCCCTCTATCTCTTTGTCTCCTCGTGTGTTTGTGGGATAAAAGAGAGAGGCGGTGAGAGGGGAGGGGAGGTAAAGACACATATATATACAGTATATATATATAGAGAGAGACATAGGGAAGAGAGCCAAAAAGAGTTAGACCTCACCAGTGGAGCAGCAGACGTAGACTCTCAGTCTCAGGCAGCTGTGGCCATGGTGATGGGTGGGCGTGGCTACAACAGAGAGCAAACATATACAGAACATGTCAACCTTATGCCCTCTGCAGGCCACCGTACCGCACAACCCTCAACAATCAACTCTGTAAACTGCAAACGCTGCCATCAGGCTACTCCTCTCACTTGACTGTCCTCCGCTGAACTCCCAGAATCTATTAGCACCGCCCACGCGGCGTCAATACACGTGGGTGACAGAGGTTGAGGAGAGGCTCCTCTTTGTAGCCCCGGATCGAAAATACCGGAGGCTGTGTATTACCATCGTCTAACGTCTAACGGGGCTGACTCACAGATGTAGTAGTACTCGTGGCCCACGTTGAACTCGTAGCCCAGAGAGAAGGCGCTGTAGCGCTGGAACTTCTCCGAGAACTTGATGGGCGCGTGGGGCGCGTGGGGCCGGTTGCACTCCCAGCGCTTGGAGCCCTGCTGGGGGTCGCAGGTGCGGTAGCCACGGTAGCTGACCATGTAGAGGACGTACTGCTCCGCCACGGTGCGCTCTAGCGTCCCCCGCTGGCTGGTGTTGTAGTGCGGGCAGTAGATGTCCAGGTAGTCGTTGACGCTGACCTGCACCGTGTATCCCTCCCGCCGTAGACTGGAGAAAGAGATAGATACAGGGAGAGGCAGGGAAGAGAAACGGAAGGAAGAAATGTGGGTAAGTAATGGCGGGCAACACAAAAAAAAAACCCAGCAGTGATCGTCTTTTCCCCCCCTCGCTGTATAAAAACACCTTCTTTCAAGAGATAAGCTATTACACCTTTTCCCCTCATGCATATAAAAACACTTTTTGTCACTGTATTCCTCGTGGGAAGTGCTGAGAGTGGTGCAGAAAATAATAACCTCCAAGCCTGTCTTTACCCCCCAACCCCCCCACCCCCCGAGCCTGGCACAGGCCGGGGTCACTGAGGCGGAGGAGATCGCGATGTATGCTTTGGCCCGCGGGGGGACAGCCACGCACGCCCGTACATGTGATGGACCGAGCTCCCCCGGCAACCGCCGCTGCCCCGCTGATGGACGACCAAACTGTTAGCAGGTACAGAAGGTCAGCCAAAGGTTGCGCGTTGTGTGTGTGTGATGTGTGTGTGTGTGTGTGTGTGTGTGACGCGCACGGCGGTACAGTAAGACGGACAAGCACTTTAGAGGATTCAAGACTCCCCCACTCCCCTCTACTTGTCTGAGCGCTGAGCAAATAGCACGGGATGATGCGTTGCGATTTAGCATCCAACCCCCCCACGCTGTGATCTTCGGTGTTTATAATACTGATGATGTCAATTACACAATCTGTAATTAGACAAAGTAGAGGTCGTTAGAGGAGCTCCTGCAGGTGAGCTGATGAGATGGGATTTGCCCTGCAGTGCAAAGAACAGCCGTGTGTAAACCTGCAGCAACGACAGCTGTAATGACTAATTTGTGCCAGTAGATGGAGGTATTGTGCTGCATTATGTTTAATTGGCGCCCCCCCTCCCCACCCACCGCCCACCTTCCTCCTCTGCTCTCATTTCTTTCCTCCCGTTTCTCTATTCTTCCGTACATATTTTTCTGTTACACACACACACACACACACACACATCCACACATTCATTAACATCGCTCTGTGTGCATATATTTTGCCGTTGCGCGCACACACACACACACACACACACACACACACACACACTCAAGCTCAATACTAGGTCAGGTCTCCAGAGAGATTATTATTCAATTACAAAATGAGGATCAGAAATGTCATAACACCTCTCTCTATCTCTCTCTCTCTCTCTCTCTCTCTCTGTGTCTCACCATCTTTCCAAGTGTGACGTTATAACTGCTCCTTATTTCTGGATCCTCTCCTCCACTCCCATTACCTTTTTGCCTCCACCCCTTGTATTCGTTTGTGATTACACACACGCTGAGGCAGATGAACATCAATTCTCTTAACCAGTGTTTCTTTCTGGGCCATCAATCCGATCTCTGCTTTCTATCCGCGGTGCTCAGATATGAGATGACAGACTTTTGTCTTGCAGTGTTGCGGGAAGAGACAACACTATGCTTCAAAGAGACTATATTTAGAGAGGGGGGGGGGAGCAGGAGAGTAGAGTAGTGGGCGAAAGAGAGTGTAGTGAATATGAAAACATACTATGAGGAGAATCATGGATGCAATGGAGACAGATGCAGTCATTCAGAAATAGGTGAGAGGATAGGAGTGTGCAAGGAAGAGGGGGTGAGTAAAAGCGAGGAAGCGGGAGGGAAGAAGAGTGTATGTTTGAGCACTCAATAGTATTTATGTATAAAGGGCTGCTGAGTACTACAGAACAAGTACAGCTAACTCCAGTCTCTCTCCATCCCTGTTGCTATTAAACTAGTAATTCTCACCACTCTGCAGCGGAAACAGACAAATATGATAAAGTGTGCACGGCTAACATCATGACAGGCTACCAAGAGAGCAAAAAAAGAGAGCAAAAAGAGAAAGAGAGGAGGGAAAAAAGAGAAAAAGGTGGAGTGAGGAGAGGCGGCTAGGAGGAGGAGGAGGAGGGGAGTCCCTCTAGGTGTACGGTGTTATATAAGCAGTCCACTTAGTGACACAAGACAGAAAGGTTGCGGGGCAGAGAGGACTGCAGGGAGGGAGGAATGGAGGGATGGAGGAAGGAGGGTGAGGGAGGGAGAGATTTAATAACTCTACGGCGGGGGGGATGGGTGCGGGTGAGGGAGGGCAGGGGAGAGGAAAATGCGTTGAATGATGACAACAAAGAGGAAGGCATAGAACGGGAGGCAGAGGCCCAGACAGAGACATAGTGCTCCCCGGGGATGAACATATATGTAGTAAAAGTGCCTAAAAAAGAGCGATGGGTCTCATTCTCTCGTTTTCTCTCTTTTCCTATACTCCCATTCCTCCTCTCTCTCTCTCTCTCTCTCTCTCTCTCTGCTGTGCATTGTCTCTGTGTTGGATTTGCTGTCTCATCATCATTTTCCTATGAGCAGGGAACATGCAGCTAGTTAGTAAAGGCTGCACAAGCTGGTGAAGACTGCCAGGGGAGCCAGATAGAGAGAGAGGGGGGGGGGGGGGGGATAAAGAGAGGGAGAGAAAAAGCAGGGAAGGAAGACTGAGACAAAGATAGCAACACTGCACCTTTCACATCTGCGCTAAAAAGAGTCTTTTGAGAATACTGCCGGTATCAATAAATAACAATGGTAAGGTACTGCTACAGCTCAGGAGACTTAAAAAAAAGGAAACACAGTGGCCAGAAACAAACCATCTGCTACAGGCGTGGAGAATCTATACTGTCCTATAGTACAACAACATAGCACGCCAACACGCCTGTCGTCTTCAGCATGTTTCAACAGCAAGACGAAGAAGTAGGCAGTCGGGTCTGACGTACAGATAGATGCTCTTTGGACATGCTTGTAAATAACAATAGAAGTGGTAAGAGTCATGAAACATTTCCCTTCGAAAGTCAATCAGCAATATTGTCCGTCTCAGTTCGCTAGTGATGTCAGTCGCTTGTTTTGTTTCCTGTAAAATAATTTTGCCTGTTTGCATCCATAAAAAGAGGAAGCCTGAACACTGACTGGCTGCACAATCCAGGGACGGCTAATGTTAGAGGCTGACCTTCATGGAGTCGTGTCAGGGTGTGTACACTGGAGAATGAAACTGGTATACCAAAGCCACATTCTGTTTTGATGAGTTTCATGCATTTGTCCCAAAAATGATGTCTAAAGATTTTTCTCTCACACAAAGATATCCATGTATTGGTGCTCCAACTCACCCTATGTGCTTGTAAACAACAGAGCTTTACTGTGTCAGAAGTAACAGATGGAACAGTGTGGCTTCTGTATAAATACTCCGTAGAGCTGGCCGATAAATTGATCTTAATAATAATCACAAGAAAATTTGCCACGTTAACGATGATAAATTTATGGGATTATCTATGATGAAAATCAATTTCAGCAATCCAGCAACCTGCGACACAAACAGCTAATCACACAGCAGCAATAGGCTTGGGCCACGGGCAAATTTAACACCGACGTTGTACGTTGCTGAGGCACACACTCGCTCACAACAACAACACGGCACAGACTTGAGTTAGATAATACAATAGAAGATAATACAATAAGTAGAGACAAATGGTTGTAGATTAGCAAGACATAAGTCCAGAGGAGGAAAGCAACAGTGTTAGCCACCACAAAGAAGGAGTAGCCTCACATGACCTTATAATATGGAGATGGACTGACTATCTCAAGTCCAACACAACACAGAGCAGCACTCAATCAAGATGGGAAACACCACCAACCTCTTCCACATTGTGAAAAGGTACCATACCATATGAGTTTGTATCAGTCGTCTTGAACAGTAGGCCAAACTTCCTTCGACTGCCGGCAATGCTTGAGCTCAACCTAAGCAACAAAGAATCGTGTGGAATGGCATGAGAGGAACAGAAAAACTCTTTTCCTTTGTGCAATAGCAAACAGGAGGTTGATTTTTAATTTAGGCTCATTACAGTAACAGTAAGTTGCAGAATTGTTCAGTGTTTGTGGTTTTCGCTCCCTAAACTACCTTCTAGTTTATTCTGTCTTCGGTATTCTACCCAAACAAATACGTGACAGATGTTTGAAACCAAGGCGTTTACACGTGACAGGATTTACACCCTAGCAATTAATTTCAGATGGATATTTCTATTGACTAATATAAGGAGCTTATGTTCTGGGTTTGCCTGTATTGCCTTGTTGAGGCAATCTGAATGCAAAGCCATGTTGCTGCTGTTTAGTGTTTATATATATTTTAACCTGCTGACTCTGATAATAAATCATTTAATATTGTAAACCAAACTTTCTGCTTTATTGAGGGTTTAGTGCAAAGCAGAATACTCTCCAAACTTTAAATGGAGCATTATTAAAAATTGCTTTCTGAGATGCCTGCCATGAATAAGCAATTCATTCAACTTTTTTTTAACTATTAAAGCTACACTAGGCAAGATTAAGGTGTTTTTCCACCGCAGGAACTAGCCCTCCAAAGGTTCCTCCTGGATAGTTCCTGGACCCCCAAAAAGTTCCTGCTAGCAACCTGGATTTTCTGTCTCACAAAGGTGGCTCACTTTATACCAGGGTAGATCACCATGGTAACTGAGGCTGCTAACCTGCCCCGCAGCAGGTTAAAAAGCAGATAAAAAGCCCGCCTCCTCACCAATCTACTCTCTGGAAAATTGGCATCATCACTCCTAGAATACCCCAAGGACTTTTTAAATAATCTTTTAAAAATGTCATTAATAAAACCAGATATACACAAAAGCATTCCAGTCAACTGAAAGTGTACAGACGGATACTCTTGAATTAACAGGTGGTGAGAGGGGCTCTTCGCAGGACGTGGGTGTTCAGAGACCGGCGGAGCGCCTTTGGATGTATTATGAATGTTTGTAGTGTTTCCAGGCGATTTGCTCACTCTGACTATAAAAGAGGGCTTCTATCAAAGAGCGGGTAGCTTACAATAGTTGGCTATAGTTATCAATAATGAATGAAATCTACTGTTTTACTGCATAGAAATGTGCTGAAATGTATTAGGATTCCCGAGAGTGATTGAGAAATATACCCACTGTGCCTTAGTGACGGGCAGTGATAAGCGTATTTACTTAAACCATCAATTACACTATCTGTAATTTTCCTCCAGCAATCCTCTCCAGCCTTGGCAGCAGCAACTGTGTTACTTTTCGCTGTTATGTTTTTTGTGTTGCTCATATTTATTCATTATGATATTATGTTCTTCTCTCAAGAAGAACATTTCCCCTGATGAATCATTTGCTTTTGCTGCTAAAACAATCTAATTTCCCCACGGGGATCAATAGTTCATCTTATCTTATGTTAAATTAAAACGATGCTCTGGGTCTGGCCGTGTTGCATGTGATTGGCTATTTGGTACAAACCCCGCCCCTTTTACATGAAGACGCTCATAGCTGGATTGGAAAGTCCTGGATTGACAGAGAGAGTTGATAACCAACTTTGTGAGACCGGTTAGTCGGGATCACCATTGTTTGTTATTGTGAAGCCAGCTATCACCAAGATACCCTGACTATGTTGAACTTCGTGAGACAGACCCCTGGCTTTGGGTATGTACGCTTCTCCGCCCACAAAAAGTGCCAATCAAAACTCATCCAGACAAAGCTGGATTCACCAATGATGTTTTGCCTCTCTTGTGCCTTTGTTATCATTCGGTATAAAGCAATCACAGGCCGGGTCGGTAAACACCAACAATGCAGTGAGCTCATGTCATAACACATGATTTCTTGGTATTGAAGTTTCAAAGTTACTTCTCTCTGCCATTTGGAGGCGCTAATGTGTGAAATTGCCTAGTGTAGCTTGAAACAAATTACATCAAACCTTGTACTTTGTGTGACCGACTGTCGTTCTCGGCAAACATCGCATCAGTGACGCGCTCCTGCAGATTCCTCCTCTACAACATCAGGAGGATTCGCCCCTTCCTCACTGACAAGGCAGCGCAGGTGCTCATCCAGGCTCTTGTCATCTCCCGCCTGGACTACTGCAACTCCCTCCTTGCTGGTGCCCCGGCGTTTGCCATCAGACCTCTGGAGCTTGTTCAGAAAGCTGCAGCTCGTCTGGTGTTCAACCGCCCCAAGTTCTCCCATACAACTACCCTTCTCCGTTCTCTACACTGGCTCCCTGTAGCGGCTCGCATCCAGTTCAAGACCCTGGTGCTAGCCTATAGGGCAGTGAAAGGAACAGCTCCTTCTTACCTCCAGGCTATGGTCAAGCCTTACACCCCCGCCCGACCACTTCGCTCTGCTGCCTCGAGGCGACTGGTTGTCCCGTCGCTCAGAGGGCCCTGCGGCCGATCTACACGGTCACGGCTCTTCTCTGTCCTGGCCCCGCAGTGGTGGAATGAACTCCCCACTGATGTCAGGACAGCAGAGTCGCTGCCCATCTTTCGCCGCAGGCTGAAAACCCACCTCTTCAGGAAACACTACCCTGACTCTTCCTCTTAGCCTTGCCTATTTGTCGTCAATTATGTGTCTGAGCTCTTGTTTATTGGCTCTTGTTCATTTGATACACTTATTTGTCTTAGCTCTTGCTTATTTGGTTCACTTATTTGTCTTAGCTCTTGTTATTTGGTTCTCTTATTTGTCTCATTTGTCTCATTTGTTTAAGATATAGTAGGTTGCTAACTTATTGCACTCTTACCTTAACACTAGTTATGCTCTTAGTTGCTTGTTTAGGAAGGAAATGCACTTACGATTTCTGGTGACTAGTAGTTTTCTTGCCTACCTATGTTGAATGCACTTATTGTAAGTCGCTTTGGATAAAAGCGTCTGCTAAATGACTGTAATGTAATGTAATGTGTGTGTCTCTAGACCAGTGGTGGGCGATCATGCCATGGAGGGCCGAGACTACGCAGGTTTTCATTCCAACCAAAGACTACACCAGGGGATATCACTGATCGGCACACCTCCAACCAGTGAGGAGGAACCAATCAGTGACATCCCCTGGTGTAGTCTTTGGTTGGAATGAAAACATATTATTCTCGGCCCACCACGGCACGATTTCCCACCGCTGCTCTAGACTATCACTATCTGTCTAGTCTGTTCTTTCGACTGTTGTAGTACCTTCATTCAGCCAAGATGGGGTCAGCATGGCATCATCACAGACGACTTTAAAAACACTCTCTGCAGTAATCAACGCCGGCCTCATCAGGAGGATAAACTACTGATGTGCAAATGGCGTGACTTAGATGTCATTCACCAGTGGTCTGTTTACCACAGACATCTTCAATCCAGTCCCTTGGCAGGGACTAGCTGGGCTCTGCTCTTTTTTTTCTGTGCCTCAGCACCAAAACTCATTACTCACATGCACAAAGACACAGACAAACATCACACATATACATGCACGAGTACACACACACTCACACACACACACACAAATAATGTCTCTGGTGAGTCTTCCACTGATTGAGTTAGCGTCGCAATTAACAGCCCGCTTTACCATGTTTCGATCCAAAATGGAGGATTGAGAGAGAAACAAGTGCTGAGCCAGCCTGGGGGAAGAGGCAAACGCTGCAACTCTCTTCTATTACTATTGCACTACTGGGACTCATCCACCAGTTTCCTCCACAACCCTCCTCAGCCCTGGCCTGAGAGAAATTGGGGGACATTACCTTTTCATATTCACCCATTCCTCTATAAACCTCAGCGAGGTTTATTCCCTGGCCTTCCACCTCAGCTTTAGCTACCCTCAATTGAAAAGCGTATTTTACCTTTATTTATTCAGCTTTTGCAGCATCTCCCTGCTTTGCATTCATACAGTTGCCGACAGTCACACCGAGGAGAGGCCCTGTATAACCCTGACTGAGCAGCTCTACTGTAGTAATTAGGAATGAAGTGTCTTGCTCAAGGGCACTTTGACAGCATCTATCTCTTCACACCCGTCACCATGACAGCAGTTACTGATTCCGACCAATCACAAGCCAGCCTCTCTCGCCCTTAGGCCACTATGTACCATTTTCTCCAGTTTCCCAAAGCTTCCTCACAATTTGAACCAAACCTACTCAGTCAGGCTCCCCCAATCTTGATGTCATATTTTATTGATCCCCACAAGTAAAATCTCTTTTCTTTGCCTTGCTCACAGAGTGCAGGGTCAAGAACGGGTCTATTTGGCTTCATCTGCTTTTCCACTTTCTAGAGAGCCATTCAGGAAGTTGAAAAATCAAACAGAAATATGGATGACAATGCCGAGTATTATGCATGAATATTAACTGTGGCTCTCCTCCGACGAGACTTTTCAAATAATAATAAATATAACAGAGGCTGCCAAGGAAACGCTTTTTCATAGTGGAACGCTTCCAAGGACCACGTGGGAGTCCCTAGCCATAGTTGGCCCCTGGGCTGTGGACTTTCAGTATTAAATGGCAGAGATCCACGGGCACGGCAACTCACATATTGGTGGCAATGTGGCTTACACATGAAAGAGACTCCAAGCCAGCAGACACGGAGGAAGACACACACACACACACACACACACACACACACACACACACACACACACACATTACTTCTACTAGGACCCCTATTGGCTGAAACAGCAGTCACTATATCTGTCTTGGTAATGTCACAGCATGTCACTAAAGGCAATAAAGCAATAAAACTAATAAATGGCAGAGGCAGACGGAAATCCCTCCTCTCCTCATTAGGACGGATAGAAAAAAGCCTCAGAAGCGTCACGAGGTGATGTCAGACATTCACAAAACAGCCTTGAGAAGTCATCCATCCTACTGAGCTCCATGTGTGATTATACGCGAGGACAAGCCACGATGACAAGGATCCGTCTCTCTCAAGGTGAGGCTCTAATTGTACCTCGCTATTAAAGGTTTGAGCGCTAACATTCACTCTCTCTCTCGCAAAGCACGCCATCTCGTTCGCTCGCTCCCCGCCTTCTGCCTTTCTTTCCCTATTAGTCTGCTTTTCAGAGCGCTGTCGTCTGATGATGAAAAGCACAACTCATTCTCTCCCCTCTCTTTTATCCGAGGCAGCCCGTTCTACCGCAGAGGCCCCAACACTGATACATGGAGATAATGGAGTTGTGTATGATGACGTTGTGGCATATGTATTGTATGTGGTTGATCCATGTATATGAAAGAGAGAGAGAGAGAGAGAGAGAGAGAGTCAGACAGCCAGAGAGAGAGAGAGAGAGAGATAGCAGAGGGGTTGTGACAGCCAATAAAGGCTCTCATCAAGATGAACTCTCCACAGTACACACCTCAGCGAGGATGCCAGCCAGCCCCATGCTATTCTGCCATTCTGCCATGGCCATGTCCAAAAACAAAGTGCTTATCTCCCCCATCTCCAACTCTCAGAGTTAGTGTCAGAGGAGACACTAAAGTAAAGGCCAGGAGGATTATTCACACACACACACACACACACACACACACACACCGGGGTACATTACACACATCCAAAGAATAAATTGACAAACCAGACCAGCCCGAACCACACAGGAGGGCAGCTACAGCCGAGCGCAAAATAACCACAAAACATAAGACCAAAGTAACTCCGCAGAGAGGCTCACAGGCCATAAGACAACAGAGCTACCTCTATTATCGTTTTAAAGTTCGCTATGCAAAAGCTTTGAAGTGCAGGTGTGTGTGTGTGTCTCGTCTGCTCTCACAGGAAGTCTATCACAGTGGGGCGTTCGCTTTCACAAACCTCACTCTTTAAGCTTCTCCTCTGGGCTGGCACACATATCCCTCTCTCTCACAGAGAAAGGGAAGAGAGAGAGAAGAAAGAGAAGAAAGAGAAGAAAGAGAGGAGAGAGAGAGAGAGGAGAGAGAGAGAGAGGAGGGGGGGTGGAAAGGAAGAAAGAAAGATGAAGGAAAGTAGTTCTAGGTCAGATTTAGTCTGGACAATATTCAGACAGCGCCAACCTCATGGATGCCAAGTAGAATAATCTGGCCTTTTATCTCCAAGCCATGGCAACTGCAGGGATTCATGTAGATATGCACCCCCCCATCCCAGACACACACACACACACACACACACACACACATAAAACAAACCTCAAAGTGAAACGAAGACAGTACTTGATTGCAGTTATCGTACGCGCCACTTTTACTAAGAAATAAACATCCTCACATTTTTCACTTACACTTTCTTCTCACACACACACACACACACACATCTTGTGATAATCCCCAAATGCACAGAACATACAGCAAGCACAAGCGCACCAACACTTCCTGGCAGGTCTCCATAAATAATTCACCCCCTTTTCTTAAAATAACACACCGCCCTTTTAAAATATATCCTCTTTTTCTTTGTGCAAACAACCCTCCGGCTTGCACGGGTGGCCGCGGAGTAATTATTTACACGTTCCACCCCGAGAGCGCCGATAAGAGCCTATATAGGGGGGAGAGTGGCCGCTGAGGGACAGGGGGGGGCGTCTGCTCAGGTAGCATGTCAATCTGTAGCCCATTAGAAGGTGATGCCAGGCCAGGCATGTTCAAAGCAGCTCCCGAGGTAAGATGGACCTTTCTCTCCTGAATAATTGACTGGCTGCAGCCCACCCCCTGTTTCCTCACTCCCCTCCTTCCTCTCCCTCTCCTCTGCCTCTGCGTCACCTGTGCGGTTCATCTAATTCTTTTGTTCTTTTTTTTTCTTCTCCTCCTCTACTTTCTATCTCTGAGCTCTTCTTTCATGCTTTCCATGCCTCCTGTCTTCCTCTCTTTCTCTGTGTCTCCCAAGTCGAGGAGTTGTGGAGGATGCAGGTACATATGGGCACTTAAAAAAGGGAGCGGATGAAAGGGAAGCATCCTGAAAGCGTTCAGCGTGATACATCCTTGGAGAGGCTAAACATCCTTCAGCATGTTTACTTCTTCGGGACAATTTCTCACACCGCAGCTGTTGCTGAGTAATGCATGCAGACAGTAAAGCGAGAAGGAAGCTTTGCGGCCTAGCGAGGCTGGGTAAGGCCGAAACGGTTCATGTTTGTACGGGTTTTTCTATTTATACACTTCCAATAGATTGAGTGCAGATTTGAGTGGACAGTTGAGAGCCCCTAGTCAAGGGCCTTGCAGAATACTGAACAGCTTGAGATTAGCTTCACAGAGATAGACCTGGAACATAGCAGAGCAGATGGGGGTGTAGGGGGGAGGGGGGGGGGCATGTAATACCTCAGGATGATACTCTACCAAATCCACCTGCTCTCTGAGTAGTCCTTGTGAATATGGAACCCCTTGGAAAAACTTTGCGAGGAGGCACAACATTTTATCCTCAGGAATCAAATCAAATTCAAAAGCACCCCCCCCCCCTCGAAGAGCAGAGCGGCATCTGGCTGGGGCCATTAATGAATGCTGCCTCATGCCACCTCCTAATGGAATTGCCTTTACTCATAGTTCAGTGCAGTGACACCGGCTCAGGAGCGGCAAAAAAAGATTACTAGAAAGATTAAAAAGACAGAATAAACAAGTGGCGGAGGATGACGGGCAGGCAGGCCCCCAAGATCACACATTAGATAATTGGTGCAAAAAACAAAAAAAAAATCTCCCCCCATCTCTGCTCCGTTTTCTGCTGGGGGGGGTTTTTGGAAAACGGTGGGCAGCAGATCCCCGCCTGGCGTGCCGTCACACCTCCGTCGTGAGGAGTGTTTGAAGAGGCTGGAACAAAGCCTGTGTGGTGTGTGTTATGTCTGTGTGAAAATGTTGCCTTTGTGGGCCCAGTGATGAGCCCAAATCCATTGGCGTAGTTAGCAATTCTTCACGCAGCTGGTTAGATTTGGGACGATGCGGCGTGGATCTTACTTACACACACAAGTACAAACACGGGCGCTTACACACACACACACACACACACACACACACACAGGCACACACACTTTGTTCCTTTCTCTACAACAAACACTCTTTCGCTCCAATACACATGCACGCTTTATCTCCCCGTCTCATTGTGCCCGTGCATCTCTCTCTCTCTCCTTTATGTTTCACTTTGCCTCGCTCTACACTATCTTTCCATCCATCTACAATATGTAGTTATCGCTCCCTCCATCTCTTTCTCTCTCGGAGCAGCACAGCGATGTGCTTGTGCCCTTTCATAATTCATGGAGTTGTTCTTATGGCTCAGGCAGCCATGTCGGATGTGAATCTTTTGCGGCTGAAAGGCTCAGTCAGCCTAAACTACCTCAGCCAGAAGGCTTCTCGCTAAAGCTACCTTGTTCAGGTACCGTGCAACACGAAAATCAACGCGATCAATCAGACTCGGGGTCAAACGGTACACGCAAATCGTTTGTAGCGCTTGTTTCAACATCCTCGGAGTACCAGGCGACCGTCGTCCAGCGAGGACAGAGCGCCGGAGAGTATTGAAAGTTAATTTCGCTTCTAAATCTGACTGTCTGTTCTGATTTTTCCAATACAATTTGACCCAGATCCACACTCCTCAGCCAAGATGACGGGACGTGTACGACACAGTAAATGTGCTGTTTCTGTTAAGTAGAGAGGTCAGTTGATTGGTGGCTGAAATTAAACTGCAGGACTCGGTGCACGCTGTGCAGATCCGTGGGTATAATGCTCCACGTGGCAGGGAAACAAAGGCTGAGAGTCTCTGCTAAACAGGCAGCCGAATTAACAAGAGTGTTACACGTCCACTACGAGCGTACACACACACACACAAACACACACATTTACCCTTACACACACTTTAAACACAGCGACACCTCAACTGCCAAACACTCACAGCTGGGCTTCTCTTTCCCCCATGCATCTGACCCAGATGAGTGACAGACTCCTGAACACACACACACACACACACACACACACACACACTCTCTGTCACTTTCACACCCACGCGTGCTCAAACACACAACCACACTCACACACAGTCTCACACCAACAGAATGAAAAGGAGACTCATTAGCCACTTTAATCAATGTTAATCACTGCAGACTCTTGCCTGACTGTCAAGACTGCGACAACGCCTGTCTGAGAAAGAGGGGAGGAGAAAGAGAGAGAGACAGAGAGAGAGAGAGAGAGAGACGGGATGGGGTGGGGTAGGGCGGGGAGAGCGAGGCCACTGAACACCGCCTGTAAAAAATGTGAAATGGTATCCAAAAATATACACTGCCCATGGAGCGCTGAGCCCGTTGCAGTTTTGATGTACTTTATCTTGTTTTTCAAGGTCTATTTCTTAGGTCCATATGGCTGAGCCTTGGTGGGAGACGTGGCCGGGCCGAGCTCATGCCGATGGGGTTTAATTTCAGCCGGGGGGGCAGGAGGACAGAAAGGGAGGGGCAGACGGACAGAGCCGAGTGGGAGGATACTGAGGGAGCTGGGTGGAAAGATAGAGAGAAGGGATAGGAAAAGAGAGATGAAGGAATATAGAGGGGAAGAAGGAGATAAGAATTGAGCCGAATGGGGGACTGTGCCCGGGAATGGTAGATAGTGGAGAGGTGAAACGCTTTACACAAGGTAGAAGAAAGGCATGCAGAGACGGGAGGAGGCAAAAGAGGGAAAATTGAAAGATGAGAGGAGAGATTATTAAGAAAAGATGTGTAATGCATAAATAAGTCATGACAAAGGCAAAAGGATCCCCCTGAATGCACCATGAACGTGTTAAAAAACAATAATCGAGTCGAACCTGGAACGAGGAAGTGCGAGCCAAGGTGAAGCGAGACCGAGGGGAGGCGAGAGGGAGGGAAGGGCGAGTAGGGGGAGACAGCCGAACAGAAACAGACAGATTGTGTGTATCAATATGTAATACAAATGTGGGTGTTATGAAATGAGCTTTGGCCTTCACGGTTTAACCAAAACTTTAGAGCAAAGCTTAGCCGGCGTGCTGCAGGCTGCCAGCAGGAGCGCAGGCTGAATAGTAATGTCTGCGAGTGGTGATGAGAATTTCAGATAGAGACCGGGCCGGCCTAATGCAGCCGGGCTGTGTAGCGCGAGGCATACAGGAGCTCTGAATGTGACCTTATGCACGTACAGATAGCATAATATACTAGGCCGTGTGTGTGTGTGTGTGTGTGTGTGTGTGTGTGTGTGTGTGTAGACGTACATTCATATGTCCTGGAGCATTACAGAGCGAGGTGATCATATGTCAACATGCACACAGCGTACTAGCAGACAAAGACAGTTAAGTGTGATCTAATGCACGGGTCTTGCTAATGGGTTTCACATCATTACACATACACACACACACACACACACACAAAAACAAACACACGCACACTCGGTACCCTGTTGCTGCTGTGGCTGTCTTTCTGAAATTGACAGCTGTCATTACGGAGGGATCAGGAGGGGGAGGAGGGAGAGTTGAGCGGTGTCAGGCCAGCAATGAGAGAAAGAACCAGATGGAGTGGCAGAAGACAACAGAGAGGATGAAAAGAGAAAGAAAGAAAGAAAGAAAGAAAGAAAAAGAGACAAGAGACAGAACGAATGAAAGACAGACAACGAAAGAGAGGCATGTAGAGAGTGAGAGACAGACAGAGTGAGAATGAAAGACAGAGAGAAAGAGAGAGAGAGAAGAGAGATAAGAGGATAACCCCCCTCCCTCCCTCCCTGTCAGTCTTTATGATCGTCTATTCCTCTTCTCCTCTCTATCAGCGACTCGGTAACCTTCAGCACAAGACCCAAGTAGAGATGATGAATTGAGACGGAGAGCAGAGAAAGGACGGAGATTAGCAAACACCGACAGATGATGAAAAATGACAAACACAGAGAGGGAGAGGGAGAGAGAGAGACAGGGGAAGGGAGCGAGCGAGGAAGAGGGGTGGGGGGGGGGTGTGTAGAGGAAGAGAAAGTAAAAAGTGGAAGGAGGGAAGGTGACATTGGGGGAGGAGTGTAGAGGAGAGCCGCTGGCTTTTAGCTGGAGGACGGCCACAGGATGACATTAGAGGAACACACTTTGGCTGCTCCTGCTGGGAGGTCGTGCACACACACACACACACACACACACACACACAAAGAGACAGGCAGATAAACATGCACAAGGCACTCGTACACAAACACACACACACACACACACACACGCGCAGGTAAAAATAAGCACCTAACTCATGCTGCATACTTATGCCTGCTAACCTGTGGGGAGTCTGCCGCGCCGCCCCTCCACCTCTAGTCTAGTTTGTGTGCTGGCCTGATAACCTTGATGGCAACCGGGCTCACTACACACCCAGGGTGACAGGTCTGCCTACCTGCAAAAACAACGATAACTTTGACTGGAAGGGTTTCTCCCGGCGCTGCCAATCAGTTACCGATAGAATTATTAGCACCTCCGAAAATGGTACGTTTGATGTTTTGCAATGTAATGACCTGAAACATCGGCAGATACTGCTAATAAAACATAACCTAACAGACATAATAACCAAAATAAGGGCGTTATTAAATGTTTTGGCTGCTTGTTTTCATAGCGTCTACCAACAATACGTCTTGGGCCGAGAGTGAATGAATGGTTGCTTCGGTGGCAAAACACCAAGACAGCAATCAAACGGCTGGCAGTCATTTTACTACCAAAAGGTGAGATAAAACTGAATGTCATCCACAAAACAGCGAGCTATAAAAAGGTATACTCTCAAGGATATTCCCGCTGTAGCCTACAAACTTGGTTGAGCGGAAAAGCAGAAACCGCCTATAAGCAGCACACACGCCATAAAACGATAAAACCAGCGTGTGTTTGGAGGAAGAAGGGATGGAAGGAGAGGGAGAGGAGAGGGAGAGGGAGGGGAAAGTGCAGGAAAATCAAAAGGAAGGGATGCAGAGAAAAGGGGGGAATGAAAGGCAGGGTGAGGAGGGTTCATTCAATGATGGAAAACAGCATTATTCCCCTTTCCCCAATCTCCCCCATTCTCACATGAGCCACCTCAAACACACACACACACACACACACACACACACACACACACACACACACACACACACACACACACACACACACACACACACACACACACACACACACACACACACACACACACACACACCAGCTCAGTGCCCTTTACCTCTCCCTCGGAGCGAGGCATAAACGAGTGGAGTGACAGACACAGAGAGCCAACGGGGCCCTCCCCAGAGAGGGGAGACGCACTCATCCGTACTGATCTTAAAACAACAGCCTCCCCCTTGCTTGCGCTCTTTCTCCCCCCCTCCCCCCGTCCCCCACTCTCTTTTTTACCCCGCCTCACAACCTCCCACCGACCTTTCTCCTAGTCTTCTCAAACACCCCCCCCCCTCCTCCCTGTTTCCTCTCCCCTGTTCATTTCCATGCCATTTCTGTTTGTCTGTTTGATTACTCTGTTGGTTATTTGCTGTTTACTCTTGTTCGTCTCCGTCATTTCTTCTCACTCCCTCTAATAACATCAGTTCAAATTCTCACCCGCTCATGAGTGAACCTCTCTCTCTCTCTCTCTCTCTCTCATACATTCATCTGTCTGATCACTTTTTCATGACTCTTTATGTCTCATAAATATCTAAGATGTATTTCTGACCCTGCTCCAGTTTCTGCCACCATCAGCTTCTCTCACTTCCTCCTTCCTTTCTCTTAATCTCCTCTCTTGCTCCCTACCCAGATTTTGCTGTGTCTCTTTCTCTCTCTTCCTCTATTGCTTACTCTCTCCCTGCCTCCCCCCCCCCCCCCTAACCCTTACTGCCCTATTCCACTTCAGAATCAATTTGGGCCAAAGGTGCTCTGCCAGTGCCCTTAGTTTTCATTGTTTTCTAGCCCACATTTGAAATGGTACACAGGCAATCTCCACAAGCCTGTTTTCCATCTGCACTCCAACTGAGTGAGAGAGCTTTTCTACGCTCCGTGACGCCGTCGAGATGCCACTGACGCAGTCCGGCGTTTGACAAATGAGGCAACAAATTGACTTCTCCGAGCATTCGGAACAACAAAGGCAAAACAAAACAAACCTCGCTTAACTAAATGCTGGATGAAATGGCGCAACAGAGCGCAAAGGCTATTACAAATGAATCCACTCTTGCGCTCCGTCTCACCGCTCCGACCCTCTTTTCCTCTTAATCTCCTCTCTCCTCTTCTCCTCCCCCCCCACCCTTCCTCTCCTTTACTCCTTTCCTCCCATTTCCTGTTTCTGGTGGTTTGTGTCCCAGACGCACATTGACCCACGCGCCGTGGACCCAGTAGGGGGCCTTGTTCCTCTGCACCGCTCCACTGCACATGACTGACATACTCCTTACGGGAGAGGGAGGAGGTAGCAGGGGAAGGGGGGAGAGGAGAGAGAGAGAGAGAGAGAGAGAGAGCGCCCTGAGTTCAGGAAGAGCGAGCGGGGAGGGAGAAGGAGCTGAATGTGATTCATGATCAATGGTGCTTCTCCAATTACATTCCAATTAAAGGCGCGTCTCGAGCGCAGCTCTAGTACACCGCATCCGCAGAAGAGCCTTTGACAGGCTTTATGCTAGCCTCATAACAATGGCCATTCATGCAGACTGTCTCTCACACACACACACACAGACACACACACACATTTCCTCCAAGTATCCAGCCAGAAAAGTTACCATGCGTGTGGGGAAGACTGTGCCACCTTATCACAAAACAAATGTGAGTTTATTACAGTCAGATTAAGGGCAGTTCAAAGGGCTAATGCCCACTATTACATTGATGCCGGTTTAACACCGCCTTACACTCCACAGTCAATAAAGAACAAGGGAGATGGAGGGAGGGCAGTGGACCAGAACGGCTGGGGATGGAAAGAGAGAGGGCGGAGAGAGGAAGGAGGAGGGGGGGGAAAAGCAATGTAAGAGGGGATTGAAGCACGGCTGAAGACGTGGACTGGAGCATAAAGCTTCAAATGAGACCAATTAGGTAAAATTGATCCATTACATTCAGAATGTCAGAATGCAAATGACAATCAGAATCACTTTATTTGCCACGTACAATAAACAGAGAGAGGGATTTGTCTTGGTAGCAGCCGGGTTAGACGTAACGACTTACATAACAGCGGCGCGTGCTGACACAAGGACAACAGGATCTCACACACAGTGCAAAGGAACAGCGCAAGACGTACAAAAGACACCGAGAACGCTACAAATACACACATACAAGTCCAGCCTCTGTGAAGTGAGGAGGACACACAGTGCGGTGCAGCTGTAGAGGAGGTGTAGTCAGAGCCCGGTCGTGCTCTGGACGAGAGTCGTGACACAACGAGGAGATTCAAGAAAGTCACGGCGACTGATTAACATCCAGTTAGGTGTAGCACGTCTTGTTGACATGATGACGAAGTTTCGAGCCCATAATCATTCACAACAAAAAGGTGGATGGGTTAGTCATCCGCCCTGCGCTGTCATCCCTCTCAGCCACCAGCGTCCCGGCAGAACGGCAGGACTTGAATTTAGCAGCGCAGTTAATTATCCTGTGCTACATGCTATAATGCATTATTAATGTGTTCAAATAACATGAGTCACTGGTTTCAGTGCCCACGGGGGCATTTGGCTGAATTCAAACCGCTCAGTCATTACTGACGAGAAAAGGTGGACAGAACCTGATTCGGGGAGGA
Source organism: Hoplostethus atlanticus (assembly GCA_034670405.1). NCBI lineage: Eukaryota > Metazoa > Chordata > Actinopteri > Trachichthyiformes > Trachichthyidae > Hoplostethus > Hoplostethus atlanticus. The sequence continues at coordinate 6,872,976 of JAXDDX010000006.1, read as the reverse complement.
AATTGCAGCCAGTTCCAGCCGGTTGGCCGCAGTTAAGGCCCATATTGATTCGTGAGGAAGTAAGGAGCCCTCTGACAACCCCAGTGTAAACCCGGTTCGATCAGCCTCCTTCCTCACCGCTCCCACTACCAGGACGTGCTGGGCAAAAGGGCCCTTCAGCTACCCAACTCCACAGCTGAAAGAACTTCACACTTGACAAAACACATCTTTACCAAACAGGGACTAACAGCCCGTGATCACCTGTGCTGTTAACACCGGACGCCGACTGATTCAGCCGTTGGAAAGAAACTAGAGGCTCTTGGGTTTTACTTTATTACTACTTCTAGGTAAAAGTGGCATTATTTCTTTGTTTTCCCACAGTAGCAAATTCCTTTCTTTCCCCCACTGTAATACATCCAGCAATTAATACATGTTTTTGGCTGACAATACAAGCAATATATCTTTTGTGCGATTTACATCTGTTTGGAATTGGAAAATATTGTCAGATAAACTCGGCCGAGGCAGCTGTAATGAATAGGAGATCCTATCAAGGATTATTGGATCCTGGAGCGTATTTAATCTCAGCAGATAATGATATAGAGCCAACCTCTGATCATCAAACATAATCTCTTAAAGCATAAGCACAGGGGGCCCGAGAGGATGCTCACACTTTGTTCTTACAGTATTGTATTTCCAAAAAGAATGTGCCATACGTATAACAGCTTGATTCATGAATTAAAAGCGACCTACTTTATATGGTAATTGTGTCCTTTTAAATGAATAATCCATCATTTTCTGTCAGGTGTATTGGTTAAAACAGCATCTGTGTAGCCTGGAAGAATTATTAAAAAGGTCTTAATTCTGAATCCTTTACTTACTTCTTTTCACCACGTCCGCAGGTGCCTCTTTATTCCTCCACCTCTTTTCTTTTTCCCCCCTGCCTTTCCTCCTCCTCCTCTTGCTCTCTCTCCTTAAATTAAATTCAATTCAATTGTCTTGAACACAAATCGGTTGGTTGGCATGACAGAAGAACATTTGTGTTGCCAAAGTGTGAACACAAACAAACAAATTGAGCAAGGAAACAATAAATGAGAACAATAAGCGGTGATTACGAAGCAAAATTAAACCAGTTATCCTGCGAATGTGCGTATGACGGCGAGTATGTGAGTGTGACAATTTGACAGGCTGGTGTTTTTTTGTTTTTTTCCCCCCTGCCCTACCTGCTGTTTCAAGGGTTATGACAGGTGGCGACAGGCTTTCTGCACACCTCAGTGTACCTCTCAAGAGGGGGAGCAGAATTATCGCTAAACTCGTGTTCCCATTTACTGGCAGTTTGTGCACAGCCAGTGTTCTCCAGCAAGGGGCAAATCATCCTCTCTGACAGAGACAAACAAATATGCCCACGCTCTAACACGTCCACGTAAACACAATGACACTCTCCCCTGCTATTCACAACAAAGAACAATGGTGGAGGTGCGCGAAGATGGCGGCCTCCTCCACTGACATCTTTCAGTCCTCCAGGCCCTTTCGCACAATGCAACGTGCATCCAACACACTTGCTCCATTCTTTGCCAAATAATTACCTTTTGAACAAAAGCTGCCCGCCTGTGTGTGTGTGTGTGTGTGTGTGTGTGTGTGGTGTGAATGTGTTTGAGTATATCCACATGCATGTACACGTGCATGCATGCAAACAATATAGATGTAGGGAGAATTGCACGAGCGTACTTTGTTTCAGTATAATGCTGAAACCAGCAGAAAAAAAATAAATAAAAAATACACTGCACACATAATGGGGGCAGATGGACATTTTGAGTCATATGTGATACTGCAATCTGTTCCACCTGCTAGCAGTCTGCACAGTCATTCTCAACAGACAAAGCTGCTAAGTACATTATAGCATTGTTGTGACTTGCTACTAACGAGGAGCAGATCTTTACATGGACCTAGGGGGGAGAAAACCTCAAAAACGAGACAGCGCGAGCATGGAACAGAGTTGGATATTGTATTAAAGGAATTGATCAGTCTATTGATTTTTCTGCCCATGCGGCGTATCTCTGTGTGGCTTGAGCTTCGCTGTGTGTAGTTTAAGTGGAGGTCCTCCTTTGTGGTGGTTCTCCTCATCTTCTTCTCATCCCCCTCCTGTTTCTTTCCAGCATGAGCATATATCTTCAAATTCAACCATTCATCCCCCCTATGACTCCACTACACTCCCTTTGATTAGTCAAGAGGCTCTCAATAATATTTCATGTTTATTTTAGCTAATCCCTCAAACAGGCAACTCTATCCCCCCTTCCTGCGTGAAGCCAAATATCAAGACAGTTTATCATAATTTAGCTGTAGTTGATACAGATGTTGTTTGAGCATCTTTGATAGAATGTCGTTCTATTCTGTGACTGTGATGGTCTCGGCAGTAAATGGATCAGTGTAGTCATTCATGTAGAGTGATACACACATTCACAGTGGCCTTGGGTTTGAATATACTCCATTTCAAATGAACAGGCTTTGTGGAAATGCAGGAGATGATGCAACATGGAGACGGTTCACACACCGTACAGAGCCTGTGTTCACATGTATGGTACAGATTGGCTCGTAGGCTGTCAACTTGTGGCAGAGCATCGTGTGAGGCCAAGAACATGTTCTGTTGCTTTCTCCCCAGCCACCTTCAACTTCCTGAGGCACAGAATATTTTTGAAGGCAGTCGTGAAAGGGGGCAGAGAAATGCAATTACTGGTAAATAGAGACTCCCTGCTACTGCAAATTTACCCAGGGTCCTGAAATTATTCCTCACAAGCCTGTTAGAGGTGTGTGTGTGTGTGTGTGTGCGCGTGTGTGTGTGTCTCACATGGTGTGAATCATTGTGGCGGTGCCATTAAAGCTTATCAGACTCCAGTGGAGCTGCCAAGCCGCGGTCTGCTCTCTCCTCTCCCCCAGCAGGGTGCTTCAGAGCTGTTGTGGCTGTGGTGTGTTGCCCACTCACTCTGTCCCGTTGACCCCCGCTGCCTCTATGACCACTCCAGCATACAGGAAGAATGGCTTCCTAGCTCCTAGAACCTGGGCACCAAAATAGCTTTGATCTAGGAGCCTTTAAAGACAAATCAGACTAATTTAATTCTCCCAATTCACCATTAATAACAGGATGGGGGTGGCGAGGTTAGGGGCTGTGATAATGGCCTTGGTACACTGTGTGCCATGTTCTTTTGCCGCCTGCCCTAACCTTTCATCCTCTTTCACCATCTATTTTCTCACAGCCTCCCACAATGCACCTTTCCTCACAATGCCTTGTGTTGACTTATGATGACCTCATGACGACATTCTCCATCTCAAGAAATGTACATTAGAGACTACATTGTGCTGTCTGAGAGTCCAAGGACAGAACAGTCAGGCAGTGAAACAGTAGAAAGACATACAGACAGTGAATGGATTTGATGTTCTGCGTTGAGCTTCCAAGCACAATTGTGGTTTCATCTCTGCCGACTATTACTGAACCATCAGTTGCTCTGTCATGTTGGGACTGATTGAGTGGGTAGCCTCATTTTTGTTAATTATAAATTGGGTAATAGACAAAAGCAGGACTGCCAAATACATGTTGGAAAAAATATTCTTTTAATCTGAATTCTATTCATAAATAAATCAACTTCATTATTTTGCACCGTAAATTAGTAATTAGTAGCTCCAATATTTGGTATAGAGCCTTTGATCTTATTTTGAGCTGATCACTAGCCATGAGCTAGCTAGCATTTTGGATGTTAACCAGGAAAAAGTCATATAATAGCCATTAAATCTATTGTTGTTTTTTTTTTATCAATTTTATAGAATTGTAACTTTACGTAACCCAACAATGTTGAGTTATAGAGGAGGCATGTCCACATTAGCCCAACAGTGTTTGATGCAGTGTGAAAAACCAGGTCTTTGAATGACCAGATATGATTCATGTCACAGTGAGACTGAGATGGAGGATGAACCACTTTCACGTTGAGCAGCTATTGTTATTGCTTACATTTGTTCTCTGTTTTAAAAGCCTTTTATATAAGCAGCACTAATCTACTGTTATAGATTGTTGTTACATTCTTTTTTTAAACCTGTTTGAAACGATGTGATAGATGCTCAAGGTTGGATCCACCCACCTGCCTGAGAACTTCTGTAGCGGTGAAAGTTGTAATTGCTGGTGATTTTTTATAATCATGTTGATGATGCCTCTAATGATTTTTCTGTGGAGGTTTTAAAATACTACTGAATGTTTTAATCTAGTCCGACATGCGTCTGACTCAACGCGTAACTGTGGTCCCACGCTTGGCTTACCCTGCAGGGCCTACTTGTGAATTCTCGGCACGTCGAGGCTATCTGTGTGTATTGTTTTTGATGTTTCTTTTAAAGTTGATATTTCACAGCATAAACAGACCATCTGCTCCTGCATCCTTAATGACCAATCAGCTAACAAATTTTCATCTGCCTTTACCCAATTTAGCGAAACCGGCCCCACGAATACCTCGGCACTCACAAACAACCTTGTCAAACGCTTTAACGGCGTTTGTTTGTCAGCCTTGGACGCTACAGCTCTGTTGAAAACCAGATCAATTCACACAGTTAATACATCTCCGTGACTCAGTGATGCAACCTGAGCCCAGAAACCAGAGTGCAGAAAAGCTGTACACAAGTGGGAAAAAAATCATGAAAGACTGAAAGACCAAATGCTCAGCTATCAGAATGTAAGGATGTGGCAAGCAGCATACTCAGATATAATTTCCAAAAATTGTCAGAACTCAGAAGTACTTTTCAATGTGATTGACTCTATTAACCCCTCCTCTATTCATTGTACTGTAGCCTCCCTGGAGAGGTGTGAGGAGTTCTTGGTGTTCTGCAGATCTCCCCAACTGACTGTGACTAATAACCACATTTGCTTGTCGGATTGTCGTTGAATATCAGGACCTGTGAAAGCATTTAAAAGATTTGTAGTTGCACGTCAAGTTTTGCAAACAGAAGATTTTTGTAAGAGATTTGAAGACATTTGACACTTGTGAGCAACAAATGGGGATGTAGGATTTTACATTTAAATTACCTTTTTGATCATCCAATCAGAGTGGTGTGGTCTGAGCAGATTGTACGGTTGCCAGTTCTGTAAGGAAAAGGCAAACTTGGCTTGTGTTTTTGGCTTGTGTCTTGAAAATGGGTTGGAAATGTGAAAACCAATGCCGGTTTGCTAAATTCCACCTTCATTTTTGCAGTTACAAATACAAAGAAGATTCTCATCAATAATGAACTGCATGAAAGGTAACAGTGTCTTTGAATAGATATTATGAACTATATCATACATTGAAGTGTGTAAATAAATTTACAAAAGTCAATTTAGCATTAGCAGCCTTCATGTAACTAAAATCAATAAAGAATCCCTATCATGTTTAATTAAATGTAGTCTGTAATGTTAATGTAATGTAATATTAAAAAGATTAATACAGTGATCATATGTCTGATATATCATATATATGATCATATATATCATCTTATGAGAAGTTGGGTCGTCGTCTTTCTGGGCTTCACGTTTTTTTTCTCCTCTACCTTTCAGACTTTTCAGACTCCATGTGTTAAACTACTTCATTCTAACAAAAATAGATCAATCCAAACTAAGACTATTTTACACAGATGAACTTGCAGGTTGTCATATTGTCTTGTGTATATTCCACGATCCTGGTAAACGGTTAGAAAATGGATGGATACATCAATTCATTGATAGAATATTTTTCATTCTAGGCGTGTTGATCGCCGTTACAGAATAGTAATACCAAGTTAAGGATGTTTGTTTCAGTGTGTGTTCTGGCGAAAGATGGACTTTGAGCTTTCGTTATGTCTCAAATGTCCCTGTCAGGAAACGGTTCCTTCCAAGTTACGTACCGTAAACACAAGCCAACTTCCCCCTTTGTCATTGGCAAATTGGCAGCCATGCACTCAGACCACATCGCTCTGTTTGTGTAGTCAACAAGGATGTAAAACCCTGCATCCCCATTGGCTCATCACACAGGAGCATGTGTAGACGGGGTGCTACATGTACAATTCATTTGTAAACGGCGTTGGGTTTGTGTTTTTCTATGTGTGCAAAAACAAGTATTTTTTACACATTCACAGATGTTGATACACAACCAAGTATAACATTAGTGAAAATCAGGTAACGGATTCAGATTTTTCTTGATTCGTTTGGCAAGTGTTTTGTACGTCTTCACAAACATTGCTAAACAAGTACAAGCTGCAAAGTACAAATATTGAAACATCTGTGGGCAGACCAATGGTAGATATCTAACTCTGGGACTGACAGCGGAGCTATCACTTTATATTGTAAGAATATCTCGGTGTGATTTCCAAAAGGCTCCCCGTATTATGCCTTTATCATGGTATTTCCATCAGTCCAGGCTGGAACGACGGAGAAGCTGAAAGGGCCCTAACCATGTGACACGGGTGGCTTTTTCTCTCTCTTTCTCCGGCATCAGTGAAGACAGGAAAGGTGGAGGCTGTAATTTCGCCAGGAATGTCTATTGATCCACTGGTTTCTCTGATTAATTCATCTTTTCTCACACACAGACTTTCTCATTCATTATTTTGAGAGCCACTAGCTGGTGCGGTTTCTCTGCTAGTGTTGAAAATGCACAAATACATTGTTGCAAGGTAATTTTTAACCATTTTCATTGGCTTTCAAAATAAATATAGACTTTTAATAAAGGCAGAATTCTATCCATCTATCCATCTCTCTATCCATCTATCTCTCTATCCATCCATCCATCCATCCATCTGATCATACATCTATCATTACAGATGTATACTATAAACATGTTTATCACAATCCTGCCTGTCATCATTCATTATATCAACATCGCTATACAGCAAACATAAAAGTAGCACTTGAGTCTCAAATTAAATAGATCTATGAAGTAGCTGATACTGCTTGATATAACCACCATGTAATCAATCACTATAATCAATACCTAAAAGAGCTGAATTAAAACAGTGTTATTGCTGTAGTGGCAACATTATGACAAAGACAAAGATCCTTTATGTCCCTTCTGACCAACCAATGTGCAGGACCCACTTCTTCCCTGTTACCTCGATTGTCAGCGCCAGGCCATACATGCCCCGCGTCACATGAATGTTTCATAAGGGGTGTACATGTGCTTTAACGAGCCGCGCGGGTGAGGTGCACGGCCTTCACCACTCCCTCCCATTCACCACGCCCCCCCCCCCCCCCCCCAACCTGTCAGTCAGGCACTCCAAGGCCTCCTCGCATCTGTCTCCGCTCGTATCCCTGAATATCAATCACCCCCAAAATCTTTGCATATTTTTTCCGCAAGATAATTAAGAGGAGATTGCAACGTGGCGCAGACGATCAATCTGCAAATCAGCGGACCAGATTAAATCCAAATTCCGACTCCGTTTTGCAGATGGCAAACTAAACAGCCCAAACTGACAGAGATGCGTTCGGATGGCAAGACGGATGCCCCCCCCTGCCGGGCGGAGGGGCCCATGTCAGTGCCTGTGTGTAATTTGGAATTAATGGGACGGTAAAACTTTTAATTCAAAATCCCAGCCTTGGGGACAAACACATTTGCATACAAATGAACACAATTTCCTGTTTGTTCGGTATGCAAATACAAAACAAGGAATTTACAGAGGGGCTGCCAGAGTTGAACAAGCGCCGCGACTCTCGCCCGGGCGCAGGAAGCGCAGGCACCCAACCGAGCACTTCAAACACAGCTCTGTTTGAGATATCACACCGGGGCAGGGGGCGAGCCGAGACCGTCCTGAAGGACCCGCGTGGTCTTCTGGGGGCTCGGGGTAACCTTTTCTCTCCTCGACTCATTTACACCTGGAAATAACCAGCGAGGTGACTCTGCCTCCAAACGCAAAAAGGCAATTAAAGACTGCTGATCTGAGGTGGGGTAAAGGAGGAAGAAGCCCGTCCCAAGGGCAGGATGTGGTAAAAAAAAAAAAATGGAATCATTTCAGTGTAATTAACAAATTACACCTCGTTGGGGTTTTGCTTTGGAAACACTATGTGATTTCCTGAAGTAATGTTTGAGTTAATTGTGGGTTTTCCCATACAATGGACCCAGATAAGCACTTGTGAATAATGCGAAGAATTCAAAGCATCTCTCCTCTGTGGTTTTTCAATGAAAGGTTGTAGGAATGCACTGAATCTCAATGACACTCAGGATATGAGGGCATGATCTGATAGCAGCACATAATTCATCACTGTAAACATTAAAGAGACAGAAAAAGGGGGAGGGGGTGGGGGGGTTTGTTTGCACTAACATAAATGACTGGCATGTTGGATGAGGAACAAACCAGCAGCTTGTTAAATTCACCAGCCACAGTGGCCTGCTTGCCAGGTTGGATTTGATTCAGATACTAAACAGTGCACTCAATGCCGCGATGTGTTATGTTTGCATTGTGTGGGATGTGGGGAAGGCAATACTCATTTACGGTTACACTTTTGAGAGGATGCCAGGTTCTCTGTTTTTCACAATATCTCCCCTGACAGGCAGACAGACGTAAACATACACTAAATAGTAGGATTTGTAATTAAGTCTGGGGTCGTAACTGAAACGACCCTGGACATCAGGCCATGATGAAAAACGGCCTTTCTCCCGGTGACTTCTCATTAGTAGGCTCTGCGGCAGCTACCCATGTACAATCCTCCCTTGGAACTCTGAAGGTGACACAGCAGTTACAGTGGACTTTGATGGGGCACTGGGGAGCTGTACTTCATATCACAGGACTGCTTCCTCTGCAGAGCAAAAAAGATTTCAACAATCAGCAGCTGCGGCCATTTGAGAGGAAGCGGGGGAAGATGTTTCCTTCTCTGGCACAGGAGAGGGTGTTTTCTCCCTGCTCTCCATCCACCCTGCCAGAGGTAGAAAAGGCCAGTAAACAGAAGTCGAACCTCCTCCAGATCGCTGCAGCCCGCCGCACACACAATCCAATCGCTGAAATCATTAATTGATTGTGTTTACATCAACAGTAAATTGCGCAGCTCTTCCACAGGAGCCTCCTCAGTGTCTCAGTAGGTTAGGGGGTCATCAGAAGAAGGGTTTGCTGTCCTAACACAGAGAGGAGAGGGGAACAGCTCATGAAACCTGAAAGGCAAACCTGCGCACAGATATGTTGATGTGCTCAAGTGACACGTCAGATGGGATCAGGGTGCCTCCCCCCTTGGCTCACCCTCTAAGCCAATGCCCAGGCCCGGGAGATGGAGACCAACGCCCCGTGCTGCCGGGCCTCCAGTCACCACTGGCTGGAGCACATTGCGTATTCACCCACCGACTGCGGGCCTGATTAAATCTGTATTTAATTGGATCAAATCTAGTCGTGATGGAGCGCTCCCCCCGGCGTTTAACCCGCGGTCCTCTGTCAAGTGAGAGGGGGAAAAAATACTATGGGGGAATTAAGAGCGGGAAATGAATACCAATGATAGGCTCTGCTAATAGTCAGCACAGGAGGAACGGACAACACCTGCAGGGCTCGTGGACGGGAATCAGACCGCCGGCTTTCTCTCTGTACATGTGTGTGTGCATGTGCGTGTGTGTGCATGTGTGTGTGCGTGTTAAAGCCGAACCCTCTTACGTGATTAGATATTAAGTCTTTAGGGTTGTAATAAAGATTTTTTTTGGTTGTTTTTTACTTTTTAAAGTGCATCACTGGTATCTGAGTATTGACAAATTCTTCTTTGATCCAAATTTGATCTAAAAGTCATAATTGCATTTACTTACAGGGGCTCAATAATGTGGAATAAGAGGCAATTTTACAAATTTGTTCATTACATTGACTCAATGAATAGTCAATACCATTTTATAAGAATTGGTCAATTTATAATCTTTAGTTGATTAAAGCCCTACTGTGTGTGTGTATATGATGTGTGTGTGTGTGTGTGTGTGTGTGTGTGTGTGTGTGTGTGTGTCAAGCTGAAAGATTTATACTATATCTTGGTATCTATCACAGGCCTTATGAAATCAAAGCGGAACATCTGGCGTTTGTGTGTCCAACAGTGAGGTGAGGTATCTTACGGGGCTGATACTATATCTCAGCTCAGTGTTAAGTGGTTGTAGCCGGGCTGCTAAGGTTCAGACATACCGGCTGAGCATGTGTAAGGGCAATGTCTCGGACTGAGCGTGTGTTCAGATGTAATTCCTCCCTGGAAGTCTCTGACCCATCATACAGACGGCTGAGCGAAAACCCTTTTGATGTTTTTAACTCTTTAACTGGCCTGAGGGATTATATACACACACACACACACACACACACACACACACACACTTGTACCAGAGTTCAACCAGTCTTGGCCATTAAGAGGCCTCACTTGAGTAATTAGGAATTTATTGCCTTGCTCAAGGGCACCTTGACAGTAAGTGTGAAGAGAGGCAAGTCAACTTTATTTGTACAGCCCTTAATCACGGTTACAGTCTCACAGTGCCCACATCACAAACACCATCAATGACGGCACGCGACCCCAACCTTGAACCATCGCAGAGGACAAGGAAAAAAACACCCCCCTCTATTTGACTCTTATATCATGTTCAGATACTGTGTGACGTCTCAGCAGTTCCACACAGTGAGATGTACATGCACACACACACACACACACACACACACACACACACACACACACACACACACACACACACACACACCAGCAAATACGAGGACAACACTGGACCCAGCAAATACGAGGACAGTAATACCAACAACGCAAACATACAGCAGTTTGCTCCCGCTGGCCTCCGTCAGTCCCGCCCGGCGCCCGCGAGCACCGAGTGGAGTTGAGTGATTAAATATGTCATTCCACCGGGTGACCTTGGAGGTCAAAGGAACTATGGGTAAATTACCTAGCAGGAGGCCGGACCTGTATTGAACGCCTCGCAATGAACACAAGGTTGATTGGAAAAATGGACATTTGCATACAAGGCATGGAGCGGCGCCTGGCGGAGCGGCGGACCCCGGCGCCGAACTCCGGTGGCGGTGGGAACGTCGGGAGGGGAACGAGATCTCATTAGGTGGAAAAGCATCATTTTACAAAGCCCGGAGCCCTCTCTCTCTCTCTCTCTCTCCCTCTCCCTCTTTCTCCCACACAATAGGGGCTGACACTAGTTTCGAAATATAACCGAAAACTAAATAACTAAAAGAAACGGCGGCGCTGTGTTTAAAACGAACCGGGCTGCCGCTCATAAATAATACATATGATGATAGATTGCTGATGAACTGTCTAATGAGGAGGAGGTAGAGGAGGTAGAGGGGAAGGGGGAAAAGAGGGGGGGAGGGGATTTTTTTTTTTGCTGACGAACAGCAATTTATTTTTTTTATAGATTTAAAAACTGAAACCTCGCACACACAGCACGGCGCAGGAATGCTAATGTCTCTGGCATTTTTGAAACTGCTGTTATCTTCCCAGCACCGCACATTAGCTGGAGATATGGTTTCCCTGCCATTAATTTACCCCTCTATTGCAGGAGCTCGAGGTAAGAATCAAAAACTTAATGGAACCTTTAATTTGACCAAAAGTTCATTCCCATTAGGGAAATTAAAGCCAGCTAATTAGGGATTACAGCCAGTTTCGTGAATTGCAAATGAAAAAGTCAAAAACATTTTTTACGGATGAAGCTGGGGGAAATCCTGACAATGCCGCCGCGTGGAGCCTGTCAGCGGACGAGATGTTGACGGGAACTCGAACAATTCCAATTTATATTACTCAACATCAAATAACCGCGGTCTCTCTCTCTCTCTCTCTGTTTTCCATCACGGCCCTTCTTGTTGTTAAAGCCAGTCGGGGCTCCCTGGGAATAAACGGAGCATTAGACCAATTTCCAGTGGAGGAATCCATCCTACGCAGCCGTGGCATGTTACACTTGCTTCCCCCAGTCATAAACAGCCACCCCAGGCTGTATATGTTATTCTTTTCACTGCATCATTTAACTCTACAGAACGTGGTCTCTTGTTGTTCCCCGTCACCATACGGTACGCCTATACTCTCTCTGTCTGTCTGTGACATGCTATATGAGGAATACCATACTCATTTCCTGTGCCTCCTCCCTCCCTTTGGTTCCTACCTCTTCGACAGGAGTGTTCTTGGCCCTGTCATTTGGCTGTCACCTGTGGCGTGGGTTTCCTTGCATCATGTGGTAAATGAGTGTCATTTCCCGCTCTCTCCTCTCAATCTATCAGATACACCCACACAGATGCAAACACACACACACACACACACACACACACACACCTGCAGCTCCCTCTCTTCTTCCTCTTACTGTAGATCCCACTGCTGACAGGCGCTGGCAGAAATCTCCGAGTCCTGACACAGTAGCAACTCGGAAATTGGTGAATGTGTTTGTGTGTGTGTGTGTATAATAGAGAGAGAGAGAGAGAGACAGAGAGAGAGAGAGAGAGAGAAAGAGAGAGAGAGAGAGAGACAGACATGGTGAGAAAGAGAGGAACAAAGAGTGTGAGACAGACAGACAGACAGACAGACAGACAGACAGACAGACAGACAGACAGACAGATAGACAGATAGATAGATAGATAGATAGATAGATAAACAGACAGATAGATAGATAGATAGATAGAGTAACAAACAGAGTAAATGTTTGTGTCTCTAAGTGGAGCAGGTGTTCCAGGCCTCCAGGCAGGCTGATATTGATAATGAGGGAAGAACAAACAAGTCACCTTTAATAAACAGGATTTCGGTGAGGCAAGCAAATGCTTTTAAATGCAGGACTGGCAGACGTGAGAAAGCGGTGAATGTGATCGCGTACGTGTTACACTCACATGCTAGTAACGTGAACGCTAAAGCGCCTCTCCAGTTATTGTGGCCGGGAAACATTTGGCTACCTGTAATAAGCATGTGTACAGGAAAGTGTGTCATTGATGCAGTTGCTTATTTGGCTATTGTGCTTCACAGCGCGCCTGCAAGCTGCTTGTTCAGATACAATACGTGTGAGCATGAGAAGAAAGGTTGAGGTCTTTAAAGATACTCCATTTCCTGACACACCATTAATATTCTCCATACCGGCTCTTCCTTCTCCTCTACTTGTACCCCCACCCCCACTGCACCCTCTGCCTTTACATCTCTGCGCTGCCTTATATCTCCCTCCTCCATCTCCCTCCCCCGATCTTACTTTCTTCCTCTTTCTTTTGGTTATTTTTTGCTGTAACTTTTTCTACCTCTTTCTATTCCTCTTCCTCTTGGGAAGTGGCACAGAATCCCTTTAAGTGCTGCAAAAGCAAATCTATTTATCATAACCATCTATCTCTTACATATACTTATACGCTATACTAGAAAGACACACACACGCACACGCACACACACACACACCCACACACACACTCTCTCTCTCTCTTAGTGACTGCAGTAAAAAAAACATAGCTTCTCTTATGTGTACATGTTATACTAGAAAGAAGGGCAAACATGCACGTGCACACACACAAATGTGCACACACACACACACACACACCCACACACACACACACTCTCTCTCTCTCTCTCTTAGAGACTGCAGCAAAAAAAACATAGCTTATGTGTACATGTTATACTTACACGTTATTCTAGAAATAAGGGCAAACATGCGCATGCACACACACACACACACACACACACACACACACACACACACACACAGCCTGCAGTGACCAAAGGGATTTCTAAATAATGATACATATATGTGATTCACTCTCTCAATAGCAACAGCCAGACAAATTAAAAGAAGGTAAATGGCCGGTAGTGCCCACTCTCCTCCCACGCACGGCAATGCGGTTGAGCGAAGCGGTCTTCTGGGACTTCCCATTGACTCCACACAAGGTGAGAATGGAGCAGGAACAGAAGGCTGAGCGAAAACACTTCAAAAACAACACGACAGGAAGACAGAGAGGGTTGCTGCTCTGCAAGGCAGGGCCATTCCCATATGCAACACCAAGCACCGCCTGGGTGTGTACACTTACAGAAAGGAAACACAGGCATCAGCAGGAGAGAGAGAGAGAGAGAGAGAGAGAGAGAGAGAGAGAGAGAGAGAGAGAGAGAGAGAGAGGCCAAGACAAGGAGACGGAATCATTATTCTGCTTTCACAGATAATCAATCAAACAAGCACGAACTAACACACACACACACACACACACACACACCCAGACATGCACATAGACACACACACATAGACACACACACATAGACACACACACATACATACACACACACACACACACACACACACACACACACACACACACACACACACACACACACACACACAGCCCAGACAGACACTAATATACATGAAAAGGCCTGAATCACTGCCACCTAATAACAGGCACACACAGTGAGAGAGCACAGCAGGACATTGATATTCTATACACCCACACACAGCATGGTGACGATCTGGGATCTGGGCTTGTCTCGGTGTGTCTCCCAGTTTACACACTATGCTGGTCCACTATCCCATGTAGCCTCACACAGGCATGTTCCCTTTAGAACGTTTCTGACACATACTGTACATATGATTTTAACACCCCTGGTCACAAAACACACATATTGGTTCAAATTTCAACAGGCACATGCATGCGTAAAAACGGCACACAGATGCCTGCTGTACATCGCCCCAAAGCTCCTGATAAGCAGCTGAACCAACCAAAAAAATACCTTAACAAACAAACCATCGCTGGAGATTGGCCCACAGCCAGAGGAGAATTTGCACAGTTTCAACAAGGGGGAATGGTGAGCAGGTTCTGCACGGACTCTGCACATAGTTCCCCTACAATCTGCCATTAAAAAAAGAGGCATGCAGTCATAATGCTGCGATGCCGAGGAGGGGACCACCCCCTTATTGTCCATCCTCAAATCACCCCGGCGCAGCCTGACGAATGCAAATAACACACTACAGTGTAGAACCGCCTCTCCGATCAGCATCGTGCACATCACGCCGATCCGGAGAGAGGAGGAGGTGGTAGAGGGAAAGGTACACCCCCCACCATTGATGGAGGAGACTAGTAGTGAGACATGAGTCACATATTGTCCATATAAATCAATGGGGAAAAACACAGATTAAAACGTGCATGTGTGTGAGTAGAGAGGGATGATTATGCATGTGCCGCAGCTCATGTATTAACCATAACTGAATTTACACATCAAGGCGGCAAATGAATTCCAAATAGATTTTTGATGCAGGCCAACACGAGACCTGATTAAATGATGAGGTGGAAGACACGGGAGCCACGGACGGCGAGGAAAGGGGCTCGGTGTCGGCGTCAAGAGTCGCACGCTGATCCACTGACTGTATGTTTTCTCAAAGTTTGAAGCGTGTGTGTGAGCGCGGAGGTCGCGTCGATAGCTCCGCGGCTTAACCGTTACAAGCTCTCTGAAGAAACGTGTTTTATTTCACAAAACGTACGTCACTTTTAAAATAGCTATCTCTCGCCAGGCAGATTACTTAAATATCTGCAAATGTGAGATCTCCCGTCTGAGCAGCGCAGCCCTCCAGCCTCCTCATAAGAATATTACTTCCATTTTCTGGCCCCAGGAAGTGGCTTCCTGTCCAATCCACTTACATCATACTTTCAGGCTCTAAAGACTTTTGCTATCATATATTTGTAATGGAACTGTTTCGCTTGAAGATATACTGATTTAAATGTTCCCCCTAACAGTATAAGCGGGACACATTAAACTACTGGTGGTGGTGGCGGCCGCCGCTGAAGGGGTCGTATTACTTTCAGCCGTTCTGAACGCACAGAGCACTGGAGAGATTTCAATTTTCTTCAAATGTTCTCATTACAGAGGCGACGGCTGCCAAAGGGTCTCAGACCTTCCTATAATTACATCTTCAGTAGGAAAAATCTCAATTATAACAGAATACCTAATTATTACTCCCCATATTAAAACTGCCCCTGGATGAAAGGGAAACTGGAGCCGTATCATCCGGTGAGCGGCGAGGACGGTTTCCACTCCTCGTCACACCATTGTTGTTAAAGTGCCCAGGAGCGTTAGAGGAAACACCTGTCACAGCTCAAGACCTGAAGGAATGAACAGAGGACAAGATACGGCCGAGCGTCAACTTGTGTCCTCACTCAGGGCTTTTTTTTTTTATGAAGGGACACTGATAACTTTGGCGCCGGTCGGTGCAAAAATACCACCTGAATTGCTACACCTGAGGAAAGGTCTTCTGCTCGGATAAGAAACTTAATTATTTGACCAACCGCTGTGCAAAGGATGCTTTATCGTTTTCCAGGCCGTGTAGCGTAGCAAGGTCCATTTGACAAATAGCAAAACTCCAGCCAGCGACCGTCCGCCTATCAACAGCTTTGATCTTTTTCTACATGGCAGCCATTTCCATCATAGCAGCCATATAATTTCCCAGTGGGTAATGGCCACCTCGGTGCAGACTCCCAGTGTAATGTGCTGTGGAGCTGCCGCTTGGAAGTTGGAAAGCCCTCTTTGTGGAGAGCATTTGCATTCGAATCATTGAGTCTGAAATTGGTTCTACCTGTCTGGGATCAGGGCTATCTCCTGTGGGTTCCCACTGCCAGTTAAGTGCAGTTTCTAAAACCTCGGAGCCCATGGAATGCTAATGGCTCTGGATGGCATGCGAGGAGCCTAGCTGTGTTTTTCTGTGTGCGCCGCTCTTTTGAAGAAAGCATCACCTATGGTAGCTCTTAGTCAGACGAGTCCCGTGGCGCTTCCCCAGCAGGACCAATGAGTGCACTACAATGGCCCATCCACCAGGCCAATTGCTGACAATAATGAGGCAGACTGGGCTCGGGGTGACCAGGCCAGCGCCCCATCCAGAGGGTTTATTCGTATGCCAACGCGCCTTTCAAGTGAATTCATCTTCACTTCACTCAGATTGGTGTGTATCAAGTACAACAGTCCAGAATTAACATTTAATCGTTTGTACTTTCGTTTCTCTGTGCAATTATTTTCTACAGTCTACAACTTTTGACTTTGAGTGTGGAGACAGCTTAATGTAAATGCTATAGCAACCTACCTGGAAAACAAAACAAAAAACCATGACAAAAATAATCTTCAACAATGCAACGTACTGGACTGTTAAATGAACAATCAGTACTGCTTAAAATGTTAGGCACATTTGGCAAAAGCTGCTGCAAGTGTATTTTGCTGTTCATCTATCTGTACTCTGTAAAGGGGACAGTGTCTGAATGCCCCCGCTGAGCGAGTCCCTCTGTATGTTTGACACACAAGGAAATAGTATTGTTTGCGCAGTTGCATTGTTTGCTTGTTCAGACTCGGCATTCCTGCTGATAACAAATATTATATTTTTATCTTGCTGGAGAAAAGCTCACATTTAGTTTAGGTCTCATAGAATTATTCAAAATTAGAATTTCTTTCATCTGGGTTCATGTTTTTGTAACCACCCCCCTCCCTCAGTCCACTGTTGCTATGTCAAGTCCTTACTGTAGACATAAGGCCTCTATAAGCATGAACCCTGGAACAGTGAGTGACACGCCTGTAATAATCAATTCTTAAGCATGCTGTTTCAAGGCGAGACCTGACCCGAGCTTCCCAGGCTTGGTTCAGAATACATCACGGCAATTTACAGACACCAAGAAATCAAATTAAAAACGCATTTGGGCATTGATCACCTGATGTACAGAGATTGATTGCCGCTCAGAAAGCAGCCTTGTTGTGATTTTGTTCGGCCAGGGTCCGCACCGCCTTCCCATACCATATAATTGTATTGATTCACACACCCACCCTGGGATCCATACGGACCATTGAATATCCTTTCAGCATTTCTCCATCCATTTGTGTGACTCATAGCAGACTACAATCAGCTAAAAACGTCAAGTAAACAGCTCCCTAGTCTAATAACCCGCACGTACATAAGCTTTGTGACACCCTTGTACTACTGCACAAAGATGCAAGGTGACAATGTAAAGTTAACTACATAAAATAAAGCATTCAAACGTTCACAAATAACATAATCAAACCATGTATAGTTGGAGAGAGAAATGTTATGAAATGTCAATCTGCACTTTTCAATCAGTATTATTCACACATTCTCATTTAGCACAACAGGAACCAGGAAAGGAAATACTTGGAAGAAAAAAAAATTGCACGCCATATAATGTTGTTTGAGACGCCGGTGTGGTACAACGAATGTGGAAAAGAACAAATTGAATGCCAGTGAATAAGAGGCATTTGTAAGCACAATTGCCGACAAAGCTCAGAGAGACGGCGCTGCGGCCAGACAGCCTGGCATGTAATCAGGTAGCAAACCCGCTTGTCTCCTGCACGCCACCTCTGCATCGTGTTGTGTGGGGGCAGAAGGGGCGAACGGTGAACGGCAGGTACTATTGTCTCCGAGCACTGGTCCACATGAATGACCCTGCCTGCGTCCACATTAGCACGGATCAACTCCCGTGGGTATCATCTCTGCAGAAAACAGCAGCCGCAGCACATTCGGGCCAAATAACCCAACTTCCATATCCGGTAAAAACCTGCACTCCCTCTCGCCCTCCCTGACTTCTGGCCAACTCAATCAATCTTTGCCTCGCTGTCTTCTTCGCCTAACACATTTCTCTACTTTTCCAGCATGCTCACCATTCATTCCACCCCAATCTCTCTATTACGCCCACCCCTTTCTCTCAATGATATTCTTCACTCGTTCCAACCTCTTCCTTCCCTCACTGAGCCTCTCTTTTCTCCCTCCTCTGCTCATCATTTCTCACTAAAAGTTCCTCGTACGGAAACTGAATATCTCCAAACTTTCCCCTGCGGGGTGCCTGGGCTGCCCTCTGCCCCGTAGGGAACCACCTCCAAGTCTAGCTGGTTCTCCACACACCCACACAGACCGACCCGGTGGTTAATGAGCCTGTTGAGTAAGACAGCAGCTCGGCTCCACATTGATCAAAAGGCCTCCACTCCTCGAACTCTCGGGGACGCTATTTGTCAAGGTGATAATTTATTTTGTAGCACCAGATATGGTGGGCCAGGGATTGGGTTGTTTTTTCTTCATTTGGTTTGGGGGCTTGACAGACACAGATTTCAGGTCCAAATCCAGGTCATAGTGTGTAGCATGAAACACACACAGCAGTAACTCACCGAGGGTCGGCCAGAAAGAGTAAAAGAAGACTTTTATCTTGCTGAGCAGGCGAGGGAATGGCGATTTAGCAGTGAGATGTGTGGCACTTTTTCAACCTAGAATCCCGGCTATACCTTCCCACGCCTGTGCCAAGACCTTTGTGCTCTGGTGTCCTGCTAGTTATGAGCCTTAGCAGAGACGCTGTGACTTACGGAGGGAGTCAGTGAAAGCCATACACTGTTGTTTTGATCATAGGGTGCCCAATTATGGAGATCCGGCGTGTCTAACCAGTGAGGCCAAACACCTGATTGGAGGAGGTGGCGGGAGCACAGGACGCTGCCGGTGGATAGGTGCGTGTACCGCAGTGCACCGCTGCTCCCGTGCGCTCCTCAAGATGTTCCACATCTCCCCCCTCTAATTGGCAGATGGCCTCAGATGCGAGATGATTTAATGGCCTGCGTGTGTTTTTTCCTGCCTCAGTCAGCCATTAGCAGGGACATCTGTAACGGGTTGGCTAGGCACACCGCTGAGAGTGGAAGCTGAGAGCAATACTTTCTAATGGGGGTAGTGCGGTCGTGACGGACTTGGGCGATAATCAAGGCACTCTGAGCCATTTCCTCGGGCTATGATAATCAAGACATCGCATTTCAAATTGTCCAAGGTGGAGAAAAAGCTAAATCATACAGTGTGTTTACTTCAGAACAGCTGGAAGGAATCAAACAGCACGGCGATAGTGGGAATCAACTGTGTGACAATCCCCTTTGACTTTCAATACACCAGAGCAAGATGTTTCTAGCAGAGCGTAATCATAAAGAGCCATTTTCATGGGTTTGGCACAAACAGCTTGGCTTCCAAGTGATCCCATTTCTTGCAGCTGTGCCATAACCATCTGTGCTGAATGCTGCGCTCAAGGGTAAAACATTAAGGCCTCAACCAGAGTTTGGCCCTACAGGCCTCTGGTTTCTGGCTCTCTGCTGCTGCCTTAATTTCCTACTTTTCCCCCCTGAGCTTGTCTCTATAACCAGTGAGGGACGAGGGAAAGGGTTGCATTGTTGAATAAGTGAGGCCTTCAGCTGGTTCTCTATGTATGTAGACACAGTGGTGGTGAAGTGGCCCA
Organism: Hoplostethus atlanticus; assembly: GCA_034670405.1. Lineage (NCBI taxonomy): Eukaryota > Metazoa > Chordata > Actinopteri > Trachichthyiformes > Trachichthyidae > Hoplostethus > Hoplostethus atlanticus. The sequence continues at coordinate 6,852,831 of JAXDDX010000006.1, read as the reverse complement.
AAGCCTAAGGCCTTTCAGAGCTTGATGGCCATCAGTATTCCTGCCATAGCCTCTGAGGATTTGTCTGCTACCTGCAAACTGGGTCAATTTTTGCATTATTTTAAAAATTTGTATCTCAATGTGGAGGAAAGAGAGGTTTTGCACACGCAGGCATGTACACCCACACCTGCACTCTCCCTCTCTCACACACACACACTTGGATTGTAATTTTGAATCCATTAATAAGAGAGTATATTCATTTGACTGTTATTTTAAAAGGCACAAATAGCCAATGAGTGATTACATGGAAGGAGCACACCCCTGCTGTGAACATCCTTCTAGACAGAGCGCACACCAAATGAACAGTTAAAAATGAGAGATAAGACTAATACTGATTCTGACACTCACAAACCTGCGTACTCTCACAGTCTCTCCTAACATACCTCTTCTCTATTCATATCACACCGACAGGATTAGCTGCGGTCACAAATCGGGAATAATTCTGAATCTGCCATTCACACTGTTCACTTCACATTAAGGAGAAAGTAATAGTGCTGCAGCAACACCTTTTACTCCTTCTGTCAAATTCCAGCGGTAACCTCACTGTTTGACGGAGGAAACCTTCAAATATTTGAATCAACCCCATTCAAATACATTCGGTACGATTTTTAATTATCATCATCATCGATGTGTACTCTCAGGCGAAAGCTTGGGAGGTGAATGAGGGACCAGGAGCAGATGGGGGGGCGGTAATGAGATGCAGAAAAAAGGGAATTGAGGGGGACAGGCCGGCTGGTGAGACACAGTAGAAAAATAAGAGAGGGAAGAAAATAACCAAGTATGAGATAGAGAGAGGCGATAGGAGAGACCAGTATCTGAGGTGAATATAAATGGACAGAGGAGGAACACAGATAGAGGAGGAGGAGGAGGAGGAGGAGGAGGAGGAGAGGAGAAAAGAGGGGGGCGATGGGGGGGAGGTTGTGTGAGGAGAGGAGATAAAAGAATGTGAGAAAGATGGATTCACTGTTGGCTAATGAGAAGACAAAGGCAGTAGGATCCACATCGATCTCTGCCCCACAGCAAGCTGGCTTTACGGCTTACAGGTAGTGAGATAGGAGGGTCTAGGGGAGCTTACCTGAGGTAAGCAACCATACTGTTATAGTAGGAATGTGAGTCCAAGGATAGACCCAGAAATGTGTGTGTGCTCATACATGCCCGTGTGAAAGCGTCAGTGTATCTGCCAATCACATTTATGCACTGTGCATACGTACCCATTGTGCAATATGTGTGCATTATGCATGTGTACCTGGAGGTGGGGCGAGGATGGTAGACAATGTAAAAGGGGATGACAAGATGACAGCTTGAATGAGGCGTTATTGTGATGAAGTAGTGAGGTAAATCAAATACTCATATAGTAACCATGGCAGTTGCTTACACGCGGAGAGGAACATTGTAGAAACACTTTCCCCTCAGAGAGACATTATTCTAACACATTACATGATTGGGAGGGAAAGAGAAATCTGAGGTGCAAAAACTACTTTGGGGATGAAAAAATATAGGTCATTCGTGTGACAACTTATACCTGACATCCTGATCGATGACACGATGTCCTCTATAAATCTCAAAACAGGAAAAATAATGATTCATTTATTGCCATGTAATTCAACTGAGTAGCCTACTTTGACTGGGCTGCGTTTCATATTCTGCACACAGTAAATGTAGCCGCAAAGGATCACCACTGCCTCGCGCACAAGTTATCAACTTCAACAAAGAGGGACACCAAATGATTTGCTGTAGCACACCGGCAGGGTCTACCGCCGCAGAAATCCACTTACTGTAGGTTTGAGCTGTTCCAGTACACCGCATGCCGGTTGTTGGCTCTCGACAGGTGCAAGTTTGTAAGCGCCAGTGTGATGAGACTGAGAGAAAACGTTGCGAGAGCCATAATCCCTCCGGTGCTCGTGCAGCCCTGGGTCTCTCTCTCTCTCTCTCTCTCTCTTCCTTCTGCGTCCCCGGTCCTTCTGTCCCGAGCCCCGTGTCGTTCACAACATCCCAGCGGTCAAAACGCCTTTGTCAAGTTTCCAGTAACCTTCAGGACGCGTTGGATCAGGTTGACTTGTGGGTGGTTACGTGTTCTTCAACTCAAATCCCATCGCGACCAGACCCGTTTGGACATCTTCACTACTGCTAAATCTGTCTGTACTTGTGTTGTTCGGTTTGGGGTTTTTTCTTTTACCCGCTGCGCACTTTGAAGTCACTGCTTTAGACACTCCTTTTTTTGTTTCCCAATTCTGTATTCTTTTTTTCTTTTTTTTTTAAAGAGAAACAATGCAGGTAATTTTAAGGCAAAATAGGCTAGCACATTCTGAACTGACGTGTTGGTAAAATGTTAGACTGCTGTGAAGTCTCCTCCAAGCCCCGCTGAAATCTCAAGGTTGGTCTACCTGCCGCTCGTCTCAGCAGCACGAGCGCTACAAACCCGCCCTCTGATGGACAAGATGCGCTCTCGTGTCCATCTACTCGGCTGCCCCGCCCCTTGTGTGTGTGCGCGCGCGTGTGTGTGTGTGTGTGTGTGTGTGTTGTATTTCAACACGTATGAGCCCCAAATTACCTCACAGGTATAGAAAGATGTGCTCTGATTGATTGTTGATTAGTTAAATCTAGTTAATCTGATCTGAGGCATGCTTTGTGGTGAAGGGTTGTATAGGTAAACTTGGAAAATACTCCAAAGTGAGGACATTTTGTCAGTTTCTACTTATTTAAGGGTCTAGTTTAAAGTTAGGATTAGGTTTAGGGTTACGATCAGGATTAGGTTAGGGTTAAATTAAGGTTAAAGTTAGTTTAGGGTAAGAATTTGGGTTTAGGGTTAAGATTAGAATTAGGTTTAGGTTAGGATGAGGGTTAAGGTTAGTTTAGGGTAACAAGCCAGAAAACACAACAGGAAATCAGAAAACAAAAGCAGAGGTAATTCAATGTATTGTGATTTGCCGTTTTGTGTTTTCTCATTTGCTTTGTTGTTTTCTGGACTTGTTCATTTGTTTTGCACTTCAGGCCCACCATAGTAAGGATTTGGGTTTAGGATTAAGATTGGAATTAGGATTTAGGGTTAGGGGTCAGAGAATGAACAATCAAGTGAAGGTCCTCACAAGTATAGTGATGCAAAAGTGTGTGTTTGTGTGTGTTTCCTTGTTTTGCTAGCCTTGTGAGAACCAGTTTCAGAGGTATTTTTGAGAAGTGAGGTCATTCTGGCTGGTCCTCACGTCTTCAGGGGACTATAGGGTTAAGGTTAGGATTAAGATTAGATTAGTCAATAGAAGGTCCTCATGAGCATGGTAAGAAATACGTGTGTGTGTGTGTGTGTGTGTGTGTGTGTGTGTGTGTGTGTGTAAATGTGAGGGACAGACAGAGGGGGAGTTTATGAAAATTCGGAGACTTTAATTAACCTGTTTAATTTTGCCGATGGTGGTTTAACCACTCTATCTTGCCAAACGGAGGCCCACAGTATTAATGGCTCAGTTAATTCCAAATATTAAGCATTAGCTTCGGTTTGATTAACTCTGCCAATTTCATATCTCATAATAGTGTCCTTTTGGAGGGTATAACAGTGATATACCCATAAACGTGGTTGTAGAGGCTGTTCGTGAAACTTTAAGTGAGCAGTCCAAACATTAGTCTGCATGACCTCCAGTGATGAATTAATGTTCATTATACTTCTTAGCTATATCCCTGAAGGTCAAATCCAGACTTCTTTGAGTCAGGAAAAGTAGCCCAAGTCTACCAAAGCAGAGCAGATCTCTTGCCTACTCGCTGCTCTCGCGGCTCTCATTCATACACACACTCTGTCTAGTTTGCTCTCGTTTGCTCTCACTCACTCTCTCCCTCTCTGTTGTTTTTGTCAGTGATGACGCCTCTCTTGAGTGCCCTCCAGGCATGTTGCCGTGGCGACTGGAGTAAAGGGGTGGATGAGAGAACAAGTACCATCACTTTCTCCCAACTCTCCCTCTCTCTGTCCCACCACCTAGCTGTACGGCTCCACCGGATCACTTGCCTCTACCCACGGTAACATTTGTCATCCTTTTGTTGCCTCGCACTCGAGAGGAAAGCGCTCCATATAAGAGGCATACTCCTGCGTTTCTTCATAACCCCCTCTCTCTGTCTGTTGTATAGGCTGCACCTAGCACCCAGCGCCAATGAGAGCGAGATGAAAATATTGAGATTGACATTTAATATTGAGATTGAAAATATTGAGATTCCCGGACCCCGTGAAAACTGGCACAGAGACAATGCATATTTATGAAGTGCTCTGTGTGTGTGTGTGTGTGTGTGTGTGTGTGTCCTTTGAACATGTGACGGAGTCAACCTTGCCAGTGTTGTAAGTTATTGAGCACATTTTTTTCTTTTGACTTAGTACCACGTGATGCGTTGTTTGTTGTAGCTTCTGCATCTTTTGTGCTTTGCTATAGGCATCGCTCTGCACATTAGTAATGGTAACCATGGCTTGTTACCTTGACTCTGGCTCCGCTGGTGATTAATTCATGAACGGCAGTGGTATGGGCACATTGATTATTCAGATCATTTGTTATCATCAATCAGCCTCAACACTTTCATACATCCTCGTTGGCTCGGTATTGATTAGCTAACTGACTTCATTCCCGGAAAAAAAAAAGCGGTTTTCTTCCTCTGTGGAATTTCTGCATTTCCTCCCGGCTGTTCTTATTTAATTTTCTGAACTCATCTCTTACTTTTTCTATTCCCCCGCCCCCTCCATCTCATTTTGGAATTAGTGCAGCTACAACAATAATGGATTTAAATGAGGTTGACTTGATTGAGTTTAATGTCCAGTCGTCGTGTCAGGTAAACAATGATGCATTTGATTAATCGGTTATTCTATTAAAATGTCAAGTTTTGAGTGGAAAGTAACTGTGACAACAATAATAACGGCAACAGGAGCTTTCTGAACTCTGAGACGCCCGTCTGTAATTTGCAGAGGAATAAACATCTGTGTATAAAAGTGCTGTAACGCTGGCCTGCCGCCGGTGCTCAGCGGTGTGTCAGTAAACTGTGCTGACACAATCACCTCAGCTCACCAGCCTCCCTCCCTCCTCTCCCCTTTCTCACTCCTATTGTCCGACATGAATCTGCATTCCCCGTTTACCTAACCCCACTAAGCCCAAACAAGTGAGAAAAAATGGGAGGGATGGATCAAGTGAGTGAGAGAAAAAGCAACAGAGAGACAGGGAGAGAGAAAGAGAGGCAGAAAGAAATGACGAAAGCCTGGAGGCCCGGATAGAAGGTGGAGTTAGGAAGAAATAAACCTGAAGAAATCGAGGGAGAAGTGAGAGAGGGTTAAAGAAGACTGAAACATAAGGGAGGGAAGAGCCCGGGGAGGCATTGGCTAAATGGAAGAAAGGCCACCAGTGTTTTGGTAATGGTGCTGAGGAAAGTCCTGGCCTGAGCTCCAGGTGGGCCTCTGTTGTTTTGTCCCCTTGAGTGTTGTGCTTAACCTGCCTCGCTCCAGTAAGTACCCAGCTGTGCAAATGGCTAATGTGATTGTGAAGATATAAGCCCAGGATAATGGCATCTGCCAAGCAATCAGGAACAATGTTCTTCAGCGCCGGGCCATGATGAAAAGGGAACACCGGGGAAATGGATGCTCGGATGAGGGTTGAAGCCTTTGGGGAAGGAGTGATGCGTCGGTAAATGGTCGTAAAAAGGACAGAGGGTTGGAAGTGAGGGAAGGGACTGTGGGTGCAATCTGTTTAGAAGTAGAGAGAAATGAAATAAAAGACATAATAGTAGAATGACGCTAGAAGTGAATTTGGCATCGATCACTATTACTAATACTATTTGAGAGTTATGGTATGGCTAATGCACCTGACGGCCCCTATTGAGATGGAGAAGCAGAGAGGGGGTAAAAAGGTGGACAGGTGTCGAATGATAGTAAATTATGTTTTGACAGTCAGGAGGTGGTAAGGCATGGCGAACGCCGAGAATAGATGCACTTTCAATGGCATGAAATATTGAGGAGAGGAGAGTGAAAACAAGAGAAGGCAGAGCAGCATGTGTCTGATGAGCAGACAAAAAGAGGAGAGAGGAGTTATTAGCATGACTGTTACAGGAAGGAGACGGATAGATAGATAGATAGATAGATAGATAGATAGATAGATAGATAGATAGATAGATAGATAGGTAGGTAGATAGATAGATAGATAGATAGATAGATAGATAGAACAGAGAAAGGGAGGAATCGCCCTGCTCCTCCATGATTGACTAGAAATCAATAGAAGTAATAGGAAATCTTGTTGTGACATGTTTGCCCACTGGAGCTGTACCTTGGAAATTGGGTGATGCGTGTCTTTAGGGAACACCGAGCATAAAAAAAAGGCCTACACAAGCCATATGCAACAACACTTGACAAGTACAAGTAAGAACAAGTATTGACAAAGCAGATAACATGCTGAGAGCTGCAGCTGTGTTATGAAAAACCTGGTACTGAGCAAGTTAGCAAGACATGAGATGATGTTGATTATACATTACCTTCTATCTAGTTCTGAGGCATGCTTGCTTTTTTTTTCTCCTTCACTCCAGTCTCTTCTTATTGAGCCTCAGAGGATTTGCTTTTGTACGGCAAAGCAAATGTACAAACAACAGCAGAGTCAATAGCCAGCCGCAAATCAGCAGTCTCGACTGACCGAGCCACAGGACGACGATCAATTGAGGAAGCAATTAAGTAAGGTTCTCGATGTATTCATAGAGGATTGTTTCTCTCCTCACCCTCTCCCCCTCTCTCTTTCTTTATCTCTCCATCCTTTCCCATTGCTGTCCTGTTGGTAAGCAGTGGTAGTGTCCCCAAAAAAATCAGTTAATGATCAGTAATTAGCTGGATGGAGGGCGTCGTCAGTAAATGTAGCTTTCCTCTAATTGTCACTTTGCTAACTTAATGCCACATTCTGAATGTCAAAATTTGGCGTTGCATCTCATCACCTTGTTTTTCCACAACCCTAATGAGAGGCTATGGAGAGAGAGAGAGCAGCACTGGCAGAGGGAACTGACTGGCAGAGGGAATCAGAGTCAAAAGGCAGTGTTAGTCATTACCATCGCAGCCTCGGGGGTTGGCTCCATCCCGGGTTGTACGGGCTCCATGATGCACAGGGGGGAGCGGTTATTATTAGCATGAAAACCACTCACAATATGCCACAACGATACCTTGTACATGCGTCTGGAGCATTCAGATCAATGTGTGTTTTCACACTCATATCTGTGGCCATTTGGTCCCCCTTGTCAGCCTTCACAGAGACTCAGCTCTGTGTTGTCAAACAGTGACACGCAGCCTCCACTCATCTACCCATCCATCCCTCCATCCAAAAATTACAGCCATACCAAACCCGCTGCGTCTTCACGTCGAGAGCTATTTTTTGCCTCCTCTGTAAATGTTAGGTCGAAAGTTCACTTTGAAATAATGGAGCATGTGACCTTTTTCTCTTGCGAGCAGAAGATATTGCACCCGAGGAATCGGAGCATTTTGGATGAGAGGGTGTGTGTGGGTGGGTTGGGGGTGGGGGGGTGGGGGGGGGGCGCAGCAAAGCCCTGAGGGAGAAGGAGAAATGTCACAATCACTACCAGAGCGGGGCTTGGCGTGGACATCAACCTTTCTCTGTGTGCTTTATGGAGGGAACGAAGCAGCCCCAGGATTATGGCCTCAAATTAGGGAAAAGGAAACAGCTCACTGGTTTTGAATGAGAGGTGTGAGAAGACAAGATGATTATGGAAGATGATGACACAGCAGGTTCAGCCTCCATCCAACTGCTAACTAATGGTTTGATTATTTATATATTGTCAGGCCCAGAACAAATGCAGTGTCATTTATATTAGCCTGCTGTAGGCTAGTCAGCTACTCCAGCCATGCCAATGCTGCAGACAGGTGTTCTGTAAATGGTCTGCATCAAGTTATTGCATGGTCAGCCTCTACTAATGCATCTATTTATTATAGTACAGTATGACTGCATCTTGTATTTCTGCAATCTTGCTATGATCAGATCTAAATCTCTCTAAATTAGATCAATCATTGATTCAATAGCATGCCTGATGGGTGAGAGATTCAAACCTAATCCAACTTTACTCCTGGCCGTGCTACATCCATAAAGCACAGTATCACAGCGTCACAGGGCAGGAAGCCTGGAGGGCCTGCAGTCGGGGGCTCAGGGTTTTAATCATGAATCCGACTGACACTCGGGTCGGCCGTGCCTTGGCTCGGGACCAATCCCAGCTAGTGATGCTGCGGCAAGCCGTCGTAAGGTCACTATGTCAGACCTGACCATCTTGCACAGCCCTCCTCCTGCAGGGCCGAAGGAGCTGAGTGACCTAATTAGCTGTTTGAATAATCGCCCTACTGCCTGGCATGTGGCTGATTTGGATGTACGACTGTGTGTGTGTGTGTGTGTGTGTGTGTGTGTGTGAGAGAGAGGAGGACAGACAGTGAGGTTGGGTGGTTAGCGGCTGGGCTAAAACGAGACATTTTCAGCCCCCCTTTCAGTCACTGCTTGCAGATTTGTCAATCAGCAGCACACGCAGCCAGACGGTGCTGGTCCCCCATGTAACGAGGTCTCCTTTCATTCTACTCTTGATCACATGGAAAGATAGGTCTTCCAGATATTGACCCTATTGACAGCATCCCCCTCGCTGGAAGTCACAATGCAGTATCTGCCTCTATTCAAATCCCCCTTTTCACTGGCTTCTTCTCCAGCACCCTGCCTCTTGCTTTTTATTGTGAACATCAGTATTAACCACAGGGGGCTCAGCCGATGCCCAAAGAGCTGTTTCAGCAAGGCACACAGACCGCTCTGCTGTAAGCACTTGTACAAAAGCCAAGTGCAATGTCTCTGAGGAGTATTGTTAGTCAGTGTTAGTCCAGCGAAGTAATGAGCTGAGCAATCAGTGTTACTTGTTCACATCCCGGTGACACACAACCGACGTCGCCTTATGGGTTGCGCAAGCTTCATCTAGGGATTTGTATGGGGCTACATCTGTTGTAAAGATGAATAGAGACCCAGATGCACTCTGAAGCGACGGCAGCCATCTTGGATGAAAACGTCCTCGCCCTTCCTACCGCTCTGCTCTCCGATGGTCTGATAATCTACAAGGGCACCACTTGAGCAGCGGACGGTCATCAGATTCTATTGTTCTGCTTTGTCTTCACCGCGCTGCCAGATTGAGTTGCTAATGATGTGACGGGGGTTTGCGGACGTTAATTAATCTTTTGAAAAATGTCGATCAAACTGCGAGCGCCAAAAAAGAGAGACGGAGGGAGAAAGGGGAGAAAGTAAATGGAGGGGAACGTGTGGGGATTAAAAGCCCCGGAGAGGTTCAAAGTGAAACTTGTTTAGCTACATTAGAGTTGAACTTTGCCGAGAGAGAGAGAGAGAGAGAGAGAGAGAGAGAGAGAGAGAGAGAGAGAGAGAGGGGGGAAAAGGTAATAGCGTTGATTGAGGATGCCTCATTATTTGTGGTGATGTGAATCGCATCAAAGCAGCTTATTATGATCATCAGTGCTCGATAGTGGAGATGGAGGTGATCCACTCCCGGGCTGAGGGCACAGCCGTAGCGTGCTATTGATTTGGCTGTTAAGAGGTGCTTGTGTTACAAAGGGCATGCATCTCGGTCTTCCATTAAGACAATTATGCTCTCTATCGCCTTTTGCACACCTCTGTAGCCCGTTGAGTGAATACAATCGCAGATAATTAAGTTGCTCTTCATGTGTTTTTTTTTTGCTGAGCCTAAGAAACTGAACAACTACGTGCCCTGCACAAGGCCTGGTGCTCCGGTTGAGGAAGGGGTCAACTTTTGAATTTTGAAGAATTTTGCTGATTTTATAACCAGCCCCATAACATTTTAAAGTGGCCCTTCAGATTTTGCAACTTTGTTTGAGCCACTCACAGTTTTTTTGATTGTGTATGAACATATTTGGATATCTGAAGTTATTTAGAGGCCATTGAAAAGTTGTTCTACCACAGAAAAAATGTGATAAAGTACATATCGTGATCCACTTTGAGATCAAGACACAGCCTGGACCCCAAACTTGACACAGTGCCCCCTGAACACACACTGCTTGTGGTCTTCCTCCACCCTTTTCTTTGAACTGCCGAGGGCTTTCTCCCAGGACCCGTTTTATAGAGAACCATTTGGTATTTGCATTTTCAAAAGGGCAATCGAGTCAGCCCGTCAGAAAACAGGGAAAGGTCACCAGGTTTCCTGCCGTTTAAAACCTCCACACTCTATCAAGCTCTTGCCTTGCTGCCATGGACCGGCTCACGCCAAATTGAGAGATTGCCCATTTTTCTCACCAGTGACATTAAGAGGGTCATTTAGCACTCTGACTGAAAACCCCTGATCGGTCTGAACAAGACCCTTTCCCCGGAACTGCAGCAGACAGGAGTCAGTGGAACGTGGTATGGAGATCTCACCTCCCCCCGACAGTAGGGCTTGGCTGTGACATGACTGGCACCGAACCTCTGGGGTAAACGCAGCATGCTGGGATGGGAAAGGGCTGAAAGCAGAGGAGGGGGATTGTGGGGGGGATTTCTCCATGAACGTCTGTCTGGCTTCCAGTGAAACTGGCGGTGCGTGCCTGGTGCGTGCTGCGTGGCAAAGCAAGCACGGGCTCCCACCGAGGCTAGTTCCAGCGGTGGGGGAGATGTGCTTACACGGTTGAGTTGGCTAAGCCTGCAGATCCAGAGGGGACAGAGGGGGGGGGTGGCATGAGGGGAAAGGCAGAGCTCCAGAGACCAGCGTGGGCCTTGGCTGTGGATAAAAGTGCTGCCTCCCAGGCCCTGATATCTCTAAGTACCCTGGGGTTGACCTTGGCAAGCTTGTGCCCGCTGCTTTTTATAGAGGTGTAATAGATGTGTTACCATATTACATTTCTGTCATCCTAAATTTGAGTTTCAAAATGTGATATCCACCATCACCTACTCTCAGATTAAAACAGAGAGATTAAAGATTAAGATTAAAGGAGAGTAGGCAATTAAATTGGTTGACACACTGATGGCACTTTTTTTATTGTTATTGAATGATAAACTTCATATTTTCTATCTAAATAGATTAATAGTGTTTTGGAAATAGCACTTTCTATATTTTTATACAAACATGTTTATTATTGGCGATGTTGATGACACAATCCAGTCACTTCTCATCGTGTAATAACCTTTTCCGCAGCACCTGGTGTTGATCAACTGCTGGAGACGGTTTGTTATGGGTGACATGATGCAGACTAATGCAAAGTGGCATCCTTAGGGTTTGCATAGATTTTGTTTTCTTCAAATCAAATCTCCTGATTAGAATTAAGCCCAGAGAGTGATGTGAGTTTATTGAATCTCAGTCAACAGTCATTTTCATTTTCTCCCCCCTCCTCCCCCCATCCTTCATTGGCTCTGTTGTCACTCTGTAAATGTGGACTGAATGTGTTTCCACCTGCTCCTCTCATCTTCAGCATGTTATCATCGCCCGAACACCTCGTTCTATCTCTCTCTCTCTCTCTCTCCTCTCCGCCCTCCCCCCCTTTTGTCTCTCATCACCTGTCCTCAACCAGTCCCTCTGCCCCTCTCCCTCCATTTTCTCTCTCGTTTTCCCCTTGTCCTTTTTGCCTGAGCAGCATGTGGTGAGCAGGTAAATAAATCACTAAGCAGCTCTGGAGAAGATAACGAGACAACGGGGGATACTCTGCACTCTGCAGATGTGTACAGATGCTTCGCCTGGGGCCACATGGAAGAGGACCATGCCATTTGATATATATACACCAGATATCTACTACGCCGCTAGAAAAACACATGGACTCTAATCAGATACTCCAAATAAACACTGTTTAGAATGCATGAGGTGCCGCATTTCGCTAGCCTGCCTGTATTAGATTGACTAACGTTTGGGGAAAGGAATTGATAGAGATTTGCCCTTACCCAACCTTTCTTTCACGCTCTCTGAATTTCCCACTCTCCCAGAATTGTTCATCTTCTCCCAACAGGAGTCCAGCAGGCCAAGGGGAAGGTTAAGAGACGGTGAAAATACAACCGGGGTGAAATTTCACTCAGAGTCAGAATTCTACACTGCAGCGGACGCAGAGACGATCCCTCATATGTAGAGGCACAATTACATTTAACGAAAAGGCAAGAGATAAAATTGTGACATTAGGGTAATGAAGGGAAAACTCCACTAATGAGAAAGAGAGACGCAGAGAGAGAGAGACTTTACATCCATGCCGGTTCGGAAAGAGACAAAGGAGTAAGGTTCAAGAACGGCGAACGATTCGGAAAAGACTTTTAACACGCAATTAAATCCTCACTTTGGAACATTATAGCTCTCAGAGAAAGAAAGCTAGCTTTTTTCCTCATTTAGTGAAAAAAAAAGAAAACGCAGATGAGGAGAAGAGGGGGGAGGGGGTAAAGGAAGCCATCACAGAGATATCTTTTTACCAAATGACACTAATAAGCAGCACGGAGAACTGAGGAGTACAGGGACAAATAGATCGATGGTCCAGCCACCCGACTGGTGGGTGAAGGAAAAGATAAATGACTGAAATATTATCACAGCACATTACAACAAATAGTTTGCTATGACTGCATTACAGTTATAATTAATGTTTGGGTGGGGGGGGGGTCCTCCAATATGAAAAGGATGTAATTACTGCTGAAAAATTGCCTGTATATGTGTGTGTGTGTGTGTGTGGGCACATGTGTGTATTCATTAATTTTGTGCATGTGTGTACATAGGTGTGTGTGTGTGTGTGTCAGTATGCAGAAGTTTATGCATGACATTGAAGAGTTTTGCTCCCGCTGATTAGGCAGGTGAAGTGCTACAGTATATTAGGATTTGTTCAGTTAAATGCTTCATGGCATCCAGACAATGGCTTATTTATTAACACTCCTGCCAACCACTGGCAAAGCAAACGGAGGCTCAATTAAGGAGAATAAATTAGGATTAACGTGGAAATACGGCGCATTTTCATTTTAATTAAATGTGTTTATTATTTATTTTCCCAAACGTAGCGGGGGGGAATTAGGGGGAATGAGGCGCCTCGCTGCCTCCTTACACCGCGGTGACACACAGCCTGGGAGAGAGGGAGGGAGGGAGGGAGGAGACGTTCGCCAGGTAGTCGATGTAGCTGAAGTGGCGACTGGATGACACGCGTTGTACGCCGGCGCCACAATATGATGAAATGATGTGGCTGGCGTTAACACCGATAGAAACTGAACATCACACAGTCTGACTGCATTTACAAACTCTGCAATGCGACAGAGGGCGGAATCAACACGACCACTCCACTCTTTTAAAGTTACGCGAGGTTTTATGAGCCCCTACACAAATCATATTAGACGACTTGCCACCGAGTCATTTCTTATATATTACTGCACCACCTCCGTCACTTCTCCAGAAGGAACGAAGGCATAGAGATACGAGGAGGGCCCCCACACAGAGAGCCACATCGCTAAATGGCAGTGAGACAGCAGAGGGGTGACACACGTCGTGTCACCGATGTCATGGTAGAGCGTCCCGCTGTCTTTTACTGTATAATCTAACCAGCCGGGGTGTCAGACAGGCTTTTTCCTGCCATGCCAATATGGCTCCTTGGAATGAGAGGTGCAACGGCAGAGAGGGAAGAGAGACATGATCCAAGCAGACACACACACACACATTCCCACACACACACTTCTACCCGTCTCACACATTGGTGACCCAGGAAATACGCGATTGGATCCCAAGTGTGAAAGGGTCCACTTAGGCAGGTTGAGAGTCAAACTATGCTTTGCTTGGTGTTCAGAGCTCAACCTGTGTCGCGCCCAGTCTGGAGCATCATATTGTCCATCATGTTGAACACAGAATGTATACACTGTTTTTGTACACGTCTGTTTTGATGATGCTGTAAGGTGACAGCCCGTAGGACATTCCCATTCACAAGGCGTGTTGTGCATTGCCTCCTACACAGGATGGGACCTGGATCAGCATACTGTAATATTGCCAGGATGAAAGGGGTATTAACGCGAGGACAGACAGGCAACAGAAGGAGGCATCCAAATCCTCTCAGTTGTAGGCTCCCAGACAGCAGAGGAGGGTGACATTGGACTGAAATGACCTGAGCACAGAAAATCTACCACTGAAGAAAATGTGTCAGTCACTGCAAAAGTCACAAATAATCCAGGATCTTCGCTGACTGGGGTTCCTATCCCCTCAACTCCTAGTTTAGTTAGTTTAGTTATTAGTTTAGTTATTTGTACATATAAAAGGTGAGATTAAATAAACTCAAGGGAGTTATAAAACATCTTAATCAGAGCACAGCCAGTCTCCACTGAAGGAAGGTTTCAATCCATCAGCTACTCATAGTTTGGATCTATTCTGACTGTGTTCTTGGTCAGATCCAGATTCATGAAACTATATTCTGCCACAGTGGAAAACTTGCTTCTGCACCTGCATACACTGTAAAAACATGGGAATAAAAGTTTGGGTCCACACTGTACAAGAGTCCTGGAAACTTCACGGTGCATTTTAGACGCAGCTTTGATATCGGTCCTATACTCGTCTGTGGAAGACTCTGAATAAAAATACATCCATTATTCATACAGTAGGTAGTTTCTGTTCCGACTTCCAACATGGACGGCACCAGAACAACGACGACTCGTAAATGTCCGTGTTTTCAAACAAGAGTGGTGAGAATATTACCTGGAGCCTAAGTGTCTGTTAGCTGTGGCGTTAGCAGGGTAGGTTGGCTATTACATAATTACAGAAAGCACAGCCCTTTGTTGTGCATTAGCTCCCCTCCATGCCTGAACCCTGTAGGTGTAAATCTGTAGCCCCAGCAGCACTTTGCGTTGAGTGGTCTAAATACGCCTATACATCCATTGTCTCCTTGGACGGATACAAGCATGAATCAGCTCTCCATTAGACTTTCATGAGAGACCAGAAAGACAACCCACGGCTTTTATCTCCTTTACATTACCTCGCTGGTCACAGAGGTAGAAGGGTGCTTTGCAAACAATGATATATGGTGCATACCCACACAGATGCATTATCATAAAGAAGAGCCCTACAGTTACTTATCGTAGGAGAAAAGCTGTTTAGAGCCCCGGGCCAGACAAAGACGGAAGCCCTCCGGTATTGTAAACACCTCAGGCCGGGAAGCTGTTTGAACGGAGTATTGGGCTAAATTAGGGATTAATTCTGTGCAATGAGACTTGCATAGCAATTTGGCGTTGATGGGGGCTGCGGAAAAATTAGCAGAATAATGAGATTTTGTGAGGGAAAAAGGAGAGAAAAGGGCAGGAGAAGAAACTGGATGGGAAGGGATGCATGGAAGGAGAAAACCGTGGAAATGAAAGAAAGAAAGAAGAGAAGTTATCAGTTCTAGAAGAGGAGGGAAGATATAGGCACGGAAAACTGAAGAGAGAAAGGCAGTGAGAGAAAGGGAGGAACGGGAGTCATAAAGTGCATTTATAAACACGTCTCTATAGTAACCAACTGGTAATTTCACTGGTGGGAGCAAGGAGGAGGAGGGGGGACAAACTGGGGCAGCATTTACCACCATCACTGGAATCAGAATAGTTATTACAGTGGAGAGAGAGGGGGAGAGAGAGAGAGAGAGAGAGAGGGGGGGAGGGAGAACACTAGTAAATGTTGAGCAGTACAATAAAAGGACAGACTCAGGGTTTGATGAAAAAAAGAGGAAAGAGGAAAAGATTTTCAGATTTGAACGAAAATCAAGAGACACCTCACTTCGCTTTTCCTCAAACATGAGGCGGAAAGCAGGTCGTCTTCCCTCGGGCTCCATAATTCTGTGATTGGTCTGTAGTTTCACCCTGCTGGGGGAGTGATTCCATCCTTCCCTTTTACTGTTTCCAAGGCGCTCTGCCCTCGCTGTGTAAAATCACAAGCACTTACAGCCAACCTTTACTACACTAGGTAGGTGATAATGTTGGCAGAGTAAAGACAAAAGGGTGAGATTGAACATGGACGGCAGAGGTCATTTTTTCTGTATCTGTACGTGCTCCACACGCCGCACCGTGATGCACCACTTTCCTACTGCGTGCAATTACCCTTTAAGTATGTGATTGCACACAGTGATTAGGTGATGTGCTCTGTGTGTGTGTGTGTGTGTGTGTGTGTGTGTCTTTTGATGTTGCTGTGCTTTCACCATTGAGCCCCTGTCATGAGGGAGCCATAATGTTTTCTGATATACTGTAACAAACAACCATTCATTCCTATCTCTCACCCTTCCCCCCATCTCTATCTTCCTCACTCAAACACACACACACACACACACACACACAATAATCTGCCTGCATTAAATCTCCATATGTCACACTTGACATACATAGAGGAGGCTATTAAATCTGTGAGATGCTGTCTGATCAACCAAGACTCTACATTCAAATGACGGTTTCTATTAACCACGAGTGTTTGAGCCAAGGGATGAGGCTCTGTCCCTTTACTTTCCATACATCTTCGGAAAAAGCTAGAGTAAAGACAATCCGGGTAAGCTCTGCCCCTCCCTCCACCTCCTCCTCTATTTTTTGCTCTTCTGTCTCTCCTGACAAGACTGCAGATAAGACAGCGGTGAACAACAATAGGACTGTGGTCCCCCTGCAGCCTACGGCGTCACCGGAGACCAAAGGGGAGCCCTCCCAGGGACCAACCAGGGAGCAGATGAATAACAGTGCATGGTTGACTCCGAAGACACCATGCAGACCGGAGAATTAATCACCAGGCCAGGCAGCTCCTCTTCACCTCCTACAGACCAGCTGAGGCCTGGTTGCCAGAGAGAGCTGCTCCCTTATAGCCCTGGTTCTTCACGTACATTCATTTACAGACACACACACACACACACACACACACACACACTGGTAACTGGTAACAGTGGGCACAGTAGCATTAGTCTCACTGCACGAGCGTCCCTGTGAGTGATGGTACCACTGGGTCTCAGGTGAGAGTTATCTTGCCACTTTACAAACTCCATGGTGCTGTAATGTGACACCAGCATGGCTAATAACATACAGTTCCCCCTTCACAGCTCCACAGCTCGCTCTCTCTATTTTGCTCATTCTGCCACTCCTTTAATTGCTTTCCTTTCCTGCTCTTACTTTCTTTAGCTCTCTCCTCTACTTCTTTTCCTGCTCTCTATTTTGTTCTCTCTCTTTCTCTCTCTTTCTCTCTCTTTCCTCGTCCATGATTTATTTGATGCATGCAGCACAGAGAGCATATTCCACAAAGACCCCTTTAGGTAACATTCAGAGAAATGAAAGCCAAGACCATATCACACAACATGCAACATATACAGTATATATATATATATATATATATAAAGGCAGTATATGTAAGGCAGAATGTAATTTTCACTTTAATGTAGTTTACAATCTAGTTTACAATCTTAGAAATGATATGGTGGAGCTGTTGGGCGTAAACAAAGCATTTATCTTCACAACGTACTGTAAGTTAATAAAAGGCAGATGCTTTATGAGTCTAAGTATATGAATGATGTAATCAGTGATCTCCAGAGACCGTCTCTGTCTTCAGCAGACGAGAGAGCGTCTGCTGAAAAGTGAGCTTGTCTCAACAAAGCGAAGCGAACATGCTTTTTCTTTTAGAGAAAGTCCGAGATGTGTACAAAGTGCACACATGAGGACAGAAACATGTCAGATAATCATCATGAGGACAGGGGTCATTAACAATGTGACGTTATCTTGGTTGACGGTATCTTGGAGCTGCTTCCGTAAACTCATTAGCTACACTACTCATTATTGATTACTTTTAAAGGTTTGCTTTTTGCATGACCCTCTGCAGAGGCATCATAATTATAAGAGACATACAACAAACATAATGGTCTCCCTCAACAGCGTGATGAACTTCCCATTTGGTTTGTTGCTGTTCCCTGTATTCAGCTCAATGTATTTTTTATGGGCCGTAAAAAGACTAAAAAGACTAAAACAGCAGAGTTAGCGTTTTTTTTCTCCTAGACAGGTAAGCGCAATTTACACTACTATTTGTTATCTGGACTGTTGCTATCGGGGAAACTAGTCTAGCCCTACTAACTAGATCTAATACCAGGTCATGTGGAAGCTGTGCAGGGACTGAGCCTGATAGAGGCAAAACCCATTTGATTCATAATGTGCTTCCATTATGTACAGAGCTAATCGGGTTTGTTGTTTGTTGCTATGCTACCAATGTTATAAGCTGTTGGTCTGTTCTGCTAACCGTGGCTAAGTTTAGCCGGCTGATTCGTTGAGAAATGATGGACTGAGGATTAAGATTTGGTGTAGTCCTACGTTGTCTTCTCTATTCTGTTCTGTAAAAATAGAGCACAGTTACCTAACACAGCACACAGTGGAGGGATACCGCTATCGCCAATCAGCTTGTGATGATCACCTGGTCTTTCGGCAGAAGTCCTTGCTAATGCACATGAAAAATTGTGGTCTTTTTTGATGTGCCATAGCAACATTATTATAGTTAATGATAATAATCTGTAGCTCACAAGCCCCAGAGTGTAACCCACGCTGATCCCCAGCCATTACTGTGTTTCACCTTTAGCTGTGTTGCTTTGCACCATGTTTCTAGAAACATTACGATATAAGTCATGACACACATGCCGTGAGTAATTTCTGCAGGTCCTATCATAAATATATTACTCCTAACTGAAGTCATTACAATCAGTGTTGAACATGGCTTGGTGAGGGGGTGTGTATGCAGCGCTGTTTGGAAAGCAGGGCGGAGGCTGGTTTTGTCTGTGTTTTGATTTATGTTTGTTGTTCATCTTTGCAGGAGGTGCTATTTCACATAGGTCTGACATAGTGTTCCTTTAAGTTGAACAGTGTGCAGCACACACGCTGACACAGAGGACCTTCGGAGAACATAGCCTTTGTACTGTAAGTGCCTGTGTAACAACCATATAGAAAAGAGAAATACAAAACGTGGGCATTCAGTACACACTCCTATGGAAATGTACCCAAATGCTATCACAGTCTATCAGCACCTGTAGTCTCTCAAGGTCCATCAAACTGACAAAATATTGGTTTGTGTTAAGGCCACCTACTGTATTTACTCATTTGTTATTTATCTTTGCATAAAAATACAATAATCCAGTGATTAATAGCGGCGTTTCCTCTGAATATCTGGGCTGCCATTTGAAAATCAGATTATACTATGCAAATTCATAACACTTTATCAGCAAGCCACTGCAAAGCACTGGAGCTGAAAACAGGAAACTCATTCACAGAGGAGGGGCAGGAGCTACTTAGGGACCCCAAACTAAAATTCATTGCACTTGACAGAAAAAGCTTGTCCATTTTATCACTGACAAACAAACACAGGATCGAGTGGAACAGCTTGTAGGTGCAGAGCCCTTTGCTGAACCCAATTCTGAACAGTGTTTTTACTGAGACAGTGCTGGGCCCCGTTCATTTGGCCCCCGTGCAGAGGCCTGGCTGCCAGGGTTTGCCGAGCTGTCCAGGGCCCAGTCGTATCACTGGTGCGTTTGGGCTAATCCAGCTAATCCTGCCTCTCCCCGCGGGCGCCTCATGTCTCTTGGCTCCCCTCCTTTGATCCGATGCTGCAAAAAAAAAAAAAAGCCTCCTGTCTTGTCCACAGCTATGGGGGGGGGGGCGGGTCTCATTTACACTACTTCTGCCGCTATTCTTCCCATGCACGTCCGATGGGAGGAAAAGGGAACTTGGCAGTGCAGCTTCCCCCTCTCATTTCCAAAAATATCCTGTTCCCTAATCCGGCTGGAGATGCTGGGACAGAGCAGGTTGTCTTCTAATGTGGAATATTGGATTCTGCCTGTTGCCTCCTCCGATCCCGCGGGGACCAAGTTGATGTGATGAGTAATCAAGACCTAACAGAGGAATTTCCCTGCTACTCACCAGCACTGACTGACAATGCACCAGCTGCACAACTAATAATCAGTAAGAAGTGAAACAATGAAACTAAGCCAATGATGCTATACAGTCACATACAGCCCTTATAGTCGCAACAGTCTGAGAATTGTTTTGTCTGCAAAAGCCATGAAGATTAAAAATGCAGAGGAACTGATTTCTGTCTTCACGAAGAACAATGAGTATAAACTAATACCACAGAAATGTCATGTCAAATACTGAAGTAATTGGTTGTTTGTGTTACACTGTGCATATTTGGTTTCCCCTGCTTTTTTTTCCCCAGATCAATGCTTACTAATATAGATCAGGCAGGCCAACATGTGCAGTTCATTCTGACAGATGAATTTAATGAGGATTATTCTGTCGTCATTCAAGGATCAAAGGGTGAAATTTAATTTCATGCAGACCTTGAACACAGTAAATCCAATCAGTTGCATTTTTATTTTTGAATGGCATTATGTGCTATTTTTTGTTTGCATACACTATACCTGTGATTTTGTGTATATGCGTGTGGATGCAAGAGGATGTGTATGTGCATGCACAAGTAGACAGTGTGTGTGTGTGTGTGTGTGTGTGTGTGAGGGGGTGTTTTGCATGAGATGCCATTCAATAGTGCGCTGAGTGCTGTGAGGCTGCGATAAGCGTAAAGATCTGATTTCACTTCTCAGTATGCCTACCGCTTTGGCTTATTTTCATAATTAATTAAAGCCCGTAAACATTACATCATGTGGCTGATAAGCTCCCCTGTTGTTCCTCTTGTTTCCCATTAACTGCGAGCTATCAGAGAGCGATGCGTTTGCCTCTGTACTTCGCTAGAAAGCTTCAATGGAGTGGTCCTATAGAGTTGGGGGGTTGACCGTCACGAGCACTGTCAACCTGTCAATCAATGTGATGAGGCTGATCGAAATTATCTCAGAAACAGCGCGTCGGTCTGGCGACAAGATACGCTCGCCAGACACATTATCCCAAATAGACACATTTTGTTTTCCATCACCAACTTAATGTTCCTTAACATTAAGTGGTAAAGGCTTAAAACTTCCCTCAAGATAGAACAAAATATATCCATGAATCCTGTTGTGTTATTCTCGGCTGCCTTCACATGTTTTCGGTAATGAGCAGGAGGAGGAGGCTTCTGCCCAGTTACACCCTGTAAGTTTATTGCCAGTTCACAGACAGGAGGAGGGAGTTATTTCTTTTTTAATTAACCTCCTTTTATCCACGTTGCTCCCACTGTGATCTACAATCTCATTTACAGGGGAGACGGAGGCATCACACTAAGGTACTGACAGACCAACGGTAAAATAAATAAACAATTCATAATAAGAAAACAAAAAGGTGAGAAGGAAGAGAGAGAGAGTGGGAAATGAAAGAGAGACAGACAGAGGAAGAGAAATCAGAGGAGGAGAGATGCGCTAGCAGCTGCCTGCTTGTGAACAGGCCCTCTCAGCATCCTGGGCCTCATTGGCCAGGATGGCTTAGAGTGGCGCCTTGAGCCCTTCACGCTTCTCCTCCATCCTCCATCTCCATCTTCTCCCTATTTATCTTTCACTCATATTCCCTCTCTCTTTCTACTCCTTCCTTCCCCTTCTCTCTCTTCTCTTTCAATGTTCTCTTTCAACTTCCTCTTCTAGGCCTTTTCTCATCTCCTCACACGACACTCGTCTTTCTCTCGGCGTCCTTCTCTCTCCCAGTCAGCTGCTGTCGTGCATCCACTTCAAACCTTCCCTCTCTCTGTCTCTCTCTTTCTCTCTCTCCCCCCCCCCCCCCCCCCCTACTACTCTAGCTGTCAGCATCACCCACCCCCGGCAGCTGCAGTGTTTGCTCTGGGCTTTCAGTGAGTAAGCAGGTCTCCCGTCGTACGCCTGTCTCCACGCTGCCCCGTGTGTGGAGTGTCGCTGTCAGGATTAGGGCCTCGTAATGAAGAGCACAGGGAGCACCGCGGACCCGAGGCTGGGTTAGAACAGTACTCAGATGGATTAACGCAGCACATAAGTGTTTGGTTGCACCACAGTGCATGATTTGACAATCTGATTCCCAGGAAAATACCCTGTGTGGGTTGCTGCGAAGCTCACGGCGAGCTCGCTAAGCCTGAGTGAGATTGGCACATCAGGTAAACAAATCAATGGCGTTAAGATGAACTGCAAATCCGAACGTTGTACATGTTCACATAGGCTTTGTGTTCTTTTTCAATTCTAATAGTGGTTTTAACGAAATCAAGCTGTGTAGATATATGTTACAATGCGTCATCTGTTGTTTGTGGGCCATATGCTCACAATACCGTTTCATCCATTATTGGCAATCCCTATAGGGGAAGGGATTAGGGAAATAAAATGTGCCAATTCCCCCAAGATCTCCCTCACACATGCCTCGAGGCAAAAGAAAAGATGGCACGGCGCACAGAGAGACTCCTGAGTCCCAGAAATCAGGTGTAACCCTAATAAATATGGAGCCACACGGCACAGAGTAACTGTCCACTTTAATTGCACATTTTCCCCACAGTAATTGGTGGAATAATTAAGACTCAGAGGAGTCACTGAAACCATCTGTGCAGGTAAAGGGAGGATGTCCAAGAGGGGCAACGCAGAAGGAGAGAGAGAGAGAAACAGTGAGAGAATGAGACAATAAGAGAGAGAATGAGAGACGCAGTGGGCGACGGAGATTGACAGACAGAGATAAATAAAGAGGGAGAAACTGTAAGACAGCAACAGAGATCACGGGAGAGAAAGAGAAAGAGAGAAAGAGAGAAAGAGAGAAACAAGAGAGTGAGCGAGAGCCAAGGCGTGAGAAACAGACGCAGGAGAGGGAGGAGTGGAAGAGATGAACTCATTAGTTTCACAGTGTTTTCCGCTGTGGAAGAGCCGCTCTGCCAAATTCAACTTCTGCCAAGAGAGATTTACCCAGGATACCAAAGAGCCTGCAAGAAGTTCAGAACAAGTTTCCCTGTGTGTGTGTGTGTGTGTGTGTGTGTCTGTCTGTGTGTGTTCCTTTCTCTGTGTGTGTGTGTGTGTACGCATACTGTATGTGTGTGTGTGGGCATGTGCATGGGAGGTGCCGTTGCTTATCTGTGTGTCAACGTGATAATTCAATTTAGAGGACAAACACAGGGACACAGCAGACAGCACGAGAGCACAGAAACAGAGATATGAAGAAAATAGAGGAAGAGAAAAAGACACTGCCATTACTCTTCTGATGTCTCTTCCTCCAGGAAAAACATTTAACGCAGATGCACACGGGCCACGCGGGTTCTTGCAGGTTACCGCTAGCAACCAGCCATGCCACCAGTCATGTCTCTGCCATGCTCAACTGTATTTTTCTTTTTTCTTTTTCACCCACCTAGCCCACCTAACCCTCTCTCTTTTGTCTCCCTCCTTCTCTCTTACCCTCTCTCCCCGATTCCTTTTTTGTCGGGGGTCTAGCAGAGAAAGGCATTAACCCACAATAAAGGCAGGAAGACGGAATCAACAGGGGAGGAAACACATTAGAAAGGGATGGGTGCGGAGGTAGTCAACAGGTCCCTCAGCTCCCACAACATCAAGGAGGTCCCTGGAGAGAAAGCAGAGGAAGGGAGCCAGGTCCGTGGAGGACCGCGGGGAGGGCCGGAATACATTACTGTCACGGTTGGCACAGTTCCCGAGACTCGCCGGGCTGGGGGACCGCGGTGAGAGCGAGGAGAACGCCAACGCTTCTACAGAACTACAAAGTGCTGTAACTGTCAATGGCATGTGAATGATGTGGGGATGGGGAGGTGTGTGTGTATGTGTGTGTGCATTAGTGGCGGCGGCGGCGGCGGCGGGGTGCTAATTGCACACATAGAGGCTAGCAGTAATTAATCAATTACAATAACAAATGTAACCACGGTGATATATGAACGGTTGAATATTTGAACAGCACTCACTCTAAGTCATTTTAAGAGGCATTTCCTGAGGCATAAATGGGAGTCCAAAAATACTGATGCCATATTTGGGCAGCGGTGTGATGTAGCGAGCAGGGAGACAGGCCTTGAACCAGAGGACCACCAAGCCTCCGCCCTGCTGAAGTGTCCTCGAGCAAGACGCAGAACCCTTGCCAGCTCAGGTGCTGTTCTGTAGTATCACATTGGTATTAGTATGATAGATAGTTACGCTTCACACGCAATTACATGTTAGCACACTGTATTATTAAATTGTGCTGTCTGCATACCTACATTTTATTAGAGTATTCTTATAAATGTTCATCTTTTAGCATTATTTGAAATAAGATATATATAATTTCATTATAAACTCATTTTCAATCTTAAAGGCTGAAAAAGACGGGGTTACTGATGCTCTCATGTCCCTGTGCAGCTATTATTACCACAAGAAAAATGAATATAGAACTTGAGATGAATGAGATTAGTGTCTCAACGCTGCTCTTTTCAAATATTAGCTGGATCCGACAGTCCCTGCCCTCTCCAGGTCATTAAATAGCCCACTGAGGGCATCCATCTCTTTTGATAATTACAAGCTGCCTGGAAAGATCTTCCTTTTATTTAACAATTACAAGTCTCTAAGACTCTCTAAGCGCAAGAATATATTTTCTTTCTCCTATGCCAGTTCTGTTTGGCCCAGTTTTCTGCTGCTCCGCTCAGATCTAAAAGGCTCTGACGACAGAGGGGGGGCTGTGAAGTCTTTAAAGAAACTCTGAATCTCACAATGTTTAAAGAAGCACCAGCAGAAAGAGATGGGTGAAGTAAAGGAGGAATGCACAAAGAAAAAGAATTGAGAGAGAGATAGAGCGATAGAGAGATACAAAGTGTGTTCACGGGAGATGGAGAGAGAGAGAGAGAGAGAGAGGGAGGAGGGGGAGAGGAGTTCTGCCCAGTCAGAGCAGGATGCAGTGACCGTGAAAGTGCTTAAATAAACACTGCAAGAGAGCAGAAGGGCTGGAGGGATGGAGGGAGGGAGGGGGAAGAAAGCGAGTGAGAAAGTGGGTGAGTGGGCTGCTCAGAGGGAGAAAGAGAGCAAAGAAAGGAAGGCAAGAGAGTGAACGCAGGCAATTTTTTAAGTGAGGGAGAAAAACAACAGATGGGTGAGAAAGAGAGAGGCATCGGGAGATAGACGGTGGAGAGAAGAAAGTGAAATAGACTGTGTGTCACCGCGGAGAGAGATAAAGAGACCGATAACAAGCCAGACAGAATTGGACTTAGAGGTGGAGCGTTTAAAAAGGTGGAGGCAACGAAGGTGAAATGCAGTTGGTAAAAAAAGATATAAGAGGAGGGAGGATGGTGACTGACTAAGGAGCAGAGAGCGGATCGATGGAAACGGAGCCAATGACTGCTAGAGGGGGAAAATGCCTCGGGGACCGCTTCAGCCTCAACTTGCTGCTGATGCAGAAAAATCCTGTACCTCCAGTTTTTGGCAATTTTCATATATTTTCTTTTACTTCAGCTGAAGCTGGCATGGCCCTGTACATGAAGATCAAGTGTCATGACTCTGGGGACCATCAAAGCCCACTATACATTTAAAAAAAACAAATGGTCGTCAAACTGAAAGTAAATCCCAAATTCCTCAGAAAAATATGATATGAGCTTTTCATCCGACAGCTCCTGCACCTCTTTCTTCTGTTCTTTCAGTCTAGAGCTCCGTAGCATTGGCACTAACACCCCTAGACACTTTATCTCTGGTCTATCATTCATTTATATAGCACTTGGGTTGTTAAAACACATTCCAGGAGTGTGAAATAAGTAGTACTAAAATATAAGTAGTAATATTTTTTGCAGTATCTGTATTGATGGTAATTCATGGTATTTTTGATACTTTATGAAGTAGTTTTTTACATTCACGTGTGTATTGGCTGACAAAGATACACATTGGGTTGAAGCACTAAAACTGACAGGGCAAGATGATTCAGGGCGTGGGGATTCGTTTTACGACTGGTTGACCTCGTTACAGACGCAGAGGAGACACGTTTCCACATCTGATATCACGACGTCTGTAATATCGCTCTTTTTCATTTTAAATTTTCATTTCTGGAGATAGAAAAACACATACATCACATCTGCACACGTACATCATTATACCCAATACCTTACCACCCACGCACCACATATAACAAATGATGTCGCTCTATATTGTAATCTATGTATCAGTAAATCATACACACATTCAAACACAGACAGTGCTGCATGCGTATATGTATGTGTGTGTGTGTGTGTGCGTGTGTGTTTGTCTGTGTGCGTATACAGTACCGATGCATGCATGGGAGCCGCCGCTTTCTGCCTGGTTTCTCCAGACCAAAAGGTCAGCAGCTCAACTGTCACATTTAGTCCGTCACAGGATCTGGTCTGTATTACAACAATGGTGTGTATGGTTCAAGCTCCACTGACGCCATTCGACCTTTCGGTGTGAACCGCAGTGTGGGCAGTAGGGGAGGGGGGGGGAGTGACAGGGCCGGGCTGAGCAATGGCAGACGACACGGAGGTCACGGAGCCGAAGGGCCATGAAGGAGTCGCCGGGATGGAGAGAACACGAGGAGGTTGATGGAGGATAACCGAGAGAGGGGGACGCCTAGCGCGGGTAGCATTTGTGTCTCTCTCATGCTCTCTTGCTCCGTCTTAGTTCTGTATTTCTCTCTTATTGCTCCACACCTGGCTCTCCCTTCCTCAACCCCCCCCCCTCTCTTTCTATCTCTCTCTCTTTCTATCTCTCTCTCTCTTTTGCTCGCTCTACTGCTCTGCTGGCTCCAGGCAACGCTGTCCGTTCCCCTCTCTCACTCTGTGATGGAGGGATAGCCTGTGGAGTGAAGGGGCGATGAAGCGACGGAGGCCTTCAGCGTGGGGAAACACACACTCTCTTTTACCCATCTTTCACTCTTTCGCTCCCCCTCAACCCCTAACTACTCATTAATCCACTCTCTCTATCTCGTCCTACAGAGCAGCCAACATGGTACAGCAACAGATTAGATGAATACAGGTTTCTTATAGAGAGTGTGTCAGACTGTAAGTACCGATTCAAACATCTTAATTATCTGATACCAGTTTATCCTTGTCTAATTAAACACGTAGGAGTAAACCCTCTGTTCAAGTGTGTGTGTGTGTGTGTGTGCACAAGTCCATGTGTACATGTGTAAGTGTGTGTGTACATATATATGTGTGAGAGAGAGAAACAGGTTCATGAATGAACTGTAATCGTCACACACACATACATGCAGTGAAATTATTTTTCTGCACACCCCTGACTAGATATACACACAACATATCCCCCCACACACATGCACATGCATTTTCAGGTCAGGGGGCAGAGCCATTGAACGGCGCACCTGGAGCAGTTTTGGGGTGAAGTGCCTTGCTCAACGGCACTTCGGCAGTGTTGGTGGGATCGAACCAACGACCCTCCGGTGATGAGTTGGCATCTCTACCTGCTAGGCCAACCTGCCGGCCCACATGGTGTTCGTTCATATATGTGTATGACGAGTGGAAAGGTTCAAAACTAGGCTGCCCTGACTACAGGATACGGTCGGAGTGGAGAACCTCGTGTCGTGTGAGCGGCTAAAAATGTCCATTCATTTGTAATGTAATAGTCACAGATGTGTTGTGACAAGACACAGGGAAACACATTCAGTCAGACAAGACTTTACCACTACGTGTGTCATTTTCTAAGACTAAGCTCCCAGCCTCTTAGACGTGTCCCGGTACACAACAGGTCGACATGGTCCTGTTTCAATCCTGCAGTTCAGAGAAGCTTTTAGCTCGGCGGACCGTCATGTACTCGTGTGTGAGAGGCTTTCCACACGCGAGATTCATTCTTGGATAATTGCGTGTGCACGATTGCGCATGAGAGACATGTGTGTGAGGGATCATACACGTTTGAGATGCTCTTGGATAAGCACGTGTGTGTGTTACAACACGGATGAGGAACCACTCGGCCTCTACCAGTGCAGACCGGATACAGACTAAACTAAATTGCGATGTAAAGCCAACCCAGTGTCACAGTTTACCAATAACAATAAACACAATAAACTACCAGGAATGAACCACAGGTTACTACCAGACTGGCCACTACTGGTATCTTAATGGGAACGGCTCACAGACCGTTACATATGATCATTTTGGGTCTTTTCGTACATGTATTTTTAAAAAAAGATAACCAAGGTAATTCAGGAAATCTGATGATGTCCGCCTACTGAGCGTCTCCAACACCACAGGTAACACGCCTGTCAATAACCCTGATTACCTTCTGCTTACCTGACTAGCAGTGCACACCGTCTAAATGCCTGGGACTAGAAATAGAAAATAATTTTCTCTTAATGAAAAACACAGTCTCCTTGAAGCTTGTGACAAACTGCCAGACAGAGGCAGAAAACGTATCCACATGGGGAAAAACTTATGAATAAGTTGGTTTGAAAATCCTCTGCTGCGCTGTCCGGTTCAGAGCCGACGGTAGCCTAGATAGACGACGTTTGTTCCAGTACAGCGATGCTGCATTGTTGCATTCCCCTGTTTGTTACACAGCGGCCTGTACCTAAAGCCTACTTAAACAACTCTGCTTCTGATGGATGTGATCACTATAGACGGTTTCCACTGTATCAGCTATTCATCACGCTCCATCGACATCCCAAGGCCTCATGCACTATATTCTTTCAACAAGCCTGGTATTCTGTCTGGGCTGTAATGTAATGTAGGAGAGTTTCCGTCCGCTGTCCAGGGTGCTGAAAAGAGACAATTCTATGCCACTTTGCTATAAGCTAGCTATATTTTCATCTCAACATTTAAACTGAGGCTAAAGGCCTTTTTAAAAGCACATATCACACTTTCTTTCTTCTACAAAAAAGCAGACGAGTCTTGTTTTATCTCTGACAAACCCGGACTTGGTCTAAACACACACATGCGTACA
The DNA here is from genome assembly GCA_034670405.1 of Hoplostethus atlanticus. NCBI lineage: Eukaryota > Metazoa > Chordata > Actinopteri > Trachichthyiformes > Trachichthyidae > Hoplostethus > Hoplostethus atlanticus. The sequence goes on along the minus strand of JAXDDX010000006.1, from coordinate 6,824,099 downwards.
GCGTTTATTCTGCCTGTCTTCCATGTGGTCTGCTGTGTTTCACTCTGCATATCTGGTTGATATTGAAGTTTCTTATGCAGTGTTTTCTCCTCTCACACGCCCACATGACTTTTTAAACGTATAGACGTTATGTGCTTTCGCCTGAGTTTATTATTGACCCGATTCACTCGCCACATAATGAGTACTTTGTCTGTCTGTGTGTGTGTGTGTGTGTGTGTGTGTGTGTGTGTGTGTGTACTCTCATATTCAACCATTTCTCCAGCATAGTCTCTCCACTCTGCAACATGCTTCGTTATCTTCTAACACACCTTAATGAGCCAGTTCTTCAGGATAGGACCAATTAGTCTCAGTAATCTGGTCAATTTAGTCATTCTGCTTTCTCCTCGGGGTTTTCAACTCCTGGAAATCACGTTAACGCTTTCCCATTCGATGCTTCCGCAACGGTGTGGTGGATGGAATGTGTGTGTGTGTGTGTGTGTGTATGTGTGTGTGTGGTGTGGGGGTGTGTGGGGGCTATAGGGCGTTCGATATCATAATGGTGCATTACGGCTCTGAATGCTCCCAACGCACCGCGGCTAGCTACACCCGAGGTCAGCCGGAGTATCACTTAGCCGTGATAGAAGCACCGGCGGACCTCTCTCTCTCTCTCTCTCCTAGGCATTATGGTTTAATTGCAGGTGTAGCAGGTACACAGGGTGAGCAAGGGTTAGCCCTAATGCGAGGCAGTGCAGTTATAACCATGTATCATCGTCACTCTTTTGTCCATTAGAGCGGCCTCGCGTTGCGGTATCGATCTTCAAAGCTCATTTACATCCAATAGGCTGCACAATTATCAGCGCTATAATGAAGATTTCAGATCTGCGTCTGATCTGGCGTGACCTCGGCATCGGGATGCGTGGTATTGCCATGCATGCCTCCCTCCATTCTGTCTCATTATGTGGCGACATCTCTGTGTAGCAAAAAATAACTTCAATCTCACGTAATTAGCTCCTACCTATAATTAAGGCACCTCTCACGGCTCTTCACTATCTGATTGTTTTGCTGTGGTGTGTGCTGTGTTATTAACTTTGCAGTAAAAAAAAAAAAGGAAAAAACACAAGTCATCTCCGAGGCTGCGGCTCCTTCTCTGATGATGTGAGCTGTACACTCGCTTGCACCGAAATACTTCTTGCATCTGCATTTTCTGACTAATTATTTTATACTTCCTCACGGTGATATACTTTTTTTTTGTTTCCCCCGTCCACAGGAAAGGGAATCGAAACATAGTGTTGTAATCCACTGATGTTAACAGTAACATAGCCACAGTTACCGGATCTGGCCGGGCCCTCGATTGCCTTCACCTCTCGCTCTCTCGTTGCCCGCTGATGTCTCTTTATCAAACTGTACGCCGGCACGACGCACAGTTAATTGAGATACAGAGTGTTTGTCTTGAACTGAATACACTAACGTCGCATCGACCGCAAGGCCTTGTTTATGTCACATTTGACTGAGCATGATCAATTCTGTCCTGGCACTTTGATTGATCACCTATACGCTGTCACCAAGTATGGATTGGTACTATGGTTAGAATAATGCCACCGTCCTAAATGGGCTGGATGAAGAAGAAGATGCTGAGCTGGACTGATTTTGTCTGGACCTTCCCTTTTTTCCTCTTTCTTTCTCTCCCAGATTCTCTCTTTTTTCTTTTTGCATTTCTCCTCTGCTCACATCTCTTCCCCCCATACTCTAATACCCTCCCACAGACTTCCCTTCCACCCTCTCTCTCTATTTCTCCCCCTCTCTGTCTCTGTCTCTCGCACACTTCTTCCTCTCTCTGTCTTTGCTCGTTATTCCCCCTTTCCCTTCTTCCCCAACTTCTTGACTTGTCATTTTTCCAAAGCCTCTCCCAGATCTCCTCTGTGCATCTATGAATTGTCTCTCTCTGTAGTTCTGCCCCTGTATAGCCAGACTCCTCACTCCATCCATCTCTGTCTCACTCCTCCCTCTCCCCTCTCCCCTCATCCATCTCTCCTGCTCCCTTATTCATATCCTCTGAGCTTTCGCTCCTCTTTCTTGCGTGTCATGGCAACCATCTTTCTCCTTGACCCTCTGCAGCTGAAACACACACGTGTTACTGTGAAATATGTCAATATGTGAGTAGGTCGGTTTTATAGAGCTATGCATTTTTATAGCTCCTTATTCTATCTATCTATCTATCTATCTATCTATCTATCTGTCTGTCTGTCTATCTATCTATCTATCTATCTATCTATCTATCTATCTATCTATCTATCTATCTATCTATCTATCTATCTATCTATCCATCTATCTATCTATCTATCTATCTATCCATCTATCTATCTATCTATCACACATGCATACACACCAGCTTGCACACATACACACACAGCCATGAGTCCAGTCCACTCTTCCTCCTCTTCCCCCTCTTCCCCCTCTTCCCCTTCCTCCCCCCCCACCCCTCTCACTCCCTCTCCACAGAGCAGGGCCAATTAGAGAACATCCCATGTTCCTCCTTGGCTCAACCAAGACGCTCTCCAGGGCCACTAATTAAACACAAACCGTCTCCTACTCTGTTTCTCTCTCTCTCTCTTTCCCTGCACTGTTGTCACCTCTCTCCATCTGCCTCACATCCACTTGCTCCCTTTCCCACTCTCTCGCCCCCCCCTCCCCTCCTTGCAACCCCTTTCCATCAATTCGCCCGTGCTTTCCTCTTTTTCACTACTCTCGTCTACGCCCTCATCCCTCGGCCTCTTTGCCTATTTGTCACGGTGGGGGTTTGATATTCACATTGGGACGGTTTTCAGAGTCAATCTGTACAAAGTGCCGGACTTGTTATTCTCTTCTGCTAGTGTTAACCATGCGCCCTGTGACCTCAGCCATGTACACTTTAGGAGATTGTCCAGATCTGACAGTCCTGCTCCTTTTTAACAATGTTCCCCCACCACCGCCGTTGCCCGCTGTCCGCAGCCGAGCCCTGACACTGACATCCAGCTCTGTTAATGCAGCAGTCATAGGTGCCCGCAGTACTCCGGCTCTCTACTATTCTCCCTTTCTCTTTATTCCCCCACCTCTCTCTCTCTCTCTCTCTCTCTCTCTCAAGGCACAGCATGGGAAAATTGTCTGCAGGTTAATAAAGGAATATTCGCCTGACCTGGCAACGCGTCAGTCATTTTTCATTAGATGTAAATGGGGGGCACAGCAAAACATAATACATCTGCCATTGGCATAGCGTTATATAATGGGTGACTCCAGTCAAAGACACGTTCCCACCGTGCTGTTAATTCCATTAACCCGCAGCAATTTGTGCTTTGTTGGTTGCTAAGATATTACCATCTCTTCTCGTAGATAGTTAGCAATATGTCATACTTTCATATATTTGTTTTTATGTATTGATTTAACTTTGAAGAAAACTTCAGACGATACAAATGTCTTTGCTATAGCATCACCGTCGTAATCACAGTAAAGAACACCCTCTTGGGTATTACTGTTATATTAACAGCACCTACAATGGCATCACAAAGAAATCAAACAAGCCTTGCAAGCAAATCAGTAACAAGGGAGTCCTGCCAACTGAACAAGACACAGCTGTAGATACTCTTATTCATGTGCTAATGCACTAGTGTTTTTTTGTTGGACTAGTGGACAGAATCAGCCTGTTTCCAGAAAGAAATTGAAATGAATGAGATGATGAGATCAGTTGGGCATTTTTCTGAGTTCAGGTCAATAACACTGTACCATATAACCTTTCCCACTTTTCAGACTGACATAAATATTTATGATATAAATTCAAACTATATAGTTATACTCATCATGGTAAATTACATGAAAATGGGCTCCTTTCTTTTATAAAATAACACTAGTTAAAAATTAGAAATGTTTTCATACTGGTAGCTGGTTTCTTTACAGTGATCACTGTAGTCCATAGTTCACTTTTTATTTACCACTGCATCACTACTGACAAAGATGACACTAGCTGCCAGTGATGACCAGTAGAAAGACACATCCGAGAGGGAAGTGAGTGTGGGGGGAGAGAGAGAGCGTTTCGGGTCTCACTTGGTCAACAATTGATTGATAAGAGGTTTTGTCCTCATGACGCCACCCAGATCAACCAACTCCCTCTCCTTCTTTCAATCCCCAGTCCCTGAAGCAAAACTAATCCTAACTAAACTCCTAGGATTCCTCCCCTCTCCCATCCCACTCCTCTTTCTCCCTCTCTCCCCCATGTTCTGTCATTCCTGAAGTGGCACTAATCCTCCCCCCTTCTCTCTGTTTCATCTCCTCTTTCCTCCCATTCGTGTTTTTATGATCTGTCGTTACCGGAGCAAAACTAATCTCCCCCCCTCTCCGCCCATGGTGACTCCAGTCCTCCTCGTCCCCTCCCTGTTGCCTCTTATTCTCCCTCCCTCCTCCCCTCCCCTTGCTCTCCTTCTTTTCTCTGACACCCCACTGTTATTCACCTCAGACCATAATGGTATTTACCTCTCTCTCCCCGCTCCCTCACACCCACCACAGTACATCTCTCCTACTCTCTACGGGTGAAGTTGTATTGACAGGCAGGCCTTTGGAAACAGGCTCAGGTGAAAACGGCCGCATGTATGTGATGTTCCTCTTCAAAACATCTTACACAAATAGACTTCATCTGACACTTTGTATCCAAGAGCTGAACTAGAGGGAAGACGATGTACCGCGTAATAGTGTTCTTCTACCTTTCAAATAGAAGACAGCAGCAGGAATAAGAGCAAAGGAAAAGATTTTTGCTAGACGTCTGTTTGGATTCACACATTTTCTGACGTCCTATTGATATGCCTGAGATACACACTGACACTCCTGCAGCCACATGCACACAAAGACATTCACACTCACACAAACATTTGCACACACATGCACACACACACACATGCATTTATATTGAATGAGGCCCTGCATATTTAGCTGTATCTCAAAGTGCATGGAGAGAGAGTGGACGTAGGGGCAGCATGGGCTGTCAACTCATTCTTCACAGCTCTGCCACAAATGCGTATATCTGCTGTAGCCACATAATTACAGTGTTATCTAAGCCTTTCTCAGGTCCTCAGCCACTGACAGCATATGAAAAGACCCCAATTAAGCAATTATCTTTAAAGGTAGAGCCTAATTCAGTCATTTGAGCTCCAAAGAAGCCCTGAGAAGGAGGCCACGCTAGCTGACAGCTAATTGAGAAAGTGGGGCTAGAAAGCACTAAGGCTTGGGATAAAAAAAAAACGGAGAGGGTTTGCCATCATGTAACACTCTGGAAAACAGAAGCTAAAACTGATATGTACCACTGAACTGTCGGACTGAAAAGATCGCAGTTTTTAAATGCATCCTGCTTCTTTGTCGTACATGTTCACCCATCTCTTAACATCACAGTTCTTAATTGTGGAGTTACATTCATTTTTAATTCCTAGATATGTCACCGAAACAAGGTCGGACAATTGCCCGCGCACCCTTTACTCCCTTAAAGATAATGATCGGATAATGCGTCTACCACTCTTTAGTTCTGCTCTTTAGCACTATAGCTAAATGCTGCTGTCATTTTCACAATTAGTCCCTCTCGCTTTTTCTGTCTCTCACTTTTTTTCTCACCCTCGTTGATGTGAGAAGCTATTTTGGACATTTTCACTCTCGCCAATTGAGTGACACACCGTGCTCGCGCTGTAATGAGTCCCCCGCACACGCCTTCCCTTTTTATGTATTGAAAGAAAAGATCTCAGCAAATGTGTACACCTTTTATACCCATCCACCATGTAGAAATGGTGGTCATAATTTCATAATTGCTCCTAATTTTGGGTTTATTTGTCGATCTTTCACATTTTTGGTCTGGGCTATTCTGGGATTTTCTCCCTTGCTTGATCTCTCCTTGATACTGTTGTCCATTTGCAACTTTCCAACATGGTGCTACGGTATATGCTTACTGCATGTTTGAAAGAAACGGACAAATGTACATGTTGCTGTTTGACATCCGACTAGTGCTGTGCTGTATGTCTTCTCGTTTCACCGACAGCAGTGTGGCTCAGCCTGACAATAATTAACACAATGATAGCCAGATGTAATAATCACACTCGCTCCAACATATTGTGTTGCATTATTCATTTTTTGTCTGTGTGTCTGATTACCCACTACCATTTGACAACCATCACACTCCAATGTGTTTGGATTGCAAGCGGTGAGGAGTAAAAAGAGGAAAATGGCTCGTATATTGCCTATCTATCATGCAAAGAGGTTCTTTTGCAGCAGCGAGGAAAGAGAAGTAAACAGATGCACTCACTGAGGGTATAGTTCATAAACGGCAAGCTTTAGTTTGACACAATGTCTGTCCTGGGGGAGGAAAAGTAGCCCCATAAGTGGTCGATAAGGTAGACAGTGCACCATAATGCACAAAGATAAATCCAGTGTGCCAAGGCAATTCATAACATTTGAGTTGTGTGAGGTCATTTAACCATTTCCATTGATTACTGTCATTTCGGAAGTGTGTTGCCGTCAAGGGGCCTGAATGGAGAGGCTACTTAAGACTGGACTTGCAGATCAATAGAGCAGTCTCCAGGTCCAGACTGCATCTCGCACATCAAGGCCATGTGGAAGTCCTTCTGAGCGCCACTCCAGCTGGATCAATACACCATACGTACACACAAAGCCCAACGCACTCCATTTGCACCCTCCTTTCCATCAACAGGTGCGGTTTAATATGCCTCATTTATACAGGGGAGTCACTGAACCAGCCCAGATTGAGCTGCCTTGTTCTACATAAAGAAGAGCAGTCAGACGCTTCAGACGCCACTCGCCAGTGCAGGGGAAATATACTAACGTTTAAAAGACCTCTAAAGGATCTGCCAAGGTTAGAAAATCAAGATAAAGTGCTTGGTCGATCCTAAAATTGATTTATAAGCTAGCTCTCACAAAGTGCTCGTTGGAAAATACATGAGCCGGTGGCGCACTGTTTAAGGATGATTTCATTTTGAGTCTTATTCTTTTCAAGTCTCAGGACATAAAGCAGAAATATGGTCGGATAATATCTGTCAGACTCAAAACCGAATCAAGAGAATGATGGATAGGGAGCAAAGAGGCCCTTAAATGCTGTGTGTGTTTACAGTGCAGAATAATAAAGACGGGCAGCTTGACCCCTACTGCTCATATCAACAGACATTACTGATTTCTCTGCTATAGGACTCTACGTGTAGCCAGCAATCCCGATAGGCCAGCTCACGAAAAAAAAAACTCTCACCGCCAACGTCAACAGCCCATTCAATAGGCCAACTGATAGAACACCTCTTACACAAACATGCCATAAAATCCAATGAGCAGAGTCCGCAGGTGAAATCAATACGGCTAATCTGCGAGGTGCCCTGGTCCAAACATCTCAAATCGGTATCACTGGAGGTGCTAGAGTTGCTCCTCAGACCAGATCAATTCCTAGCCGGCTGACTCCTCTACAGGACCTTTTTATCAACGGGAGTGATTGGGTGGAGGTAGATGGGTTAGAGCTGGCGCTGGCTCAGGCTTTCACCTTTCACTGGAGGCTGGAGTTGCACTTCAATGTGTCAACTGACTTGAAGGCTTTGTTGAACTTCAGGCTACTGGCTACACTTTGACCAGAGGGTTTGGCGAATACGAGGACAAGAGGACGATGAGGCTGGCGTGATTAAGCAAAAGAATTGGTTCGCTGATGTATCGGCTGATATTGGCCTTTGACTAAATGCTGGATATCAGCCAGTCATGTCATCCACTGCTGATATGATGCAATCCGCAATGAAAATGTTTCTTCCTTTGCATTTTATTTATTCATTTACTTCTTCTATAATATTTTTTGTGAATAAATCCATTGAAAGGCAGTAATCTATTCCAGGGTTTCTCTGCCATTGAATAGGTGGGTTGGGTTGCCCTGTCTTAAAGAGCCGCTAACCCTACAAGAACTCATTCGTATGAGTTTCAGTGGCGAGTTTTAATGTCACATCATGGTGTAAATGCTGTTTCAGAGACTGCCGAGAGTAAAATTCTAGGAGAAATACTGAATACTTGGCACGAAAATGGAAAGGCATTGAATATAGGCACAAAATATATCAGCAATTGGAAGCTTTAATAAAAAAATACTGGTAACAGCATCAGCCTTCATAAACCTATGTCGGTCAAACCCTAGTTCAGATGTCAGGTAAGCTGCCAGTCGAGAGAGGAGTATACTGAAATGACTTTCAAATACTTCTCAGTGATTTTCTCAGTATTTTGTCCTGTGCAAACTCTCATACTCATCTGGAACTGATGAGTAGATGTTGAGTAAGATAAAAAAACAACCATTAAAGGTATTTGGAAATACTGTTAGCAGCTGGCAGTTTGGTTCTGAAAACCTTGAAATTAACTTTACTCAGTACTCAGTCGGTACTTAATCAGTAGAAATGGAGAAAGACTGAACATTTTTTGAAAAACACATTATAAAAACTGCACTGACTTTCCTCTGATCTTTGTTGTTGCTGCTGTGTGATTATCACTTCCACTCCGTTTTACGGCACAGCCATTGTTCAACAACATTAACGTGGTGTTAAACCTCCTTGCAAGTTTAATTAATGCCCCCATTTAGTCTTTCTCTGAAAAACTGAACTGTTAAATAACCACTTTACTAAATCTAGGACTATCTCAGATCAAGTGTGTGGAAATGATGGACTAATAATTTAGTACATCTTAAATATCGTCAATTTGGTGATGCTTGAGACAGCTACTGTAGAGAACACGTTGTTTTATTAATGTAATAATAAGCTCTAATAACTTGCTTATGCCATATTACATTTTTTTCATTAAGTATATTGGAACCTGCCTTATTCCGTTTATAACTTATTATAACTGCTCATTCATATAGGATGTCATGATCATGTGTGTTGATAGTATAGTAGATAGTAGACAGTATCAAAGGCCCTTTGAAGTGGATTGGCTTGGTTTGAATAACTTTTCAGGAGAGCCTACAAACTTTATACACAATAATTGTTCACTTTCAGTGTATTTTCACTGTCTGTTATGTCATGTATGTATTAATGAAAAAAAAACATGCCGTTCTGGATCTAAGCTCCCAAAGGAGACTTTAGATACGGTGCGAAAAACTTTTGTTTGTTTGTTTGTTTGTGCTGAGCAGTGTGAGCCTTTGCTGCAGGACAGATCCCATCAAGAGTTTCAATTTAATATGTAACACTAAATTTTACCAAAGTCCCTTCTGGTCCGAAGGTCAAAAAGTGACTGACGTGTCTTGGGGTGCTCGTTTCACGTTTCACCGTCATCTGAGGCAAATCATGTTAGCTAAATTATCCATTTTGTGAAATGTATTATTCAAAGATCAATTTATCACAGGCGGTTTGTTGTTTCTCTCAATATTAACCTTAGAATGAGGTGCCTTTTTTTTGTATACTTTGATAGATTATTCTTATAAATTATTTCATGCTGTTCTGAAATTCATTTTTCCAATACGAGTCTCTGGACTTTCTAATGGAGCAATCTTCAGGCTCTTTGTTCCATCAGCCTTCTTTCGGCTGCTCTCTCTTCTCTCATCTCTGCCCCTCTATATCAAACTTGGCTTCCTTTTAGGAGGCATCCTGCTGTGCCAACGACACCCAGACATAAATACCCCTTCTTGCTATAGAGCACTTCCCATCTCGCTGCCTGACCTTCTTTCTCACCGTCTCTCTCCTCTCAGTCTCTTTTTTTTCTCTCTGACTCTCCCTTTTTGTGTTTCTCTCCCATTCACATCTCTCTCTCTCCCCTACTCTCTTACCTTTTGCCCTGATTGGCTGTGTCCCTTTGTGTCTCACCTATTCTCTGTAAGATTTTCCCCCCTTCGTTGCTTCTCTCCTCGTCCTTAACTGAGCATATCTTCACAACTCTGTTTCTCTCATCACACTTTCCTATCGCTGCTTTTCATTTGATTTTAAATGATTCATATACCTATTTGAATCCGATAACACCCCAGAGCTCTTTGGGGAAGTTCTGTATAAGGAATATAGGATGTAGATTTCCAACACCTTACAGCAACACTGTTACAGAATCAAAACATGCAGACAAAGATGATCATTGTGCCATATTGTATAACATATATATATATAAAATGTTTTTTTTCTGTTTTTCAGGCTATTTCACTTTCACAGAAAAGTCTAAATCATTTCACAAGAAACTGCATTTATTAAAAATATTGTAAATATTATATAGTGTGTGTGGATGGTGGATATATATTTTCTTATTCCTTAAGTCGTCTTGCAGCTCCCTTAGAGGTCCTCACCCCCCAGGTTGAGATCCTGAGCAGTGATGTAAGGTTCAACTGTTATGGGTTTTTTAGGGCCAGTACAAATCTTTTTGGATTGAAGCTGTAGATAGATAATCTACAGATGTAAAGATTAAGATTTCCAATATCTTTCCATTTTGGTGCCAAAATATTCCTGAAAGTTTCCTGCAGATTTCTAACCAGGGTGGACTAAAACACTCCATTGAACCCCAGGATGATAATCACAATAGTAACAATATTAGAGGTGGACAACCCTGATCGATATCTAATTTTTTAATAAAAGGTCATCGGCCCAATATATTGGCTCACCAATATATCGGCCTCAACATACGGTGACGGTGTTGTCAATTTGCTGCACCTAGCTGCTCTGTAAATATAGTTATAGATTTGGTCTATCATTTACTTTTAAGCATCCAACAGAAACCTATTTCAGCATGATTCACAGATACGTCTGGCAGCTGCACAACTTCTTTTTTTTCCCCCCACCATAAGAAGTCAAACATCTCATTCTGCCCCACCACACATCTCTGGATCTCAGCAGGGGGGATGAAATTGCTGACCATCACAGCCGGGTGATTACCTCTGCAACATTTTCCAGCAATTGTTGTAAATCTCCCTGTTATTCCCAAAACATTTTCTCTTCCCCCCCCCCCCCCCCCCCATTATCCAAACCTTCCAAAAGTTGTGCAGTTACTACCCACGGCGTGTAACTGTTGCCACAGCAAACTTCCTGCTAAGTCTGGGCCCAGTGTTTGTGCATGTGGGACAGATTTGCTTGTGTTCAGTTCAGAGCAAAGCCGCATTAGAATGGATAAACAGTGAAATGGCTTCAGACATGCGATGTACATAAATAGAGGCAGAGTCACTGTAACCTTGGGGAGGACACATTTCTATGTTTAAATGTGTTATTCAATGCAGCATATATCCAACAACCATTTCCTTTAATGTGGACTCTCTAGTCTTCTCCCGGCTGTGTTACACTGCCCTCCACAGTCCAAAGTGAAAACGTACTAAAAGGCCCGTCTCAATGGAGAGGCGACATTACGGGCTCCATGTTTTTTTGGTTTTCTGTGTGTGGCGGTGAATTGCATTTTTTTTTTTTGGATTGAGATAATAACATTTTGTGAGCCGATTTCTTTTGTCTCACATAGATTCCTATTCCTAAAATTGACATTTAAAGTGTAATACACACTATCACGAAAGGCAGCAGGATGGCCTCGTGGTTGGAGCGCCCATCCCATAACCATAAAGGACCCAAATTCATTCCAGGAGTGCCATTAGGAATTCAAGGCCCCCTGACAAGATGTGACACCGGACTCCCCACCTTGA
>JAXDDX010000006.1:6190000-6207500 GCA_034670405.1 Hoplostethus atlanticus | reverse complement strand
TCAGAGCCGATTTATCTCAGACAAGACAAGAGGAGTGTGTGTGTGTGTGTGTGTGTGTGTGTGTGTGTGTGTGTGTGTAGTCTATAAGACAGCCTGGGGGTTAATTAGAGAATAGTAAACAGAACACATGTGGCAGCTTAATATCCCCTCTGCCTTACAGCTCATTTCACACCCCACCCGCTCTGTTTTCTGTTGCTCTCTCCCCCTTGTGTGTGTGTGTGTGTGTGTGTGTGTGTGTGTGTGTGTGTGTCTGCATGAGCAGGGGTCATGGGCGTTCCCCCACCACCACCCATCCCAGAGGCACTATCCCCCATCTCTTCTACCCACACACCCACCCACACACACACACCCATGGTGGTGTTGGTGCAGGTGTGTGTGTGGTTTGGAGGTAATTTAAACCAGATGAGGTGCTGTCTTTCAGCCTGTGGCCCTCTCACTTCATCAATATCGAAGAGACACAGGGACGGAGGAATGATGAGATGGATGGACGGACGGATGGAGGAGAATAAAAGGGGTAAGACATAGTTTTGCAAAGAGGAAATCCACCCCAACATAGAATTCACATCAGGGTTTTGCAATGATCTTGTTTTCACTTTCACTGTGAGAGGAGCAGCTCCAGGATTTGTCTCTTCATTACATCATGGGTACGTCAAGATATATTAAAATCAACACTTTCTTAAGTGGGCTGGCGATTCCTCTGTGTCCATTCTGAGAAACATCGCCGAACAGGTCTCAAAAAATATATATTTCTCTCTACATCTAGAAGTCAGAAAAATAGCAATTTAGTGTCAAAATAATGAAAACATTCACAAAGTCAGTATATGGTCCAATACTTTCTATAGGAAGAAAGATTCAGGTATATTCTCTACCTGTGCATCTCCCATTGATGTGATAAAGAAAATGATACACAGAATGATACAGGAAATTGAGTTGAATAGTCTCATTTGGTCTCATCTGATGTAGCTCTATCTAAACTCATTTCCATCACTGGTCCTGGACATCGGTCACCCTGTCCCCAACTATGAGATGTGTCAATAGATGTGTCCCAAAATCACACATCCTTTTTTAAAGCATCTACATTTTCATTTTCCTCTCCGGCTCCGAGCTGACACGTTTACATAGATCGACTTACAATGAGTCCAACGGCAGAATAAGCTTAAATAAATTCGCAGCTCGCCAACATTGCAGGCAATCAGAGGTAAGGAGTGGAAGAGTCGGAGCCTCAGCGCCTTGACAATATTGCCGTGACCCTGTGAATGAAGGAGAGGAAATGGAGGAGAGCAGAGAGGTAGAAAAGATTCTTTACTTCAAGACAAGAGCATATTAGAGTAAGTGGAGGGGGGAGAGATATGGGAATTGTACTTTCTTTTATTTAGTTTCCAACACACATTAGTCCTTTGACCCAATGTTGGCTGTCTTGGGTATCCAGTGATGCCACGGACGTGCTTCCACTTTCCTAGCAGCAGACAGTAAACTGAGCTGAGCAGAGCAACCAAATGTTTTTTTCTGATTTGTACACCAGTATTTGGAATGGGCTTCAGGCACAGCACCCCGGGGTGTAACATTTTGAAGGGCCAGTCATCACTAGGGACACCTAGTCTTGTTTTAAGAAGCCATTCTGCCTGTTTTCTGTTATGGATAAAGACCTTTGGCGGAAAAAAGCTGGCAGTGGTGAACACACGCTTGAGGGGCAGCTAACACAGCATCGCTGTCCAGTGAAAACCTCTTATCTCCAAAATGTCAACTTTTCAGCAGCTAAGGACACAGCCTTGTTTTCAGCTTGACTGCCATGTATGGTTGAGTTTATTCAGTGGGTGGAGGAATTTTCTCAACCCATAGAGGAGTATCCTTCACATGACAACAGCAATATATAACATACAGATCACATCCCAGAATGCATCAGTAGTATCCAGTGTTTAGGCTATTTATGGTAGGATGCATTTTTTCCTAAGCATGATAGTCTGAACAGATCTCCCACCATGCACCAGCCATTGAGCAACAAAAGACCAATCTGTTAGACCAATAAATGAGCAGTCAGGTGTGTGTGTGTGTATGTGTGTGTGTGTGTGTGTGTGTGTGTGTGTGTGTGTGTGTGTGCGTGTGCGTGTGTGTGTCCGAGCAGTAAATGAACAGTCTCTCTATCTCTCATCTATCAAAGGCTTGACACCGGGAGCAGCTGTGAGAGCGCGCGTGCTCACAGCACACACACACACACACACACACACACACACACACACACACACACACACACACACACACACACACACACACACACACACACACACACACACACACACACACACACACACACCCTCTCCACTTCTTTAGCAATTTGGGATAATTAGCCTCCTATACAATGTCCGCCTGTGATCCTCAGGGGTCCTGTGGTGTGTGTGTGTGTGTGTGTGTGTGTGTGTGTGTGTGTGGTTTGTATTTCAGTGAGTGTCTGGTAAGGATCAGCTGTGTTAAGCGTCCCGTGACATCTAAACTACTAATTCATTGCTACATTAACAGCATTGATCAACATACGCTTGTAGACACACACACACACACGCACAGACACACACACACACACACACACACACATACACACACACACACTGGATCTGGAGAATCCCTTGTGATGCCTTTGATTGTTTCTTTGATCCAACTACTCTCACTCTCTCAAACCATACACACACACACACACACACACACACACCACACACACACACTGCACATAAACATACAGATACAGTTTTCTTTTATAGTTGTTTAAGTTGTTATTAAGTTGTTCTGAAGCTGGCGAAGATTCAAGCCTCAGTATGTCAGGTAATATGGACCATACCAGCCATCATATTCAGGTTTCTCATGACTACCCAGGTTATTGTAGATGGGTTATGGAGCTTATATGCACCCACTCCTAAATGCAATACTAATAGTATTGCAAATATTAAAGGAGTTTTGGTCTGCATGTAGTTATTGTCATTGTGACTGCAGTCAGAAAACTGTGTGTGTAGGAGTCAAACGCCACGGAAGAGAGGGAGAGAGAAAGTGTGTTTATGTGTGTGTGTATTGTAGAAAGAGAGAATGTGTGTGTGTGTGTGTGTGTGTGTGTGTGTGTGTGTGTGTGTGTGTGTGTGTATGAGAGAGAGAGAGATAATGATGTCTAACTGTCTCTCTTTCTCTGCTGTTATTGAGCTAGCTGTCCCACTGTGACAAGAGCCAGGTGCTGGTAGGAGATGGAGGCAGATATAGGGAGAGAGAGAGACAGAAAAAGAGAGAGAGAGAGAGAGAGAGAGAGAGGCCAAATCAATAGCATCCTGATTAGAGATGATTAGACTAATCACTCCCTCTCTTCCTCTCTTCTTTGTATATGTCTACTACGTGTGTGTGTGCATGTTATTTTTTTCCATCATGATCTCCTCTCTTCTGTTCTTCTGCTCACAATCCGTCCAATTACACACACACACACACACACACACACACACACACACACATATCTCTGCCTCTCTGCCCCTCGCTGTGTTTCACCGACAGTCTTGAATAACCAGGTCAACTGTGTATGAGTATGTGGGAGCAAGTACTGTGTCCATAGACCAGAGAGAGAGAGAGAGAGAGAGAGAGAGAGAGAGAGAGAGAGAGAGAGAGAGAGAGAGAGAAAGGAGTGCTATTGTTCTTTTCATTGACCTGACCATAAATAAACGGTTTCTCTTCTTTCTCTTCTTTCTTTCCCTCTAATTGCCTTTCTTCCCCCTGTCTCTCTCATTTCCTCCCCTGTCTTTGACTCTCCCTGAGAACGACAGAGACAGACAGACAGAGAGAGAGAGAAAGACAAGGTGACAGACAGAAGAAGGGAGCGATAGGAAGACAGACAGCTCCATGTTTGTCTTCTCTGTGTGAAGTTGATCCCTGCTTGGCCCAATTCTTTACCTCCCTCTCCCTCTCTCTCTCTCCCTCTCTCTCTCTACCTCTCTCTCTCTTCCCCTCTTCATTGTTTCGTTCCGCTGTACATCCAGCGTTAGGTTGAGTCATTTCAGCATTGCCAATTGTAACTTAAGATTGTATTTCTGTACTTTTTTCAGTGAATGATCTCTGGTACTGTCAGGATTTCCTTTCTTTCATCCATCCATTCTTCATTCATTCAGGTGCCTCACACAATTACAGTCAGGCTTGGTAAGGAGTATCCAGAGAGGTAAATAATAAACAATTTAGCTCTGAGAAAGCTCTTAAGGTTTTATTGTTTTAATCAGAGGTAATGATTTTCTGTTCTGTTCAGAATAACTTTCCGTTCTGTTCCCAGTATTTTCTACTGTTGGTTGTGAAGCTGATTTAAGTCCTCCTGAAGTAGCCGCCTGCTAAAAGTCACTTCAGGTAGTTTTATTTTTCCAGAGGTTTTCTGAGTTGGGAGCTGCTCAGTACCAACACACCCTTCTGCTGTTGACGACTGTGCAGTGAGTAGTTGTGGGTTAGGTGCCTTGCTCAAGGGCACCATGACATTCCTTTGAGATGCCCCTCCTTTCCTCTCCTCTCCTGCCCTCTTGTCTCTGCCGAGGTTGTGGTCCCTGCTTACTGAGCTCAGCCTGTTCCACACAACAGGTGAAACTGTTGAAAAGTGAAAAGTGTCATCCCTTACATCTTCTCTCGCTCTTGCCATCTCGTTCTGCTGAGGACGTCTTATTGTTTGTCGGGCAGTATCCCACGATGCTCTGTGGGGTTTCAGAAACTGCTGATGGGCAGTGGACACACCGAGACAAAGGGATGGAGAGAGGAAGAGGAGGCGAGAGGGAGGAAGAGAGAGGAGTGGTATGTCTTCAAAGCAATACTTTATTTTAGCAGAACATATTTCTAGGTAAGAAATGTTGCAGGTTTGAATCAGAAAAAAGTGTGTGTACCTAAGTGAAGTATCACCTCAAGTATACTGTCCACACCAAGCGTCTTGCTCTTCACTCTCTTGTCTTTGACCTTGTTGCTCCAGGGCCTGAATAAGAGAGAGAGGGAGGGAGAAGTCGGGGGAGGGGGATGATTGGGGTTGGCGGTCAAACCTCCCTCTGTTAACAAGCTGTCATCTCAAGACCAGAGTTCCCACACACACACACACACACACACACACACACACACACACACACACTACACTATATTGTGTTAATTCATATATTTTGTGTAAAATGTTGGTTTCCCATCTAACAGTCTGCAGCTCTCATGTAAGGCAGGATAGGATAACCTTTGTTAGGGTTGTACCCCAGCCCTCCTGATGTCTGTTCACTGTCCTACACACACACACACACATACACACACACACACACACACACACACACACACACACACACACACACACACACACACACACACAGTGCTGTCCTGAAGGGTGTCACAGTGTTGACCTTTTGACCTTAATGGTCAGAGGTCTTGGCCAATCAACAGTCTAAATGAGAGCAGAAGGGACAATGGACTCCCTGGACTGTTCATTACAACTGTGTGTGTGTGTGTGTGTGTGTGTGTGTGTGTGTGTGTGTCCGCAGGTTAAGAGCCATCCCATTGGCACCACAGAGACAGAATGAATAGACGCTAATGATTTATTTTATCCTCCCCCCCCTCTCTCTCTATCTCCCCCAACTCTCTCTCTTTCCCTCTCAGTCTTTTCCTCATATGCACCTTTTACTCTCTTCATGTCTTCGTTTCTCTCTTTGTCTCAGCAGAAATAAGAATCACACACAAAAAGGAGTGACACAGTAGCTTCAGGACACGCTACAAATATCCAGTAGATTCAGAGCTGAAGAAGTGAAATCCCAATCTGACCTCTAATGTCTCTGCCTGCCTTAGAAACAGCGATCAGCACAGGAAGGGCCTCTTGAACACACAAACTTACTTGGACTTCAGTTACTTGGTCTGCAGTGAAATGTTATTCTGCATCAGAGCAGCCCTTCTAGAATGGAAATGTTTGGGATTGTTTTACCAAAAATGTTGGTTCTCATGTGGCCTTCCCTGAAAAAATATAGTTATTTATAACATTTTCTGTTCATCTGCAGTAAAAGTGTAGAATTGCAAGTAAAAAAAAAAAAAAAAAAGCTGTGAGTTGAAAAGTGCTTTCATCAGACTCAGTTTCAGTAAAATGATGGAGGATAGTGCAGCAGCATTTTTCACAACTCTTTCCCACTAAGAGATTGTATCAACAGGCTATCAGATCATGATTGGATGTAGCTGCTCACTAGTTTAGTTAATGTTATACTGGGTTGTGATTCTTGCCTGAAAATGATCTCTGACTTTCATTTCCTAGGCTGGGGTCTATTAGTTCTCTATTTAAAACCCTAAGGGGGTGGAGACCTCTGTGTGCGTAGCTATCAGCAGGGAGCATGCCGAGTCTCTGCAGGTCTGACGGCCGCTGATAAGAGCAGCGTGATTAATACACACACACACACAACACACACACACACACACACACACACACACACACACACACACACGTAGGGGCTGTGGTAGTCTATTGTTGAGAGTACAGCAGACGTCTGGGGGAGGGCTGATAATCAACCATCAAACCAGATTTTACAAAGCGTTTTCAGAAAACCATGAAAACATGGAACAGCAGTAATACACATCAGAATCAGACTTCTAAATAAATAAAATAATAATGACAGTAAACAAAAGAAAAAACAGCATGAAGAATATGCTGGCAGGCAAATTCTGTAAAACATGATTTAAACTCCGGCAGGAAACATCGTCGTCATAAAACTAAAACCATTTATTGGAACAAATGGCCTTAAAGCTGCTACATGTAGCATTTAAAAAGAAACAATATATCATTGTCAAATTAATTATGATACCTTGGTGCAATTACCGTAAACACATGAGACCATGGTGGAGACAATGGGTCGCCTCTATTTCACGGCAGTGGTATTGTTAGTGTTGGTGTTTCTAAGAAGTAAGACCACATTTCCCATAAACCCCGTCGCAAAGAGGATGTTGCTACTTTTGCTTTACTGAAGAGGACATGTAAGAAATGATTTTCCATCGGCCACTCGTTCCACCATTGTGAGAAACTTTGAAAGCTTTTGGAAGAACAACGCCCCCTTTCTGCTTTGTGGCATAAAGCAATCCAGCAGATTTCCTGTGCAATCGGAGACTCGAAGACCGCCGGTCTTCTCATCGGTGGTCTCGTTTGTTTACGGTAATTGAAAAAATTAATGTAGTAGTGATTTACTGTAGTTAAATTGCTATATGTAGCAACTTTAAAATATATTTGATGCTAAAGGCTTTTCAGGGTGCCCCCCCCACACAAACCCAAGCAAGCATGCTATAGATTTTGGAAGGAGCACTGACTTTTCTAGCCCAGCAGTGAATGAACTGGTCTGAGTTGACTCAGCTATCCTCGCACTAAGTGAGTTGATCTAAGTTGTCTTAACTAGAGTTGAACCATCTGACCTACGTTGAATTAACTATCCTAGCAGTGAGTCTGGGCTAAGAATTTGAAAAATGCCCTGAAAAATGTTCAATCCCAAAACCTTTCAAGACATCTTTCTAAACCTTCCCTGAAATGTATTTTCTCACATCCTCTCATCACCTTTCCTCTCATGCCTTCTCCTGTTCCCTCTCCTCTCCCCTCCTCTCTTCTTCTTTTCTTTTTCCCACCTCTTGTCCACAACTCTGTCCATGTCTCTAATGGCTCTTTATCCTCTCTGCGAGACTCCTCCCACTCCCCCTTCCCAATTCGTCCTGGGCCCCTTGTGTCATGAAAGTCCTTTGTTCCCTTTGCGTTATAACACACACACACA
The DNA here is from genome assembly GCA_034670405.1 of Hoplostethus atlanticus. Classification (NCBI taxonomy): domain Eukaryota; kingdom Metazoa; phylum Chordata; class Actinopteri; order Trachichthyiformes; family Trachichthyidae; genus Hoplostethus; species Hoplostethus atlanticus. The sequence continues at coordinate 6,199,752 of JAXDDX010000006.1, read as the reverse complement.
CACACACACACACACACACACACACACACACACACACACAGTCTATCTGAGTGGACTCCCTCTAACAATGATTGTGTTAGAAAGACACAATGGAAATGTGAACAGGGACGAATCATACTGACAATAACTCAAGGAATATAGTAAGTGTCCTGCAGAAACGTCCTAGCTCCAAAAAGTGAACTTTCCAAGGGTTAAGAAATTAATTTTCACTCTTTGGGTTTTTACAGACTTTTTGATTCAATAAGGACGTCAAAATTTGTAGCCAAAATTACTTTCATTCATCTTGTGATAAAGACTTTTTCGACTGCATGAAATATGACCTTTGCCCAATTTTTCCCCCTTTAGTTTAGCTTCAAAAAAGAATTGTGATTGCCAGACGCTCTGATGGCTTCTGCTGATCACAGACAATATTTGTGTGTGTAGTCTTTGTCTCAAACTGAGGGGGGCCTAGATAAGAACCAGCTCTCCTCTGCTACAGTAGATACAGTATAATTCAATGGAAAAGCTGCATGGATATGCAACTCTATGACACTGGAATCAGCAGTATTGCTCCTTGTGGTGGATGAGAGAGAGCGAGCGAGAGAGACAGAGGGAGAGAGAGAGAGAGAGAGGGGGGAGAGGGGGAGAGGGGGAAAGGAGGAGGCCAGAGACAAAGAGAGAGGGAGACTGAGACAAATGAAGACAGAGAAAGAGAAAAACAGAAACTGAGAAAGAGAGAGAAAGAGACAGAGGGAAGTTCAGAGAAAAATAAGAAGAACGAAGAGAGAAAAGGATTGGTTGGTGCTTGTGTGTATTTGAAACCTCTGTATGATATTATCCCCTGATCCATTTACTCTTTTCCTATATAGCTGACCAAGATATTCCTATGCAATAATGCACCTACTATAGAGCACATGAGATTTAGCCGTATCAGCTAGGTTTCTAAGTCACATTTCAAGCACCAGGGCCCAAACTGATTTTATTGTGTAGGTTAACCCGTCCTGTTCTGGGTGCTATCATTATCATTACATAACCAATAACTTTTGCTATTATTATATGGTAATATGTCAATAGGTTGGGTGATTGGGGTTTTATTTTACCTTTTAGTATAGCATTTTGTTATGTTGTCCATTTTGTCGCTGTGGGAATTGAAATGGTCTGTCTGTCTGTCTGTCTGTAGGTCTGTGAACAGCTGACTTCTGCAGACTTTTGGCAACCAGATCCATCATTAAAGCTCCAATCAAGAATTTAATCATTTATTCACATAGTGTAACAGGAAGGGCAGGTGTCAGGAGCAGCGTGTTGGCACAATAATCAAACACATAAAGACAAGAGATGTCGTTCCCAGCTGAGCAATGACCAGAACAGAACAGACACCGGGCAGGATAGAAACAAAACAATGCCTGCTTCCCCTGGGTGTTCCTACCTATCTAATTATTTGGACTCTCTCTGGAGCGGTTTGAGGTTAGCGCTCACTTGACTGTCTAAAAGCCAATTTCAGTATTGAGTATCAGTGGCTATGGTTACTCTTCTCACTCTTGTGATTCCAAATTTCACATTTTATGAGATCGTATCACTGTAGGTCCACACTGACAATGTCTGTTACGAGTCTCCTGTGGCTGTATTTGTTTAAATCTGGGTCTGCGTTACTTTTTCCTACTCTTTTCCTTCACATTGCTTGTGTGCAGATTGTGGATGGACTGCGTCGAAACGTGAGCCTGACCACGTCTGGTTTCCAAAGATCCAAATAGCAATGTGAACAAAATCCAGTTTTTGCTTGTCCAGACCTGCCACTTCATGCGTTGACAAGCAATCAGACTCAATAAAATAAAAGGTTGTATTGAAATGGCATGTGCACACGTATGATGAGGCCACAGTCAGCCACACACTAAAATCAGCCAGCCTTTTTTTTACGGTGAGCTCCATCTATGAGGTGTGTGTTCAGGTTGGAGCAACAGGCCCCTTCACCAGAATGATCATCAGCAGGTCTGCTTTAATTTTTGCCAACATAATAAACGTAAGAAAAGCTCAGACAGAGAGAATTTGTCTTCATTTTAGTTAATCTACAAATAAGTGTTGCCAGTAGTGGGCTGACAGTCGCAAAGGCACAATACAGAATTGCAGAAAACCCTGTCAGAGAGCGAGCGTACCGCTTCTCACACAAACACAACAACAGCTTAACAAGATAGCATAGGAGGTTTTAACAAGCCGGTCACTTTCTTGCTTCTCTGACTAATATGTTCGTTTCCATGGTAACAAAACATTGTTATCTTACAATCCACTCTTAACTGTCACCTCTTCTTTTCTTTTTTTTTCCCCCTATCTCTTCTCTCCCCATCCCTCCCGCTCTATCGTCCGTCTTTATCCTTTCATCTCAACCTGCGTCGCTCTCTCTCCCTCTGTCGCTTCTCTCAGCTCTCATCTCTCCCCCCAGTCGTCTCTTCATCCTGGTCCTCCCTCCTCTTGCTCACTTTCTTTCCTTCTCTCACCAGCTCCTCTCTTTCTCTCTCATCCCTCCATCTCAACCTATCCCTCTCGCCTTCCTTCATTATAAAGCTAAGAGGATTTGGTAGTACTTTGTGTGTGTGTGTGTGTGTGTGTGTGTGTGTGTGTGTACATGCCTGTATCCCCAGACCCAATTAACCCTCTAACTCTTCTCTCTCTGCTGGGTTGTTGCACCGTATTCAGGTCTAAATGAGAGCTGATTCAAATGCCTAACACATCATAATACTCTGGTTTCTATCTTTGCATCAGACGTCTTCATGCTTGCAAATGAAAACCAAATTGTCCAAGATCACAGGAATAACATTACGTGAATTGTCCTTTTGTTCTGTAACGGTCAGCGCTTCCACATAGTAGAGACCTGGGCTGAAATAGAGCTGAAAGTGGGTTTAAATTAGAGGTGGAGCGGTTCAAACATCTCACGGTTCGGTAGCTTCTCAGCACAGCGAGGGACAGAACGTCACTGCTGATCAAAATTTGTGTTTTTATGTTTAATCGGTAAAACAAACATGTTATGTGTTTTAGCAGTTTGGCTTTTTAGTTAGACATATTAACACACTTTGAATTGAGTGACATCAACTACAGGTGAAATTTGTACCACCTGATAAACTTTACAGCTGACTGTCAGGAGGGAAAGTGACAACTGCAACTCCTGCTGCTTGTAGAGAATAGACAAACATTTCTCATGAATTATTACTATAATATTACTTAACTGCATGTACTTGCTATTGAATAGATATGTAGGTCTCCAAATTCTAATATACATTAAAGGGTCATGGCAACAAACAAGAAATTACAATCAAAAAAGGAAGGTTGACTCATGGAAATGGCATCACTATATTACAGGTTACATTTTATCAAACTCCCTGTATGGAGGTCAAGTCTTTTCTCACTGAGCCTGATAACTTTCCCTGAAAGTTCATGCCAGAATAATAAGCAGATTTTACTCTTTACCTCCTGGACTGTTATCTCCTGTACCTACCGGTACCTTTCAGCAGCTCGATTCATTTGAGACAGTATGCAGGAATACACTTCCTACCTTGTTAAAAGGAATAAATCGTTTCACTTCTGGCAAGCTTTAGCGCAGACTGCATACAGCAAAGAGTAACTATAGGATTTTAACCCAAATTATTTGTCCAGGCTAGTTGACTGAGAGGGTTCGTTTACAGCTATGCATGATCAGGGAGAATTTTACACACACACACACACACACACACACACACACACACACACACACACACACTGCTTCAGATAAAGGTGTCTAGGGGCTGTTGAAGGTATCAGGTGTGAGCCAGCTGTGAACACAGACTGTTTAATAAGCCGTCTGTGTTTGAATTAATGACTGACTCCTAGACCCGTCTATCTGCCTGTCTACATACCTGGTGGTGATCTTTGGGTACAAAACTAGCTTTCACATAAAATAATACAAATAAAAATGATCTTTAAATGACTTTGTATGGATGGTGTTAAAGCTCCTGTGGATATGTAAACTGTTTAAATGGCTGCATTTATATGTCTATCAGCCTCTCTATCTCTCTTCCTCTATTTCTGTCCCTCTGCCTGCTCGCCTGTCTGTCTGTCTGTCTGTCTGTCTGACTGACTGACTGACTGGCTGACTGACTGGCTGTGGCTTTGTCAATTAAGAATTAAGATGTTGAATTAAGATGTTGAATTTAGCAATATCTACTGCAGGCAAGCCATGTTGCGTACTGAAGGCTTTGAGCCTTTAAGCAAAAATGAGAACTCAATATCAAATAAAAGCTCTCGAGGAGATTTATTTACTGAATTCTGAAATCATTTTGTATGAAAACAGACACTTATAGCCCTAACTGAAAAGAGATTATTGCTTGGAAGCAGAATGGCCAGAATGGCTCCAAACAATACAGAGACTAAGTCACTTACACCACTTGGCTCAGTGGTGGACCCTTTAGAGTTTTCTAATGCATACTATCCAGGTAAAATAGGAATGAAGTTGGCCAAATCATAAGATTTGCAAAAAAGCACCAAAATTGGTATACATGTATAGTTTTATTCCCTTAACATTTTTAGAATTGGAGCCATCTGAACTGACCATGATAGGACTGAAACAAAAAATGTGTCTACCCTCATATTTTGATGGCCAAGAAATACAATAGTGGTAAGGCAAACGTCATACGCCAAATTCAATGATAATACAATTGAATTGCAACTGAGAACATTGTTGTTTTCCTATCTATGACAATTAAACACAGAATCCAAGAAGTGCTGCTCCTCTAGCTACAGCAAGGAGTTATCATTAAATGGGAAATGGAAAACTTTCTGATAGTTGATTTGTTGGTGTCCATTCTTCAGTCTCCACATTGACAGAGAGTTGTGCTCTTCAGTGATGCTTTTAATCACCTGCAGTGGCCCAGACATCCTTTCTTATTGCCACGTTTCAAGAGCTCAAGTGAAGGACCTGGATGTCCTATTGCATCGTCACAGACACCTTCCTTTTGTTTGTGCGAGCCCCAGAAGGGATTTCCCAGGAGATCATTTCCCATCTGGAGCGCCTTACCTTTCTATTGTATGGATCGCATCATCAGCCACGAGGACTTCAGTCAGGTACAGCTTGAACTCTTCACAAAGAGGGAAGAGGAATGGATGAAATTCCTCCCACTAGGGATGGGATGCCAGAAGAGCTGTGTACCAAGGATGAAACTATTGGGGACGGGCACTTAAAGTGGCTCCAATCATGCCATCTCCTCCTCCTCCTCCTTGGGTTTGTTTCTTTCTACAAATGTGCTGCAAAAGGTTCATGTATCATCACTTGTTTGAAGTCTGGGGATCTCAGGTGGCTTAGTTTATATGGACCCAATTATCTGTCTGCCTGTCTATCACTCATTCTGTCTCTCTGCTTGTCTACCTGTCTGTCTGCCTTAAAGGACATGCAGGCATAAAGTAATGTTTTTTATACATTTATCCACATGGTCCCATTTCACAACCCAAATGTCTTCTGAGGTCAATATTGGCCATCTCAAATGCCTGTAAAGGTTGGGCATGTATCTTGCAGTAGTAGAGGGGAAAGCATTGCTATAAACGTTGAGATGCTGAGGAAGTCTGAAACTATTTGTAAGCCTTCAGCTCTGCACATATTACTTCCCGTAACTCAATGTTGTTGCTAAGTAATATTTACCAAATGTCATGCTTAGTGGCTGGAATTTAATTTGCTGGGTGGCAATAAGCTTACTGTATATCCTTCGAGGAAGCATTAAGAACAGGGGCTAGCTAATTTCAGGGGCATAACTCTTTTAGATAGATGTCTGCAAGTCTAGAGGGTATCAGCTGTCTCATATCACCCTACTATAATGAGCCACATGTGACTAGTTAATATGGACCCTGTCTCTCTCCTTGTCTACCTCTTTACATGTCTCTCTGCCTTAAACTCACGTTACATGGGCAATAATTTGAGTTTACCGTCACAATTACGGTCAGAACCAGCAGCCCACGAGGTTATCCACAGCTGCCGATTTATAGCGCCTCCTAAATACAATAATAATGCGACGATTTATTGACTTTATTGAGAAGGTCAAAGGTCAGAGTCAGCTGAAGAGCAGCGAGCGCACCTGGTGGGGATTCAGTGTTTTTGCTCAAGGATACTGAGGTATAGGGTGGATGCTTGTTGAACCCGGGTCCTCCGGGTGACGGACGGGGCCCTGTACTCGCTCCACTGTCTGATAAATAAAGAAATGACATGAAATAATTCTTGGGGTGCAGGAGTCTTGAGGGTACCAGGTGCTTTGTATGGCCCCGTCCTAATGAGCCACATGTGACCAGTTAAAAAGGACCCATCTGATCTGCCCATTCGCCTCATTACCGCCCAATACATATTAATGCCCAGGGTCACGTCTTATACATACAACATACATATTCATAGCACACACACACAGGGTCATATATGTATCTTAATGACACGGACACGACATGTTTAGTGGCAACGCTCGCTTCTATTCCTCTCCATTGTGTTCTATTATAATCTGGTCTAATTGCTTCCCATACTGTTCTTGTACTGTTCATATGAGTCGATGGCCTGGGCGTGCTTTAGTGGTACCGGTCTAGCGTGTTGCGCCGACCGGGTTTCACGCTCCGAGATGCGCCGGTGATACAATTGTTGCACGGTAAACCATCATCACCGTGTCACCGTGAACCATCTTACTCTTAAAGTATCGGCATTGGACAAATAGATGAATCGCCTGAGTGAAAATGAATGACTTTTTGCTCGCGGGGCTTCGTTTGCAGACAGATCGCACAACAACAGTTTAAGAAATGTGCACTGGTTGAAATCAGAGTCGGCGTTGTCCATCACTACCTTTATCTACCTGCTGTGACAGTTATATTACTGGGGCGTTACATCTCTCTATCTCTCGCTCTCTCTCTCTATCTCTCTCTCTCTCCCCACACATTCAAAACCCTATTTGACCTTCCATTTGTCCTCTGTGTTTTCCATCTCTCTCTTTATTTTTCTCTCTGTGCATTCTCTCTCTCTCTCTCTGTGTGTGTCTTTGTTTCCCTGTCTCTCTTTCCCCCTCTGTCTGTCTCTCTCCTCTCTCCTCCTCTATATCTCTCTCTGTCAGTTGTTGTTTGCGAAACCCTTTCATCTGGATATTGCTTTATATTTAAAACCCTTCCGTTTCAATAGAATTTTATTTAAAACCCTGTCATTTGCATAGCTCTTTAAAAGACAGAGGAATGAAAAGTCAACAAGGACCTCTGATTGTGATTCCTGACAGGACACACACGCACTCGCACACACACACACACACACACACACACACACCGCCTGTCTGTCTGCGTGCATCCAAGTCTATTATTATGGTAATGAGTCTCCAGTCTCCGCATGTCCCCACAGTCTCCACACACACACACACACACACACGCACACACACACACACACACACGCACACACGCACACACACACGCGCAGCCATATTTCGCTGAGCTCAGCAGTATAGCTGCACTGCCAGGCTAGAAGGAAAAATAACGAGGAGTGGACAATTTCACCACGATAGAAATAGACTGGATAGAATAGAAACTTCCTGGTGTGTCACTGATCAGCACAGAGAGCTAAGTGGGAAAAACACACTCCTCCCCCGCCTGCAGATTCCCTTCCAAACTATGTATTTTTAGCTTGACAGTGAACAAAAGCTATCTCTTTAGCACTTTTATTGGTCTGTCATGTTAGTCACGTTCCATGTTTGGCTGTCTCTGGCTGTCGACATACAATAAAATGAGAGTAAAAATGAATTAAGAACTTTGTAATGCTAAAGAGAGAATGGTAGAGGGTGGAGGGTAAAGGAGAATGGTAAACCTAATACACACACACACACACACACACACACACAAGCTGCTATCAATGGAGTTAAAAATAACCCCTCTCTCTCTGTGTTTATCAATGAACTATAAAAACTAGGTTAACTCCAAGGCCTCGGTGGGTAGAACTTACATAAACACACACGTCAGTGAATTACATCACTGTAATTGTATTTGTACGGGGGTGAGGCTGTATATTTGGGTGCATCTGTGTGTCTAATGTTTGTGTGTGTGTGTAGAGGAAGTGCGTGTGTGTGTGTGTGTGTGTGTGTGTCGTGTACTGTGTACTGGCTCCTGCATTCTAGAGGCTGTCACTGATCCCAAAACAGTACATGGCCACATGCATACTGCAGTATCTCTCTCTCACTCTCTCTCCCTCTCACACACACATACACACACACGAACATGCACACCCATGCACGCACACACACACACACACACACACACACACACACACTCTCACACACAAACACATTTGCCCAGCAGGTGAAGGAGAACAAAAATGAACATTTTGTAATAAAAGCACTGAGATGCTCTCGAACTGTTTGTTTCTCTCTCGCTCGCCCTCTCAATCTCTCTCTCTCTCTCTCCCTCTCTGCGAGAGACCATTCAGTAAAAACACCATCTAATTTTTAGCACACATGCAATTTACATAAAACAAACACCATTGGCTAATGACGAGTACGTATTTACATAAGCGGAGCCTATTGGCTTAGGAGGAACAGAGATTTGCATGAGGAGAACTCCATTGGTGGACTGGGTGTGATGTAGACGCATTGACCTGCATGTTCGGGGCCACAACAAGTTGGTTTTCAGTGGTTGGTTTGATGGTTCTCAGTCCCTCACGAAGGATGCAAATTATTGGGAGGGAGGGCGAATTTTTTTTTCTTTTGCCTTGAGGCAACAGTGTTTCTAGATCGCGTAAGTCTTACAAAAATACAACAAGTGTTTCTATATCACATAAGTCATAAAAAAATCATAATCATATCCGCTCTCCTCTATTCACTCTAATTTTCTCAATATGTCTCTCCTTATTTCTTTTCCTAGCACTTCACAGGAATGCTGTTCTATTGGTCTGACCCTTGCACTATCGGTTGCTTGAAATTTTGTTTATATAAACATTTAAGTCAGTAATTCTACTGTTACATTCATTGTAAGTCACTCTGGGTACAAGTGTTAGCTAAATTCCGAAAATGTAAAAAATGCCATTGGTATACAGAATAATATGCTTCTGCCAAAAGAACATGATACATTGGTTATTTTTTGGCATAATGTATTGCCGTTTTGGTGACAATTATGACCAGAAGTACTTTTTCCACGATACTATTCCTCCTCGTGTGTTTCATCTGCAACGAGAACGCGCCCGCAAAACTACGCCATTAAATTCCTCCTCGGCCATCACCGCGCGCTGCTGCTGGTCCCACAAGACAAGATGCTCTTTTTTTCCTCTGATGGATAAAATTAAGCACTTCCATCTCTCTCTCCCTCTCTCTCTCTCTCTCTCTCTCTCTCTCTCTCTCTCTCTCTCTCGGCCTATAAAGCCGCAACAGCTGATCTCGCGCCTCAGAAAGACCCGCACCTCCGCACGCGCCGAGGAGAGGAAGAGAGAGAGAGAGAGTAAGAGAGAGAGAGAGAGAGAGAGAGAGAGAGGAGAGGAGGACAAGAGAGGAGGAAAAGAGAGAGAACGACGGGGGAAAGAGAGATACAGCCAAACCCATACGCCTACCTGTCTTCCAAGTGCAGTTGTTGAACAATATTTGAGCAATATTGATGATTTTTAAGGGACTGTGATGAACATTTCACCGGGTCTGTTTCCTGGGAGGTTTCAATCTCATTCGTGGATCCCAACGGTTGTCTTCTTGCATCCCTTTAACCTTCGTACCTTTCTGACTCTTACCTTTCTTTCTGCCTGTCCTTTTTATGGTGTTGACTCATCCAACGGT
>JAXDDX010000006.1:6137500-6185000 GCA_034670405.1 Hoplostethus atlanticus | reverse complement strand
CAATCCCCCTTGTATGGCCAAATAATTGACCTCTCACTCTGAACATCTTTATCTCTCCAGGCTATGTCAGTGATTATCTGAGCCCATCTCCCTATGACGATGTGGTGGGCAGCGACTCATCTGTCATCACTAAAGTTCCCTCCCCGGGCCACTCGTCAATCATCTATGACCGACTCCGGGGCAGCAGCTACAATGGTATCCATGGCGATATCCACGGCGACTCGGACCAGCCGGACAGCCCGCGGTCCGAGGTCTCATCATCGGCTGGTGGATACATCAATGGGGACGCGGCCGTAAGCGAGGGATACGCGGTGGATGCGTTCTTTATCACAGATGGACGATCGCGAAGGAAAGCCTTGGGGAACCCAAGAGGAAGCATCCAGAGGCACAGCTGCAGTGAGTGCGGTAAAACCTACGCGACTTCATCCAATCTCAGCCGACACAAGCAGACGCACAGGAGCATAGATAGTAAGATGGCTAAGAAATGCCCCACGTGCGGGAAAGTGTATGTTTCCATGCCTGCAATGGCCATGCATCTGCTGACCCATGACCTCAAGCACAAGTGTGACGTGTGCAGCAAAGCCTTCAGCCGGCCGTGGCTTTTGCAGGGGCACATGCGCTCGCACACAGGCGAGAAACCGTTTGGGTGCGCACACTGTGGGAAAGCGTTCGCTGACCGGTCAAATCTGCGCGCCCACATGCAGACCCATTCAGCCTTCAAGCACTACAAGTGCAAACGGTGTGACAAGACGTTTGCGCTCAAGAGTTACCTGAACAAGCATTACGAGTCAGCGTGCTTCAAGGGGGCTTTCTCGCCCCTCAGCTCATTGGGGGAGTGATGGATTAAAAAAGGATCAGATTTTGTTGGCCTCCCTCCCTCCTTTCTTCCTGCTTTCCCCAACGGAAGACCAGTATGTCTGAGTGCTTCAAGGGGGAAGTGTTTTCCCTGCTAGGATCACTAGGCAAAATGATGGACAAAAACGCATTGAAGTGTTCCTTTTTATCGAGACTCTTCCAATCCCGCACTCATTTCCTCCTCTGTCCTCCAAAAAGTGGGGTAAAATCATGTCCAGTACATTTTCAGTAACAATTTAGATTGATTTATCTCACACTAAAATATGTCCTCCTTTGAGGCTGTTTGAGTATCTGTGAGGATAAATAAAGCACAGTACATCTAGTTCAAATATTTGAAGATATTCAGATCTATTTATGTCCAGATCTGTCCTCATCACTCTTTTTTTTTTGGCTCACTTCCTGTGACAGACATATCACAGGAGAACGTTTGGAATTTAAAGCATGAATCAAATCTTCAGTTTTCTTACAATGAGATTCAATAGACCTTCAGAGACAAAATATCAAGGTGATATTTTGTCAGATTATTTTAATGGCGTTTCTGCTTTTTAAGAAAACATCATGAATGGGCTGCTTTTACTCCTGCCGTTTTGTGACTCTAGTGAATTGAACTGAACTTACTAGGAGGGATGCAAAAAACTCATGCTAAAGAAAGGAGTTATAACATCAAGTGAATGAAAGGACATCTACAATGAAACAAAACACTTTTGAAGTTTTTCCTTTACACTAGTACCGTGCTCTACTTATACTCCAACTGTGTAGTACCCTCTGCTTTCCACTGGAATACTGAGCAGGTTTGTTAGGAGGGAATATACAGATGTAACCCTGCCAGCTTTCAAAGGGGCCCAGTACCATATATGTGTGTGCACCTTACCAGTAGGTAAGCTCAGATAACTGCACCAAACTGTGCACAAAGTATAATGAACAAACATACCATAATATGGTAGTATAGGTACGGCATGGTACACTTGCGTAGTGGAAAAATAATTTCGCACAGATGAAATATCAACGTGATTTTTGTTCTTTTTGCCAGACTCACATATGGACGCAGACACTGAAGCTGTTTTTGGCATTTGTGCTCTAATTGACAGTAGAAAGTGACAGGGAATGTGGGAGATGGAGGGCAGAAGATGATCAAGGTTGTGAACTGGACTCGAACCAAGGCCAGAAGCAGTGCCCCCCCACGCACTGAGCCACCAGGGTATCCATGAGAAACAACGTTTTCCTATAGACTAAATATGATGTAATTTATTTTTCCTTTATTTTTCACAAGATTCAAGGATACAGACATTGAAAATGTCTGTATGTGGACAACAGCATTCTTATCACCAATGGGCCACACACAGTATTCAGCTTGGAGGTTCAAGTCTCTTATGTATCTATTTATTGCCTAATTTATTGATTTTTTATGTTTTTTGTAGACTTATTGATTTGCACTTTAATTTGTTCTAGGTTTTGCCTTTGTTACAAATATGCCAAAGCATTTGACACTTTCTAATTACTGAATAACTTCTTACTTTGTCCGCCACTTTAATTATAAAAAAAACTACTGCATGCAAAAAATAACAATAGCCTAATAATGGAATCTATGCCAATTTTATGAATCTTTTGGATATTTTGCCAAATTTCTTAGATATAGGCAAATTTAGCAAATTTCTGTCTCGGGCAATATTTCATTCATAACCGATAATAACGAGCAATAATGCATGATATTTTTGAAGAAAGTCATAACTGCTATGATACTTGTAACATCTTGATTTTGTCAAGTACCACTATTCTATGTAGTTATGAGAAAAAACTTCAATTTCAGGGAGTTAACAAACCAATTTAGTGTTAAATATAGGGGGTTGGGGTAGAGCCCTATGTTTACAAGAATTGTGACACTGGAAGGAGTTCTTTTGAACTGTTTTTGTTTTAGTCTCCAGTGACTTAATGCTTCAGTATGTGTTCCCTGTTTAGACAGCCATAGAAAGATCAGATCTATGCTACAAAGAGCAGAATCAAAAATCCAAATTTCTGTTCCTTTTTTAGACCTCTGCTGATTTAATATGTAATATTATCCAAAACGTCTGCTTCCTATAACTGTAGCTTGGCATCGTTGGCTTATTGACAATTATGTCTGTAAGCATTAGGAACTATTGGGGCTTCCAGGGATTTCGCACACATGCCACAACTCCTTTAGATGGAGGGCTCTGGGTTGGGTAGGGAGCGATCTTTTTGTACATGGTTTATGCACTGCCTGCCTCGTATTATTATTATTAAATATCGTAGAACGTAGAGGGTACTACTGTAGGCCTCTGATGCTGAAATATGGACCAATAACCTCCTAACTCTGATTTTGGTCCTTTGGTCCGTTTACATGGCACATTACTTCACCAACTACATTTCATGGGCCTAGAGCCGATGATACTCAATCCAAACCCATTACACCCATTGTCACTCTGAAAATAAGGTTGTTTTTCTCTCCACCACCTTCGGCTTCTTGAGGTCCTCATTGTGCTCCTCATGCAATCGTGAGGATTGGTGGAGGAGCAGAGAGGATGCTTGTTCTGTGTCGGTCGATATTTCAGCACCAGAGTGCACTGATAAACACTTAGATTCTACTATGATCTACTGTAGCCTACTATAGCCACAAGCTAGTTTACTTATTATATAAAAGCACTTCCTCTTACGAATTATATCTTTCAACTTTTTATTCAAAGATAGTAGCACAATGAAAGAGTTTAGATTCAGGTAGACAATGCCTTGTATGTAGAAATATCAACCTCTTCCTCCTTTTTCTACTATGATGAATCAAAACTCAAAAAAAGATATGTTGAAATAACACAGGCTGTGTTGTCCTTAAACGCACGCATACAATATGTTGTAAAATGACACATGGCATTTAAAATCTTGTGTACATTTAGCACTTTTAACCCATGTTGTGTGACATTTTTCAACACATTTGTCTGTGCATCTTTACCACATTTTTTTAGAGTGGATGAAACTCAACTATTTTGCGGCGAGAGGCCTTGTAAATAAACATTAATGTGACTTTGGAGTCTGATTATTTCTACAGAACTGTAAAGAATGAAAATGATGATGATGATGATGATGATGATGATGATGAATATTTCGGGAACTTTCTGTTTTGAGTTTTTCTTCTGGGGTTTTTTGGACCGCCAGTGGCAGTTTGAAAGGCAATGTAAAGCACAATGACAACACTGGGCATTTTGTCTCACTTCCTAAATAAAGACTAGCTAAATAAAGGCATGTGTGGAGAACTCCTTTCTGTATTTGTTAACACTAAACAGAAATAGTATATCAATGGTGAATTCATCATTAATATTTATTTCTCATTATTTAATATAAACAAACATCCAACTGATAATTGGCTACTTCTATGTGTTACTGCCTATTACAGCCAGGCAATTTGATTGGCCAAAGATGTTGTTGATAAGTCATTGTACATGAACAAATGTTGAATACTTTGGTTAAAGGGGCATTAAGTAATTCATGACCTTTATTGACCTCTATCGGCAACATCGACAGGTCTCTGGCACAACGGCAGCCTGTAATGGACAGAAATATACAACACTTTCACAATAGAACGAAAAGGTAGAAATTAGAGCAGAGATCCATCAGAAACGTCACGCGAAGAGGTAATATATCATGATACCGCTTCATCATTTGCTCTCATGGCTGGAGAAGAAAATGTGTTGCAGCACCAGCCGCTCTCTCGCAGCCTCGTCCTCCATCTTTGAGCGGTTGAAACTGCAAGGAGGGGTTTTGAAAGCCAGAAATCTGCACCTGGCAAAGTAAACGTTGAGTCATTGGTATGGATATTGCAGATATATTACAAACATTTTGTGCTATGAAGCAGTAAAAATCTTACTTAATGGACCTTAAACTATTTATATTATGTACTATTATAATACAGTCTAAACATTAACAGATATCTAAGTATATAGGTATAGGTATATATAAGTATTTAGAAATGATTCAATATTTTTTAAAGCTTAATGAATGCTATTTTAGCGTCTATGTTTATATGACTTGGTAAATGGTTAATTAGTGGGTTGTAAAAAAATTAAGATTATGATTATTTGGGCCCTCAAGTAAAATGCTGCAACTGATATTCTCTCTCTCTCTCTCTCTCTCTCTCTCTCTCTCTCTCTCTCTATTGTTGTGCCCTGTGGCAATTGTGCAGAGGTCAAAAGCTCCTAATGACTATGTGTGTGTGTGTGTGTGTGTGTGTGCATATACCTGTCTGTATATGTTTTGCATTGTGTGAAGTCTCTCTCTCCCTCAACACTTTGTGCGCGCGCGCGCGCGCGTGTGTGTGTGTGTGTGTGTGTGTGTGTGTGATTTTAATTGCTTGCGTCGGGCCCCATAGGTGAACAGAGAAGCTGATGTCAGGGCAATGTCTTTAACCTTGACAACATTGCGACACATTGTGTGTATGTGAGTGTGTGTCTGTGTGTTTTTTGTGTCCTTGTGGTTTTTGTGTCTGTGTGGTTTTGTGTCTGTGTGTACGTGCGTCTGTGCGTCTGTGTGTGTACGGACACAAAAGGCCATTTTAGATAGATGAAAATGATGGCTGTAGGCTCCATGGATGTTTGTGGAAAAGTAACTAAAAGTAACCGAAGGTAATCAGATTATACACCTTAGTTGGAGTAATTCAGTGAGTTATATTAATGATTGCTGTGTACAGAATGGCGTAGCATGTGGGTCACGAATGTTGAGTTGCTACCACCACGTGCACACAAATTAATTAAGGCACGCACACAATTTCATTAAGCATGTACATGTTTTCTTAAAGCATACAAGCAGTTTAATCAACTGGGTTAAAAAAAGAAAGGAAAGGAAGAAAAGAAAGAAACTAACCATTGTTACTATGATTTAGCTTGACTTTTTTAACTGATGTAAGAGAAACTAGGCTATGGTGTGTATGTCCATCCATACTAACTGTGTGTTTGCTTGCATATAGGTGCATGTGTGTTCATGTTAACCTGTGGTCAAGGTCAAGCAGTGTCATATACAGCCTGGTTTATCTAGTTTATCTTTTTAAAGCCTGTGTATTGGAATAGCGGGCTAAGGTTGGTAATTTTAAAGTTTAAGCATCGCGATAAAGAGTTTATCTTTTTAAAGTGAAGTGACAGTGAACTCAAGTTGGTCTTTTTAAAGCCTACTGTACGTATTTGGACAGTGAGCTATGAGAAAGTTGGTCTTTTTAAGTATTAGGAAATTGAATTCATCCTTTTAAACCCCAAGTTGGTCTTTTTGTCGGTGTGCTTACTGTTTAAACATGGTTTGAGATGGAGGTCAAAGAGGACCCATAATCCAAAGTTTACAGTCTTTTGTTCAAAAACAGCAGCAGTGGCCATTGTGCCAATCGTTATCAGCACCCGAGTAAAATAAAACGTGTTATCATGTAAAACGTGGCTCAACGCACCCATCAAGCCTGTTCATTGGTTCTCTACTAGATTCCAATCTCATTAGTTAGGGTCCTCATTACACAGATTACTATTGGCCAGGTGGAAGGTCCCATTGATTGTGATTGGCTACAATTTGCCAGTGCTCTGCTCCTAAAGACAAATGGCCTTCTATTATAAAGTCATTGATTTTCTCCTATTGCATCTAAAGGTATTGATTTTCTTATATTGCCTTTAGTCCACTAATGATACTAATTCTAACATTCACTGGACCTGAAAAAAGGCTTCCTGGCTATAATAGCTACTGTCAATGAATGTGTTTGCGTGCGCGTGTGTGCATGCGTGTGTGTGTGTGTATGTGTGCATGTACATGTGAGTGTTTTTCCAACATCCATGAAAACGATATTGACATTATTTTCTTTTCTTTAACACTCTCTACATCGCAAGAGTTCAATCCTAACAAAGTATGGATCCAATGCGGCAGACAGAACATTAGAGTTGCTTGTATTCTAAAAGAAAATAGATTGAAGAAAGAAAGAAAGAAAGAAAGAAAGAAAGAAAGAAAGAAAGAAAGAAAGAAAGAATGAAAGAAAGAAAGAAAGAAAGAAATCTTTGCCTTCCTGTGCCTGTCTCTCTCTCTCCCTCTCTCTGTCTCACTCTCTTTTCTATAACCAGAAACAAGAGAACTTTCCCCCTGGTCAATAATGTAGGTGGCTCCGTTAGCTAACCGTGATGTCATGGGTTTGAATCTCCCTCTCATTTTGACACAGAAAGTCAATGTCCATGCCCCTCTATCATACAATATGTACAAGAAATCTACCGCACGAATCCATATCTGATGCTGCGACGAGGCTGGCTTCTGTAAGACAGAAACCATCAGACGGGCAGAGTGAGAGACAGAAAACGAGAAGAAAGTTACATTGAGAAAATCATTTATTGATGGTGGTATTTAAATATGTTAAATCCTATTTCCCATGATGCTCGGCCTTCTAGCCTCAAGCAGACACAAAGTACCAATGGGTTTAAATAGTTGATATACTGTTCCTATGTAGTCACCTTAAATCATTCATAGAGCAAGGGCTAGAGGAAGGCCTGTGAAACTAACGCCTCTACAGTGAGCGCCATAACCAACTGGACAGCCTCTTGTTGTGCTTGTTTTCAGGGATGCTCTGCCAAAGGCGTCTCTTACATCTTGGCCCTGCAATAGCATATTTGATACAAAGGTTTAAAACGACTGACAGGTTTCTGTGTTAGAAACAAAACCATTCCTGTGTGGCAAAATCTCAATTTACCGTCGGGTGGTAAGTCTTGTTGTTCGGTAACAGGAAGGGTGCTTTAGGATGTTAATGTGAACGATTCTTTACTTAACTTTCAAAATTTCGTCTCCCAGTATCATATCAATTATATGAATTTAATTATATTAATTTAACTATGACTAAGATGTGCCTTCAAATTTAAAAGATCCCATCGGGGTCAGAAGGGAAAGCTCATCCTTTAATGAAATGGATTTGTGTCTTATGTTTTTGCGCCACACAGTTTAAATGTCAAAATGACACAATGTAATGGCCGTGAAGATAAAAAGTAGTGATTCAGTTTTATTTGTTGCAGCCATTTTTATTGAATGATTAAATAACTGCAGCTCTCTGGATGATTTCTCCAATTCAGGGAAACTACAATCAGAATCATTCAGGTTGAAACTCAGGGACCGTGGACAAAAAGGTACAAGGTTTGTTGTGAGAGGAAAAACATGTCCCATCTGCTGAGCGCTGAGTATCAACTGGTTGTGATTTGTGCACTTTGTGTCCTGCCCAGGGACATGTTCATCACACAACCTCTCTCTGGAACTTTTTTATTTATTTTTTTTAAATATGGATATTTATGCCTGATGATATCGCCGTGTGATTTTTAATAGGACCTTCGAGGGCAAGTGACTGGATGAATATGTATATTAGCTCAGAGTATAATATCGCGCTTCACCAATCTGATAGGAAACGTACAGCGGGGCTTTATGTACACAAACACACACATACACGCATGCACACGCACACACACAAGCATCTATATGCAAACATATACAGTACAAAGTTTGTTTTTAAATACCCATGCACATAAATGTGACAAACACACACACACACACACTTAAAATGTTTTTCAAGCATTTAAAGTAACACATATGCACAAATTACAAACACGCACATTTTCATAAGAATTGGATGCACAAATAAACTCTGATAATTAGCCAAAATATTTCTACTGTCAAGTGAAATCCTCACACCCTCATGCACCCTGCTTCTTTATAGTGAATGCTCCATTGAATGGTGTAGGATCTGCAGTATTGGTGTACTGAAGTTAGATTGTAATGTCTGCAAAATGAATCTTCAAGGCCAAATGTTTTGTCCATTTTCAGTTACTACACCATGTAGAGGAACATTAAGTGACCTTTGGGGGCAGCCAGGTTGTAGTGCCTGGAGCAGATAGGATAGTATAGGTATAGGATGCCTATACTATGACAGATGTGACCACACTGGGGATCGAACCCAAGCCCCTCTGGTCGGAGAACCTCACTAAACACTTGGTCCTCCTGATGATCCTGAAAAAAGGATATTGATCATCAGGTATTACACACCATGTAGTGGAGCAGTGAGTGCAGTGAACCAACCCACTGATTACCATGTAGTGGAGTAACTACACATAAGCAGAGAGCAGTGAGAGAGAGAGAGAGAGAGAGAGAGAGAGAGAGAGAGAGAGAGAGAGGGGTAGACAGGGAATAGAAGAAGATGAAGAGAAAGAGAGGTAGAAAGAGACAGAGATGGAGAAAAGGTGGTGGAAGTGAGAGAGGAGGAGAGGAGACAGAGAGAACATGCTGTGTTGAAATTCAATCTGAGCCCTAAATGGCTCCTTAACGAGACTGAGACAGCAAAATGAAATTATACACACACACACACACACACATACGCACATTCATTTTACATGCATGTAGGCATGGTGATGCCTGTGTGTTTGCATGCATGGTAACAGACACATCCCTATTTGTGTATGGCACTCACACACTTGCATTTAACACACAGGCAAACACACATGCATACAGGCGGGCACGCACATACACACACATTTTATTGTATCTATGGTCAAAAAGAGTTGATATGCATTGCACACACACATGCACACACATACACACTCAGCCTCACACGCGTTGATAGGTCTTTTAAAGGGATGTTTCACACCTCATCGCATTTCAATTAGTAGGTAAGAGACACACACACACACACACACACACACACACACACACACGCACACACACACAGAGCTTGACAGTCTGTCCGTTGGGTGAAGAAGATTCATTTGGATTCTCATCTCTTCTCTCTCCTTCTCTTCCCTTCCCTATATGCCCTTTCTTTTCACCGTCTCTCTCTCTCCGCCTCTCTCTCGGTCTTTCTCTCCATATCACTGTGAGTGACAGTGGGTTGACCTCCTGGGTTGTCGGGGGAGGCTGTTGGACAGACAGCCTGAAGAGAGAAGCCTTTCCCTGGGCATGAATCTGCTGAGAGCTGGTTGGAAGGTCCTGGTAGCCACTTCTACTGCTGGCAGTGGCAGGCATAAGCTACTGAAGAGGAGATGCTGAAGAGAATTTGACCTAAAAAATAGTTTCCACTCAACATAAACGTGTTGTCAAATGTGTTATTTCTTCAGATTGAGAAAGTGCTTCATGTTCAAAAGAATGTCGTTTAATTAACAGGGTGTTTCTGTTTGATTTGCAGGAAGAGGTTTTCACACAGACAATAACAACAATGACTGGCAGTCAGTACAAGCTCCCCTGACTTGAATGATGAAAAACTGCTGGAGGCATTTCAGAGGGCGTGTCCATTCAAATGCTTTAAGATTCAAGGCGTTGTTTGACAGGCGTGCCAATCAAGTCCATGTGTTCTATATTGACTGGAGCTAATCTGAAACTGCCTGTAAAAATCACATACGACGGCCCCTTTAAAATATATATAATATATATAAAATATAATATATTGTATAAACAAGCTTTTTTATTTTCATTTTTATTTATCCTTTATTTAGTCAGGTGGTCTCATTTAGACTCTCAGACTCTTTTTCAAGACCGTCGCCTCAAAGCAAGGAGGTGCAAAAATCCAATTGTTATCCTCAGTTTTTGAGTGAGGTGTTACCGAGCAGTGTTTTGACTGCTATTTTCTGCCACTCTCTCCCAAAGCTCTTCCTCTATCTCTTGCTTACTCAATCTTTTTATAGGCATCGGCTCACACGACAGACTTCCGACTTGAAAGGGAGAGAAAACCGCTTTCCTCTGCTGCGTGTCGCTCCTTTCTCTGGTGAAAACACTACGGCCAGGTCAGCCTGTGCTGTACCCGGGTCTGGTATGGTTTGACCCTGTATGGCACAGGTACTCGAATGACTGGATTTTCCGTTATTTTGAACACATGGGACCCTGTCCACAACGCACATGTGTAACTATAGCAACAGCAGAACCATAGAAACCAGTGTCAACATCAACAAGAGGTGGATCCATTTTTTGTGTTTTGCCTGGGATTATTTCTTTCTCTTGAAATAATATTGCATCAAAACCAGCGATGGGCGGTGACACATTACAGTAATACCACTTTCCACTTTTAATAATACTTTCCTCAGTATTTCAATGTACTTAGTTACTTTTGTTATCACCCCTTTATATCACATTTCAATTTAATAAGCCAATCTCCAACGCCTGATTTATTTTCGTCAAAACTAAAGGACACGTCGCATGCCACACACTTGGATTACTTGGGAGACTTGGGGAAGGAGCTGAGAAGGAAACGGGTAAGTCACTATTTCCCACTTTCATTCAGTTTTTTTTGCAGATTTGCTTCCAACACTGTCCCTTCACCAGGAATGAACCACGACGCTGCTGCTCACACGCACCGTTTCATCCAGTCTGCCACCGAAAAAAAGGATCCAGTTCAGTCAGTGAAGCACCGAGGGGCTGCATCACGCGGTCTCCACCACATTATACATCACCTTGATGACCTTGACCGTCTTTGCTGCTGTCCTGTATCCAGGCCCAGCAGTCGGGAGTTGCAGCGGGAGCAGCCTCTTCCTCCATCTGTAATGTTAACGGCCACACAGCGGAAACTCCTCAGTCAATCAGCCGAGCGGGGGCTGTGATATTTCACAAAACACTTGGGAAAAACTCATCTTCCGACATAATTACTTGCACCGCGAACAGGACGTTAACACTGTGCTAAAGCAGAGTGGTGCTGTCAGTCAGTTGTCACATGACTGACACACAGGAAACAGGAAACAGACAGAGGTCATCTGGAGGTCACCGGGAGGAGTGAGAGCTGTCGAAATGGCTGTGTGAGAGAGAGAGAATGGCAGAGACACAGAAAGAGAAAAGAGAGAGAGAGAGGGAGATTGGATATAAATAGAATCCTACTGTCTCTTTGCCACGTCTAGAGCGCACGCACACACACACACACACACACACACACACACACACACACACACACACACACACGCTGAGGGTGAGACAGGTGTTAAGTGTTGTTGAAGTTGGATCCTGCTGAGCATGACAGGAGAAATTGATTTGACCCCCCCCCCCACGAAATACACACACACACTCACACACACACACACACACACACACACACACCACTACTACCCCCGCTCTCTTACCCACTTTATCCTACATCCTCCCACACACACACACCCTTTCCCTTATCACTCAACCACCGTTCTTGTCCTTCTCTTCTCTTCTCTTTCATCACTCTCCTCTCTCATTCTCCTTCATCAGCCCTTCTTGTTTCTCCTTCGTTGTCCTCCATGTTCTCCTTTACACCCTCCCTCGGCTATTTCTCTTCTTTTCTCTGATCCATCTCCTCCTTTCTGTCTTTCATTCTCATTACTCGTCCTCTTCTCCCCTTTCCTCTTTCCTCTTCCATCTTTTGTCCCTTTTCTCTTTTCTCTCCTCACCCTCTTCTCCTGTAGTCTTATTCTTTTTTCTACTGTTTATTTCTCTTCTTCCTTCTTTCCACTCCTCCATCAGGTTTCCCACTTTTTAGTTTGAGTATATTATCAATCAAATTTCACGAGGACTTTCTCCATCTCAGGAGGAAAATAACTGGCCACATTGTCAGGGAAGAGTACTCAATCATCCTAAATCATCAAAGTAAAATTACTGGTGTAAAAATCAAAAAACTTAGAGGACAGTTAAATAATAATATGATTTTTTACAAAATAAAGTGCACAAATAAAGCGTGAATCAACACAGCAACGTATTGTGTGATAGGATTATAATACCTCAGTGGTCTCTGCTACTAGCTATCCAGCTAGCTAGAAAGGCTAGCAAACAGCAACTCAAACCAACCAGAAGGTCTCAGGTTCAATCCCTTCCTGCTGTAAGTCACTTTGAATTTCCTTCAGTCTTTACAACATGAAAAAGGCATTAATTCACCAGTAAAATCACATCCACTTGGTGAGAAGGTTGCATTGTTACCACTATGTGTTTTCATTTTAAAATCCTGGGTTTGGCTGGATGAGAAAACACACCAGCTGGACACTCGGCAGCAAAATAGCTGTGGACATTGCAACAAACCTGCCAACCTTGTTACAGAAATTGGATGACAACAGAGAATATAAAGTCCTGCCTTCTCTCGTACTGCTGCAAGTCTTTTTTAAGAACTGACAGAGTGTGACCGATTTTATTTGAGGCTGTAAAATGTGTCTTTGTACCAATAGTTTGTGTGTGCTAAGCGTGCTGTAACATGCTGTCAACGTTCAACTCAAATTCTTCAGACATGTATGTGAATATTATCCACAGTTTATCATTGCATTTCCAGGGTTTCCAGGACGGATGTGAAACCCTGGTCTTTCTCTTCTCACACCCACACAGATTTATTATTTTATTTCTGTGAGAGAAAAACACCACTTATGGCTGATAATGTTTTTCTGTAATCTCTCTCTTTCTCTAATGTGTCTTTTATTGCACCAGTACAGAACAAAGCCCTCAGGCACCGCACACACACACTCTCTCTCTCTCACACACTCACACACACACACACAGGGCAAATACTGAAACATAATACGTTATGTTCACCTTGATATTAACCGATCGCACACTATGTAACACACACACACACACACACACACACACACTAAGACTGTAAACTGTTGCTAGCATGAACTAACTGTGTCAGTGTGTAGCACTAATTCTGTGTCATTTGTCAATTCACTGACAGTCGCTGACACAGAACAATAACTGGCTATGTGTTTTTCATTGGGTTTATGAGAGAGTAACTATATTTTACTATTAGCCCCTGGCTATGGAGCAGGGAGGGGGAGGCAGACGGGGGAGGAATAGACACAGAAAGTGGAGGAAACAGAGAGACTAGACATTGCAAATTGTGTGTGTGTGTGTGTGTGCAGTGTGTGGGCGGGCCCTGTTGCCAGTCCTATTAAAGTTGTATTGCACAGGGCTTTTAGAACATCGACCATCAGCCAAGCAACTTTAGCTAATAATTTTTTTAAAACCTCTGTGCTTTGTGCATGTTTGGGTACCTCCCCAATGTGTGTGTGTGTGTGTGCGTGTATGTGCATTAGTACATTTGTATGTCTGTGAATGTGAGTGGGAATATGTGTGTGTGGGGGCGGTGTAACAGTTGGGTGTGTCGGTCTGTATTTGTGTAAGATCCCCACATCTTCACCAACCCTTCTTCACATCTTACAGGGACATGCACACACACACACACACACACACACACACATGAACGTGCACAAACATTTATCTGGGGAAGTGAAGAAAATGGAGTCGGGGAGAGGTGGGACAAAAAGAGACAGATGGGTAGTGAAGCTGGGGTGTTCATTAGTTGTAGATGTAAATGTTCTTTGAGTAAGACATTAGAGCAGCAAACATCATGAACACAGGTGTGTGTGTGTGTGTGTGTGTGTGTGTCTCTCCTGTGAGGGCGGGGATGCTGCCTCGCCATGAGGAGACCATGGTGGAAACACGTGCAATGCTCTCCCTCGCTCTGCCTTCGTGTGTGTGGGGTTGGATGTTCTTAATAAATGCCTTTACAGTCACAAATGCTCAGACCCGCCAAGAACGAAGGTCAGTAAGTCAGAGGGAAGCAACTCGACGGACAAAGCAACAACTTGCGGCTCATTCTGTGTGAGAAGTTACATAAATACCATTTGGGTGACTGTCCTTCAAAACAATAAATGCGAAACTCATAAATGCAGA
Source organism: Hoplostethus atlanticus (assembly GCA_034670405.1). Taxonomy (NCBI): domain Eukaryota; kingdom Metazoa; phylum Chordata; class Actinopteri; order Trachichthyiformes; family Trachichthyidae; genus Hoplostethus; species Hoplostethus atlanticus. Next base: position 6,170,498 of record JAXDDX010000006.1, on the reverse strand, counting down.
AAGGTTATGACTGGTTTCTTTTCTTTTTTTGTTCTAAAGGCCAGAAATCTGAACCAAACTGAAATAAAAGCCAGTCATGCTCTGAATGAATCAATAGGAAAATCATTTCTGTTCCCCTCCCCTGATATAGACAGACAAGTACAGTACATGAGACCTACATATCAAGTAAAAGCTGTTGAGGAGATCTATTTTTTAGTGTCAGCACCTTTTTATTTTTGTATTGATGTGATGACATTATCATCATCAAATCATTTTCAGAACAGCTGATCAAAGTTTGTTTCACACCTACTTTCCCTCCTCTGGTCTCCATGCCCCCGATATGCAGTAACACACAGACAACTACATACTGTTTGCCTCAAGGTGACTGCGCTCACCATGAACAATCAATGCTCTGTCTATAAGATAAAGAGAGAGGGAGATACAGACGGAAAGGAGAAGCAATGAGAGGAAGCGAGAGGCATGAGAGAGATTTAGAGAGGGGGGGGGGGGGGGGAGAGTCCGAGCAAGAGGGAACAAAAGAGAGAAAGAGTGAGGGAGGGAGGATGCGGCAAAACAGAAAAGGACAGACTGAAGTCATTCAAGCTTTTCTTCCCCCTGAATAATCCCAGTTTTGTCCAAATTTAGTTGAAGGAGATTTTGGAACATCCAGTCCTTGACATCAGACAGGAAGTCATGTAACACCACCAACTTACTGGGACTGAATCTTTGTCTGTCTTTTTTTTTCTTTCTCTGTATCGATGTCTGTCTCCTCTCTCTCCCTCTTTCTTCCTCTCTCTCCCCCCCTTCCCCCTCCTCTTCCTCTTCCCCCTTTCCCTCTGTCTTAATCAGTGATGCAGGATAATGTCTATATCTTCAGGCTGGACACAGCAACACAAACACACACACACACACACACACACACACACACACACACACACAGAGCCAGAGATCATGCCCATCGCCCAAAAACCTCTACTATATCACTGGTATTTCTCCACTGCCCTCCTCAAGGGCAAACACAGCAGGTAGTCTGGGATCTAATTAGCTAGTTAGCCTTTGGTTGGCTGGTTAAAGACCTCATCAAACAGAAATCTGAATTCAGTTCATGACATTTCGCTCTGATAAGAAGGAAACATGGGCGGGGGGAACAGTGGGAGCGTGCACCGTGTTGATGAATGCCTGCTAAACACTCGAGAGCCTCCGCTGATTACACCGTGTTTGAGGAGGTGACGATTAACAAACAAAGAGGCAGCGCTGAAATATGACTGTAGACAAACAGATTTCAACACCACACTTCAGAACGTACCCGGGATCATGGTGCTTTTTTTTTTTTTTTTTTAACCATGAGATGTCAGTCGGTGCTCTGGTTGAACAGGGGGCAATAAATAAGGTTCTTACTGCCACGTAGCGTGAAGTGAAGGGGTTGATAGGCTTGATGATCAATACCAGATAATGCCAGGGGTGGAGATTTCTGGCTTTCAAAACTCCGGCCCATACTCACACACACACACACACACACACACACACACACACACACACACTTCAACTGCTTAACAATGGAGGACGGTGAAATGATCTTGGGTTGTTTTGAGTCCAAATTTCTTGGAGGCATAGTTGTATGCTTAAAAATATTATATAAATAAAAATATTTTTGGTCTAGTTGTTAGCCACGGCTGTGGAGTCCCATTTCATTAGGAAGACTGCTGAACAACTCAAAATGGTCACTGCACGATGGACTAAAGTTTTCTTTTTCTTTCTTTTTTTTAACATGGCAAATCAATCAAAAACGAATTCTCATTTACAAAGGTGGCCTTTTCTTGTGGGAGTTAATTATCTGCCTGAGTCAGTGGGTGGATTCTGGTTCTGGTGTCAGCTGACGCCACTGTAAGCTATGGGTCACATGTTCTGCCTGAACTTACACCAGTACTCCATGACAACACATGATCACTGCTTCCACTGCAGTCACAACAATGATAATGACAGAGAGGGAAAGAGAGGAGAAGTGGGAGAGGGGCAGGAGGCGGCGGGGGCTGGATGGAGTTGAGGTAGAAAGAGAAGGAGGGAGAGAGGAAGAGGTAGAGAGAGAAAGGAGGGGGGGGGAACAAAGACAGAAAGCGATAGAATAAACAGAGATATGACTGGACACTAATGAAGATGTATGTTGCCAATACAGCTCAGTTATACACATCCCACAGAACTGTGTGTGTGTGTGTGTGTGTGTGTGTGTGTGTGTAGTTGGGAGAATGGACTGGTGGTGGTTGAGATCTAAATTGCCTCTAAAATAGTGTGATGAATGCACATAGAAAAAAATGCATCACACTGTCAGTTACAATTTATTAAAAGAGTGAAATCTCTATTGCTCCATCATTCTCAATCATATCATATAAGGTCCTGTTGCCCCCCCAAAACAAATTTATTTGGAGTGTATAGTAAATATAACAAAGGAAGTGTCCAACCCCGACTGCCTGTCACTAAACCCTGGACAGAGACAGAGGACCTTCGTGACCTCTGAACCCTGTCCATGGAACAGCCTGCAATATTAAGTCAGTTTGCTAACAACAAAGTCGAACTTCCCCCTGAAATAGAAACACAGTCAAACACATCGCTGCGTTCACACTCGAATATACTCACTGTGTGTTGTTCATTTGTTCCAGGTCATGAAGATTAAAGAGGTAACTGTAAAACCTAGAGGGAAACCGGAAATAGCGGCGGCAAGAACTCAACAGCTCAACAACAACAAAGTGAAAGAGCGTCACGGGAGGGAGTGCGAGGCTCTAGAAACCGTTTGATGGGTCATAAAGGTGCAGATGTCCTGCAATAAGAAAGCCCAGCCATGAGATGTTGACACGGAGACGTAAACAAAGACAATTAACTGGAAAAGGAAACGGAGATGCAACGCAATAAATCATGTGATGTCTTAGACGAGCTGCAGACAGTCGGGCAGTGTGTTCTGGTGTGTGAAGAAGTTGACCAGTTCGGCCAGCGAGCCTGGTTCACACTGCAGAGCCCGAAGCCGATGCTGCTGAAATGTGTTCCCGCAGCAAGTCCACCGCCCCATTTAAGTAAGTGCTTATTCTGAGACTTTAAAGCGCCATGGAAGACGATTCAGTTGAAAATGGTTGATGCCGCTGTTCCACCACTCTCTCTCTTTCTCTCACTAATACTTGTTATGAAATGTTTTTTTACTGTTAAGTGTGTTGACATGGCTAACATCAGGACGGACAAACACAAATATAGAACAGGGTTTGTATGGGACTCTAGTGGAGATGGGGTGTTTCTGTGTTGCTCTATTGGATATGGGAAGGAGCAGGAACACCTGGTCTCTCTATTCACTTTAATTCTAACGTTCACTTTCTATGGGTTTTTGCTGCTCAGAACAATTTTCTATGTGTGAAAATGACTCTGGTGCAATATGTGAGGGTAGGACAGGAGTAAAAGTAGGTCTTTGGTGCTGCAATGCCTCTTTAAAAAAAAAAAAAAAAGCTGATGGGGCAGAAAACCCAGCTCTCTGATCCATATTCATATTTCCATTCATTTTACAATGAACTCTCCACAACTGTTGATTTACTTTGAAGAATTACTCTTTCATTTGAAGGTGGGTGTGCAGTCTATTCCCCTGGCATAATTATACACTTTTTTTTTACACGGTTTTCTTTTGTGTGTGTGTGTGTGTGTGTGTGCGTCCGTCGTTCTTACAGAAATTACACAAGGGCTTGCTTTTCATTTAACCTTTATTTGCCCTGGTTAAGTTGAATGAGCAAACACGTTCTTTTTCATCAACTCCCTCCTTCACACTGAGGTACGCACATCCACACCTGTGAGCTGCCCAGTCTAACCACAGTATGACCTCTTCCTCTACTGGCCACAGAGCAGCTGGTCGACAGCCTTGCTCAAGGAAACCTCGAGGCAGGGGAGATCTTTTATTTTCAATTCCGGTCACTTCAGGAAGTAGAGTTTCTTGAAACGTTGAACATATGAGATCTCTTGAGGATGAATAGTTTGGCCTTAGCAGATAAATTCTGCTTCAACGTACATTTGGAACTATTGAAGCCATCGGTGTACTGGCACAAGTCCTTTTCCTGCTTACCTTTTAAGTGAGTTTTTACAACCCAGCAATGTTTTAACCATGCTGATAATTCTTGAGGCAACCAGGGAGTTAGCGATTTGACTTTCTCCTGTATTTTATTCTCACATATGTGCACTGCTGTGAAGAAAATGTAACCGACAGTACACACGCATTAGAAAAGCCATAGCGCCCTCATATCGCTTTTCATTTCATAATCACAGGAACGACCTCTGGGACATTATTGCTGTATTACTCAGCATACTGATACTGAAATGCATCATAACTTGAGCTTGGTTGCAAAATGGCTGCAATATAATTTTGAGCAGGCGAATCATATTTTTCATTGCTTTGGTATCGCCTTTCACAACATTACGTCATTTTGATGAGTTAACGTGGCTAGATTGAATTGAAAAATAAACAGAAAAACTCAGTAAAATGACTCGAGGTCGACCCCGACGATGGATGCAGACGTTCTCCAAGCATCGTTTTTGAGTCGTTTATTCCTGCAGTCGTTCAAATAAAGGTTGTAGAGAACTGGGAAGCTTTGAATGCCGAGTTTCCCTGGTCGCTCAGCTCTCCAGGACATTAATGGACGTCCAGTGACTTGTTGATTGTGTTTATCTAGTCAAGTATACAGTCCATTTTAGAACGAAGTGAGCATATGAAAGTGAACCATATAATTATTTTCTGAAGGCTTGTACCCAAATAAAATCCTGCCGAGTCATCATAAACCAAAATGTTGTCATGGCCTCAGAGGAAGCAGCAGCAGTCAAGGAGCCTTTGGAGTCTGTGGATCAATACCACAGTAATGAATTGTACTCAAACACATACTGGTATATTTCATTATTTCTGCTCCATGTTGCCTTTGAAGTCTAACAGAGTCTATCAGAGAACTAATTTAGCTACACTGATGAAAAACCCCACAAAGAACATTTTCAAAGGTGATCTCTCCTGATTTAACTGTGGGTTTCTGCGGGTTTGTGCAAGGTCGAGAGGACTGTGTAGGAGTGGTTAAGGTGTGTGTGTGTGTGTGTGTGTGTGTGTGTGTGAGAGAAAGAGAAAGAGACAGAATGTGTGCATATATGTACGTGTGAGAGAATGTGGTGAGTGTATGCCATGTGCAGACTCAGCAAAGAGTGTGTGTGTGTGTGTGTGTGTCCAGGTGTGTGCTCACAGGTGAGTGTGTGTGTGTGTGTGTGTGTGTGTCAGTGGAGGCCCTCGGGGATGGAGCAGCAGTTTCCTGCTTCTCTCCGTCACTCCCCAAGAAATCAATTCCAGCTGCCGCAGAGCTTCCCTCTCTCTTCCTCGTTCTCCCTCTATCTCTCTCGTTCTTTCTCTCCTTCTCCCTTCCTTTCTTTCACCCTCTCTTCCTTCCTTAATTTCCTCTCTTTTTCCTCTCTCTTTCCCTCTCTGTCTATCTCCTTCCGTTCATGTTATTGTCACCTCTTTCTTTTATTTGAAGGAAACAGCCGTAACAATAAATTCAATTCAATTAAAAAAAAACATTATTTATTCCCAGGGGGAAATTATGAGACCAGCAGAGAATTAAAAAAGAGTAAAAAATACATAAAAATATATAACAGACATACAGTGGTTCATACAAAGCCTGTTTACTGTGATCCAATAACCACAAGCAGCAAAGTAATAATAATAACTTTAATAAAAATGATTATTATTATAAACATGGATAAATGACAACAGCGCAATGTTGAAGAACTACAAGAGTGTACAGACTTCTGGAATAAAAGTAGAGTAGAAGTAAAAGATGACGATGCCCTAAACCAAAACTGAACTATCCCTTTAACCAATTTCCTGTGTAGTGATTTTTCAGCATGTCTTTGTCCCTAAGCTAGCTAACACACCGCTCCCAAGCTAACTGAGAAACTGTAACTCTGGCTTAACAGGCACAAAATAGCTGACACAACCGCATACACACAACCACGGACACACACACACACACACACACAACCACAGAAACACACACACACACAAACACACACAGTGGTATATTAGTGGTCCACCAGGGAACTAAACTGCTTACAGGACACACCGGTCGGAGTCCTTAATGACCCACTGCTTGTGTGTGTGCATGTGTGCATGTGTGTGTGTGTGTGTGTGTGTGTGTGTGTGAGAGAGAGAGAATGTGTGGACACAAATACTTTTGTATCTGTATCAGGTAGTGTACCGTGTGTGTGTGAGTGTGTGTGTGTGTGTCCGTGCCTCTTTGCAAGTGTGTATGTGTTCCTGTGTATATGTACTTTCCGTGCAGGTGTGTGTGTGTGTGTGTGTGTGTGTGTATGTGTGTGTGTGTGTGCGTGTGTGGATCAATAGAGCTATAGCTGTAATCAGCTAGCTCTGCGGTTGTGACAGAGTATTGCGGTTGCCCCTGGTGACCAGATATGAGAAACTGGTGTCTAATTTACCTCAACAGCAAAATTCAGAACTGTTTCACTTCATAACATCTTACACACACACACACACACACACACACACAAACGCCTTTGTCTTTGTAAGTATTTGTGTTGTGCTGAATTTACCTTGTGCAAAATATGTGTATGTGTGTGTGTGGTGTGTGTGTGTGTGTTGTGTGTTTGTGTGTGTCTGTGAGTTTGTGTAGGCAGTGGGTGCAGCAACATCTCCTAAAGTCAAGCTCAGGGAGAAACTCACCAGGATGAGAGAGAGAGAGAGAGAGAGAGAGAGAGAGAGAGAGAGAGAGAGAGAGAGACTGTGGTTCTATGGAGAATGTGAATGGTTTATCCATTCAAAGAAGTCTGACTATTGGAGCAGGTTTACATGTAAAGGAGTTCATAATGAAGGTTATTACAGGGCGTTTTTGAACACTGTGATTGTCCAATAAAGGCAAGTAATGACTCACTGTACATTATCCCTTCCTTAATAACCTGAAAGTATCAGCCTATAGATGAATGAGTGACAGCTACACATGGCAGCAACAGGTTCACAGCCGGCGTCATGCATTCTTCCACTAACTGATTGAGCAGGTCCGTATTGCAAATGTGTCACCTACCTGAAACACCTGCACTGTTTTCCTGCTAACTAAATCGGCACATCGTCAGAACTATCAGGCTACATTTTCAAAAAGGCAACCCAGGACTTGAGCCCAGCTGAGGCTGATTGGGTCTGACCGAAGTGGTTTCATTTGTATTTAACAGATTACCAGGCTGCGTCTAAATGCAGTCAGTGTGTAGATGTGCCTTTGAAGGAGAGAGACTGTGTGTGCGTGTTGCTATTTCAGCATTTTCTGGCATTGACCAAATAACAGCTCCCTGTGGGCTACATGAGCTGGACAGAGCAAAACACACACTTTTCTGTGTCGGTTGTAAGGAAGCTCAGAGGATTTTGCTGTTCAGTTTACCTGTTATTGTGACACACACACACACATACATGTACAGACGTGTACATTCATGCATCCACACATGCATTTAGCATGCAGCCTCTTCTCTCTCACTGTGGAAACTCAAAGGAAATCCAGAATGATTTTTGCAAAAACATCAACAAGGAAATCAAAAGCAAAACAAAACCTTCATTCAGACCAAATAGTAGAGTATGAGTTGAGTTGTCCGGGCCGGACAGGTTCAAAACCTTTTGCTACGTTTAGATCTCATAATTACAGTTTCTCAATCACTTACACACTAAAACTGGTTCTGTGAGCAAAACATCCCAAACCATTACATCAGCTGCCAAAAGACCCATAGCTATAAACACTATTCACCTGTTGCAGATTGGTTGAACCTTTAGTGCAAAACTCACACACAAATCTCTCCATCAAGCTCAGGTTGCACCATGTGCTCATTCAGGAAGCACTGGCATTCAATACAACTAACTCAGGTCATCACAACCTGACAATTCTCAAGGTGCAAACACTAGGAAGCAAAATTGGTGACACACCGATCAGAAACTCAGGATGCTTTGGAACAATGAATCCAAACAATGCAGAAAGAGCTGAAGTAAGAGGAAGAGTACAACTGAGCGGAGGTGGAAGAGGAAGTAGAAGGCCAAGGAGAACATTTGTACCTGATGAGATCCGTGCTACTGTAGTCGACCTCGTCCTTGTCCATGAGCCCTACCTGTTGTTTGCTCTACTGTAATACTGTGTGGAGCTGAGTGAAGAAATACAGTACTTGTGCTATTTTTGCAGAACTGAGAGACACAAGCTCATGGAGGCAGACCACCAAGCAGACCAGGGGGTCCTTCCCCCGCTGCCCGGCCAGGGATAACATTGCCTGTGATGTGGATGAAAACGTCTAGCCTGACCCAGCTACTAGAGGTCATGAATGAGTCTATGTTAGAAAAAAAGTGCAGACAGAAGTGAAGACAGAGAGAGAATGAGAGGAAGACAAACATGCATATACACACATGCATGGACACACACACATATAACACACCCCCACACACACACACACACACACACACACACACACACACACACACACATGCATGCGCACATAGACACATACACAGGAACACACACAGGTCCCTGGACAGGAGAGATGAATGATGTAAGGGCATGAAACTACAGCTGAGGGTATCAGAAGTTCTGTCCACAGCTGGTTTCTTCTCCTCCCCTCTCCTCCCATCTCCTCTCCTCTCCTCTCCTCCCATCTCCTCTCTCTCCTCTCCTCCCATCTCCTCTTTTTGTTTATCCTCAAGCTAATCTTAGTCATGGCTGTGTGTGTGTGTGTGTGTGTGTGTGTGTGTGTGTGTGTGTGTGTGCATCCGAGAGCAGTACTGTGGTATATAAAAGGAAAACCATTAGCCGTCTGTTTGACTCTGTGCTCTCTCTCTCTCTCTCTCTCTCTCTCTCTCTCTCTCTCTCTCTCTCTCTCTCTCTCTCTCTCTCTCTCTCTCTCTCTCACACACACACTGAGCCACTCCAATTGGCCTATTGTTGCTCCCCTCTGCTTTTATCTCTCATAGAATATACATGATGTTACCATTACTGGGGAGGAGATGGGGAGAGGAGAGGAGAGGAGAGGAGAGGAGAGGAGAGAAGAGAAGGGGAGAATTTTCCTCATCCGATGACTCAGTGTGTGATTAGCTCATATCCTAGAGCATGGAGAGAGAAAGGGAGAGAGAGAGAGAGAGAGAGAGAGCGAGAGAGAGAGAGAGAGTCAGTCTGACAGAGAAAGTGAGATCACATTTGCCACCAAATTGAAATTACAGTCATTGTAAGTTTTTCAATTAAACCACTGTGATGCTGCATTTTGCTCTCTGGCACAACAGAAACAGCACAGACACCAGTAGATCCAGTAGATCCAGTAGATCCAGTAGATCCAGTATATCCAGTACATCCAGTACATCCAGTACATCCAGTAGATCCAGTAGATCCAGTATATCCAGTACATCCAGTACATCCAGTATATCCAGTATATCCAGTACATCCAGTACATCCAGTAGATCCAGTATATCCAGTATATCCAGTACATCCAGTACATCCAGTACATCCAGTACATCCAGTATATCCAGTAGATCCAGTAGATCCAGTATATCCAGTATATCCAGTATATCCAGTATATCCAGCTCCACCCACAAAACCTCATGACAGGTTTTCCAACACTGGGATCGTTGTCAGCATCAACACTGTTTGAATCTGTGTTACCTGCTTCATCATTCTGTGGCTTTTTTTGTGTTTGTGTGTCACATTTATTTTCTTTTACGTTTGACAGGAAACCATTGCTATTATAACATACTACTACACTACTGCTACCTACCATAGCAGTTACCTGTAGCATTGACCAATAAACACATCTCAAAAGATCCACTCTACCAGAACTCATGAGCACTTGATGATAACTGTTATGGTAAAAGTGATTCAAATAGATGGTGCAGAGAGATGCTGAAGTAAAATCAAGGAGAAAATTATGCTTTGAAAATTCTAACTGAACATTTTTAGGTTTTCTACAGCCGTGGTGGTCATTGTGGTAGCGGGGGCCTCGGTGTGTTCGCTGCAGAGCGCAGGAGACTGTTGCTGTTAAAAAATGCACATCCTGCTCTGTTGCACAAGCTGCTGCTGCATGGCAGACAATCTGGGTCAGCACGCACGCACACACACACACACACACACCCACACACACACACACACGCACAGACACACACACACACACACACACACAGACAGGTGCATGCAAACACATGCCTACATGCACACTGAGAGGCATGCACATTCACATACATGCATTCAAATGGTCTTTCTCTTGCACATACAGACATAATAAGTCTCTCTCTCTCTCTCTCTCTCTTTCCTTCTCTCTCTCTCTCTCTCTCTCTCTCTCTCAAACATACACATATACACACTCAGCAACACCCCAACGAGAGCATTTCTCCTGCATTTGGCAACATTTGCCTTGCTCCAGCTGTTCCAGCAGTAAGAGCCTGTGGTGTTTATGACTATGAGAGAGAGGAATAGAGTTAACACGCAGCACAGCAAGGAAACAATAGCATTGACAACGAAGAGGGGAGGGGAGGAGGGGGAGAGGAGAGGAGACAGAAGAGAGAGAATAAGAATAAAGGAAAACACGGCAGGGTAGAAGAATCCATTTCAGCTATGTTTCCCTTTAAAAGAGCACAAGTGTGTTCAAAGGAAAACACTGATTATTTGGCAAATGAGCCTCTTGATTAACTTAACGTTGTGTGACAAAAAGGCTGGTGCCAGTTTTAACGCTTTGTGGCCAGTATTAGATCACTAAGATGCCTGCTAAAGCTTCAGCACCCTGTGCATGCTCACTGGACCTTACAAGCTAGCTTCGCCACATCTGAACAGCATCATAGTGCACGAAATACTGAACACCCAGAGGATAAAAATTGCTCCCAATCTTCTCCTCCCACAGTTGTAAGCTTATCAAAGATCATATTTGCCAGAAAAATCGGTGTATGCCTTTAAGGCCCAGGAAGAGATGCAGTATTTTTTTTTTTTTTCTTTGGTGGTATGAAAACAGATAAACTACACTCCACCTTGAAAGACGTAACTGGGGCTGGCGAGAGACGAGGTGTGATGACACCGCACGCATACACATGCTGCCATAACGCACACATAAAGAAACGCACACGCGGATGGCAGTTCTCCCACACATGTACACACTTCATATGCTTCAGGACACATTCGGTGTTCATCTCTCTCTCTCTCTCTCTCTAACACAAACACACATACACTCAAACAAACAGCGAGGCAGCCAAGGGTCCCTTGTCATTCCAGACCCACCTGCCAACACACACTTAACCATCACGGTCTGTTTTCACACCGGCCGCAATACGGGCACGCACTGGTATTTCCACACCTCGCCCTCGCAACACACAACACACACACACACACAACACATGCACACAGATGCAGTACACTTGGAGACTGAACCCTGACTTTACTTACATACCACCACGCCAGTATTTCCCCCAGAAATGTTTCCTGGCAGAGTGGAAAGCCCTCTGAAGCAGCATTTAGTCCTAATTAGACCCTGTGAGCCTAAAAAGTTCCACTGAAACCAATACTGATGAAACTCTTTGAAACTGAATTTAGACCATGTTATAAAACATCTTTTCATAGAAACCAAAACTAGTGAAATGTCTTTGGCTGGGAGGGACCAGTTTATAATGCATTATGTACAGGAAACCATCCTGCATAGAATAAACCATGTGTGTTATCGATACTGTGTCAGATCTACAAAATGCAGAATCTGCATGGTGTTTTAATTGGGGTAATAATTGAAAAGAGCAGTTACAATACATTTAACATACATGTATTCACACTGTCATGTGTGTTTAATGCCATTATTTTATTGTGCATTACATCTGTTGTTGTGTACAAGAATACATACACTGATGTTGTGCAAAAAAAAAAAATCTTCTAACGCCAAGTAACTCAAACTGAATCAAAGAAGTCAGTTGAAGTTACTGCATTTACTGAAAACACTATTCTTCATCTACCAAGAGTATAAACTGCAGCGCTCTGTGGCGTGGCAATCTTTCCCACAGTTTACCTCTCAGTTCCTTGACATTTGGTTTTGAGATTGATTCTGTGATGGAAAGAAATATCTCACAGTTTAGTGGTGAATTTCCAAACTTTTTCCAAACTTGATCGTGATTTCTTGTGTTTTCCCTTTCTTTCAAAGACCCGGAAACTGTCAGAATCACGTAGGAACCCTGCAGGCAGTTATACAGCATGTCAGCACGATACGAGCAGCTTACGCGAGTCTGAGAGTCTTTCCTGGCTGAGAGGGAAGGGTTGACTCGATCAATCTCCTCTTAAAAATGACATTGCTCAATAACGACAATAACAAATTCTCTATTAGTGGGGAACCACGTCTTCCCCCCGTCACTGCTAGATGGAGCCTTCGCTGTTCGGGAAGCAGGCGGGGTGTCTACATTTAACGATATGTTCATAGAAGGTACACGTGCCTCTTTTGATCAAATTGTACATAAATTGAATATCCCCAGAACACTTTTTTAGGTATTTGCAAACTCGCAGTTTTATATCCTCAATATCCAGCAATTTCCCCTTACAGTCATAGATTCTGCTTTTGAAGCTAAAGCATCAGGTCGAGGTATTATTGGACAAATACACATAATAACAGCTCCTTACACTAAAGCTTTATGGGAGGAGGATATGGAAGTTGCGATATCAGACCCCTTATGGCTGAAAGTGTTGGATAAAATACACTGATCCTCAATCTGTATGAGGCAATTTAAAATAGCTCACCGGCTCCATTGGTCAAAGGCTAAACTGTCACGGTTCAAGCCTGACCTGGACCTTACCTGCAACCGATGCAAACAGGAACCTGCCACCCTCATATATATGTTTTGGAGATGTCCCAAGCTCACCACGTACTGGCAATCTATTTCTGATGCTCTTTCAGAGGTCACTGGCAGACACATACAACCTACAGTCTTTACAGCAATATTTGGGCTGGTAGCTGAGGAAAGCCTTAGCTGCCCTCCATCACTCCCTCAGTGGATAAGAGAAATGATGCAGACGCTAAAATTAGAAAAGATCAGACAAACAGTCAGTGGCTCAACCGCACATTTTACTTTAACATGGCAACCATTTATCTCCTTTGTGGAAGATTTGCACTCTGATAATTTTAACATCCCTTAAAGCTGCTTTTTTTTTCCTTTCAGAAGACAGAATTGGTGATGTAAGGCCCAAACTGAGTGTGTGTGTGTGTGTGTGTGTGTGTGTGTGTGAGAGAGAGAGAGAAGGGAGAGAGAGAAGGGAGAGAGAGAGATTGACGTTCCCAATTAGTAGCATACAGTCCTTCATCCCTCTCTTTCCTTCATTCCCTTCTTTCACGTTATTTTTCTCTGTTCCTTCTGTCACTCATCTCTCTTTCTTCCCCTCTCTCTCTTTGTCTTTCTCTCCCCTGTTTCTTTCCTTCATCCTCTCTCTATCACTCACTCAATTTCTTTACTTCTCTTTTCCTTTTCTCTCTCTCTCTCTCTCCCCTATCCCTCCCTCTGTCTCTCTTACTCCCTCTCTTTCTGTCTGTCTCTTTCATCCCCCTCTCTCTGTCATCTGATCAGTAGAATTAATGGCTTTATTTCCATCATATTGCCATGGTGATGAATCATGTCATTAATCATCATATCGCTAGGGTGATGGATCATGTCATTAATCAGGATTTTTTTCTGCAGGTAAAGCAGCATGTTACGGTGGAGCAAGCCCACACGTTGGTGATTAGCAATTAACACAACCAGATACACACACACACACACACACACACACACACACACACACACACACACAGGCACCCTGCAGAGTTGGAACCAAGCCAAGTGGCAGACTGACTTCATCGCTGTTGGCTTAATCAAAATGGCACTGCTAAGATCAGAGAAAACACACACATGCACGTTCGCTCTCTGGCGCGCGCACGCACACACACACACACACACACACACACACACACACAGTAAAGAGAGAACACTTAGTGGAGAGCGTGATTGAAAGCAGATTTTTAGTCCAAACAGAAACTGAGAGTAAAAACTACCAGCAGTACTTAACACATCATCAGAGTCCTGCGGAAACCTCACATGTGAAAAATGGCCGTATTTCAGGAATAAGAAAAAACTGCTTGATTATTTCATTGACAATCTTTTATCAGTTTATAAAGCATCATCAGTGGCGTGGCTTAGTCTCGGGGTGATGTGGGACAATGTCAACTGTTAAAACAATTTTTAGTAACACACTGACAATAAGTAATATATCTTAATTTCTCCATGCAAGTCATGATGGAAAAAGACATGAAACAATTTCTGCAAAAAAATACTTTGAATCTATGTTCAACAACAGAGAAAGGAGGGGGCCCTGGTCAAGAGTGAAATCTATCACTCCCATGTTGACTCAGATGCAAAGACAGTGTCAAATCCATTAAAATGTCCACATGGTTTGGGAAGGGGAAAACGGTCTGAAACATTGACAGCAGTCGAAACAGTGGAAGACTACCCACTTGAAGCTTAAAACTACCCACTTGGAGCTAAAGACTATAGCTATATATAGACTATATATAGTTGAATATATTCAACTGTTCTGGACACATTCATTCATGTTTTCTCCTGAGATAAATCTTCCACATCTTTGCACAAACTGTGAAGCCAGATCAGACCTCCTAATGGGCATGAAGGAAACTTTGGATACTCTATCTCTTCCATCTTTAATGTCTGTCTTTCTTCTCTGTCTCTGTCAGCCCCTCTCACCCTGTCTCTCTCTCTCTCTCTCTCTCTCTCTCTCTCTCTCTCTCTCTCTCTCTGGCTCTGTGTGTCTCACTCCCTCTCTCAGTCTGAGTCTGTTTCCCTCTCTTCTCCTCTTAGGATGGGAGCTGATAGAGAGAAGCACCATCACATCTAACTGCTGATTAACATCAAAACAATTATGTCTCACACAAAGAAACACACACACACACACGCATGTATGACACACAAACACACACACATTCTTTCTTTCCCTAAATGATCTCACATGAATTTTATCTCTTTTGCTTCATTAGTGAAGCTCTAGTTGTTCAGATTGATTTAATTATCAAATCATCTATGCAGTTTGTGTGTGTGTGTGTGTGTGTGTGTGTGTGTGTGTGTGCTTGTATGTGAGATTATGCAGTGATCTTGGCTGACATTGATCAGGCTAGTCTAATTGGGAGCAGCTAGCCGTGTAATTGATTCTGCTACACTTCACAACTAGATGAGTTTAGCAACATCAACAACACTGTTTCACATTGATGAACTGAACTGAACTGAACTGAACTGGCCTGCTCTAACCTACATTACAACAGGTGTGGTCCTATGTAGCTCAGTGAGTAGAGCATGCACTAACTGGATTAGGGGGTTTGTTTCCCACTGGAGAACATACCTCCCATGCTAACAATGATATGATACTGTAATGATAAAAATGTAATGTTACATAGGTAAGTAAAGCTATTACCTGGTATATTAGTTGAATCTAATCTAATCTAATCTAATCTATTACCTGGTATATTAGCATTAGCCATAGAACAGATCCCTATAAATGTATGTTTGAGGTTCTCAAGTTTTTTCAGACATTTTTACTTAGTAAGTTTTTGTGTGGCCGCCACCACTACCACCAATATATATATAATATATAAATCCACATGTATATACCAGAATATTTCTGAGTTTCATGAACAAAACACTAGCTGTGAAATGACCTCAAGTCACATCGACAAAGTAGAAAAGAAAGAATGACTCGACTGCAAACACGTCAATTAGTAACAATAGATGCAAAACTATGACAAAGTCGTTACCGGGACAGCACTGACCGTCTTGTGACCCTTACAGCAAATGAACATTGAGATGCTGCACACTGTGTCAGTGTGAACATCTTGCAAGTTCAGACGGACACACTTGAATTGCATTGTGGGACGGGCTGGGAGGACAGAAAATGCTTTTTCAAGAGGCTGCCATTTTTATGCACCTGGTCTATTTGAATGAAAAATTATCTGGGCAGGAGTTAAGTATACTGGCAGGTCAGCACAACGCAAGGAAAATGTTTTTTGAGTGCCAAAATCGGTGTGTGTGTGTGTGCGTGGGTGCATGTGGGTGCGAGTGTGTGTGTGTGTGTGTTAATCTGTGCGTGTGTGTCCTGAGGCTTAGTCATGCTCTTCTGCTCCTGCAGCACCGCCTGCTTGCTGTCTTACACACACACACACACACACATACACACGCATACACACACCTGCATCCATCTGGCTAGTCCCCTCTGATAGTGGAGGTGTGAAACACAGAAAATCAGTCGACTGAGGGAAAGAGAGCGAGGGAGAGAGAGAGAGAGGAATAGAGGGATGGAGGTGGAGACAGAAGGATAAACGAGAGAGAAGCAAAAAAAATATCATTGGTATGTGCTGCAGAGTTGCATGTTCATAATGAGAAAGAGTGTGTGAGAGAGAGAAAGGGGGAGATTGAGATCTAAGGAGGAAGGGAGAGATGAAGGTAGGGAAGGGAAGGAGGTGTGAGAGAAGTAGGGAGAGAGAGGGGGGAGAAAAAGAAGGGAGAGAGAAGCAGAAGGAGAAAGATGAGAGAAGGGAAAGAAAAGTGAGTGGGGACAGTAAGGAGAGATGGAGAGGAGGGTGGACAGGGAGGGAGAGGGAGGGAAGAGAGAGATGTAAGGAAAGAAAGAGAGAGAGTGGGAGAGCGATATTAAACACCAGGGATCTAGCTGAGCGAATTCACCTGCCCACTCTCTATTTTTGGTGTCTGTCTCTCTCCCCTTTCCCCCTCCCCCCCCCCCCCCATCTGCCTCGCTTTCTCCCTCCCTCCCCCATCAGTGTTTCCCCTCCAACTCTCCCTCTCTGTCCCACCATCTGTCTTTCTCTTTTTGCATCCCACTCTGTTTCATTCTGCCTCTACTCTCGCTCTCTCCCTCTCCTTCTTCACCCTGTCTTTCTCTTCATCCCTCCCACTCTCTCTCTCTCTCTCTCTCTCTCTCTGCCTCCCTGTCTGTCCCTCCCCTCCTACTACTCTCCTAATTAGCTCCAAATCCTCTTACAGGTCTCATCTCACTCTCTCTCTCTCTCTCTCTCTCGGTTCTTCTTCCTCTCCTTTTCCTCCTCTTCCTCCACCTCTCCCTCCAAAAATCATGTTGACCTTAATGAACAGATGAAGAGATGAGGGAAGCGATTGCATCGAGGGAGCCCAGGAACGGTTGGATCAGCGCTTTCTGGATCCGCTTGTTTGTTTGGTCAGTTTGTTTACTCAGGACTCCCCCATGTGAAGCTGTCAATATTTTTCTTTTTTTTCCCCCTGAAACTACACTATCAAGCTTTAGAAACATTTGGATTTGTTTTTTTAAAATATATATTAATAGCAACGGCGGTAGCCTAAAGGTTAGAGATGGACCGGACAGGAAACATTTATTTGGGGAGAGTAATGAGAAATGCTCTTCCCTCCTTCAAGGAACAACCCTCGAGGTGACGAAGGTACTTAACGCCCGACTGTCCCAGTGGAGTTGCTCAAGTGTGTAAGTGTGTATTTTTTTTTTTTTTTGTGCGTGTGTGTGTGCAGATAAATGAAGGTAAAAAAAAAACAACATTTCACCCACATGAAATCAATTATTGAAAGTAAAACTGGTGGATTAACTTCTGTCTCGTGATCGTTACACCACTCTATGCAGACGATAACTTGCTATTTGATATAGCTCGTGGACCTACTGGAACTGGAATGGAGAAGATGCACCCTGATGCTGATTGAGGTAATCTCCTTTGGTACCAGTTACAATAGACAGAATGGATACTTCCTGGTGTATGTTCCAATTAAGCACTCCCTTTCCTCAGCAGTTGATAGGTTTGTTTTGATCAATGGGTTGGCACACTGGAGTGTTGAATTGTGGGATACACGTCATGCTGCAGGGTAACATTTGCAAAAGGGAGGGGGAAAAAAACACAGATCAAGGGGATGTAAAGGCTCACTCGCCTCACTGTTTGGCTGCCATTTTTCATCTGGGTACTTTGGGGATTCCCTCGCTAAGCCTGAGGTGTCCAATCCTGTGCCATATAAGAGTCTGCATCTTTTTCATGTCAACGAAACACTACACTAGCTGACTTTATTGATTAGCACAGCGTCAACCAGAGAGGAGGAACTAGTCCGTAAGATCAGCTGGTGTAGTGTTTGGTTAGGAAGGAAAACCTGCAGATTCTTCCATGGACACCAACTGCCTTGGAGGCAACATTGCCCCCAAACAAAGGGAAGGAACAGTGAGAAAAAATACACCCTGAAACAATTCAACACTGAGAAATCTATTGGCGATGTACCTTGCATTTCTGGACCCATTATGTTGTTTGGAGGTGTATTTTTTTTTGTATTCCTATGGATGGCCAAATGTAGACTATATAACATCAATGTTGTGATATTTCCAGCACAGCTACTCTGGAGTTTGATATCAGATACTTTGTCAGCTATCTAAAACATCAATGGTAAGTCTGAGGTTTTGGTGTCAGTCTCTCTCAAGGCTTCTTTCTCATTTTTCACCAATGTTCATACAGGGAGAAATCCATCATAGAAGAGGAAGAAATAACATTTTTCCCACCTATAGTAGCCTCAACAGACCATAATGCAGTGCAGCTACAGCTTGCATGTTCTGTTATCAGTAGCATGTGATATATAACACCATTTTCAATGGCTTTTTTGGTGTTTTGAAAAACACCACAGCATTGTCCTCACTCTTCACTCCCACTTTATTTTTCGACTGGAAAAATGTACTACGCTGTTGTTATCGCTATCGGTCCCTCCAGCTACACGTGTACAGCACGGGGATGTTGAAAGTAATTCTAGGAAAACGTAGGAAATCACTAACTGAAGTAGAAGTAGACGAGGCATGTGGAGGGAAAAGTGGGTACACCACGAAAGCAAATTGCAGCACTTGGACGTCCCAGATTGATGACATCTAACAGTGTAAGAGTATCTGAGGGTGGTTCAGCAAAAAGAGCTTTACTTAGCAGAGTGTCTTTGAGTATGCACAACAATTCAGATGTTTTGTTCTCTATCCCTCTCTCTCCTCTCAGTCTGCAGAGTGACTAGTGC
Source organism: Hoplostethus atlanticus (assembly GCA_034670405.1). NCBI lineage: Eukaryota > Metazoa > Chordata > Actinopteri > Trachichthyiformes > Trachichthyidae > Hoplostethus > Hoplostethus atlanticus. Next base: position 6,151,423 of record JAXDDX010000006.1, on the reverse strand, counting down.
CTGCCTCCCTCCTTTACCCTCTCTGTCCTTCCTTCTTCTCTCCCTCCACCCCTTCCTCCCTCCCCCCTTTCTCTCTCTCTGTCTCCTCAGTGAGTCTGCAGAGTGACCTCGATGAAGCCTGGCTAGTGAGATAAGCTTACACCTCTTTCTCCTGTCTAGCTCTCTCTGTCACTCTCTTCTTCCTTCCCTCCTTCTCCCCCTCTCCTTCCTTCCTCCAGCCTACTAGAATTCTTGCTCCGTCTCTCCATTTGTCTCTCTCTCCTTTGCACTTTTGTTTTTTCTCTCTCTTCCTCTGTCTCCATTTCTTTCATCCCGCTCTCTTTTCACTCTCCTCTCCTGTGTTATCTTTCTTTCTACCACCCTCTCCAACGAAGTTAACATATAGAAGATCAACAAAGCAAAATAGATCGCCAGGAGCTGTTTTGTTAGCCAGGTGTGTGTGTGTGTGTGTGTGTGTGTGTGTGTGTGTGTGTGTGTGTCAGGGGGAGATTTGTGCTGACTGGTAAGGGTAAAAGATTCATGACCCAACAAAGCTTGTCAGGGCCACACACACATACACACTCACACACACACACATGTTCGCACACACACTCAATTTTGAGACCAGGTGAGTCTGCAGATTTTGCTCTTGGGGAGAGACAAATGGAGAGAGCGGTTTAGAGAAAGAGAGGGTGCTGAAGGGGGTAAGAGAGACTCAAGAAGCAGCTGCAGAGAAAGAGAGGGAGAGAGAGAGCATGTAAGAAGTAGGTAGAGAAACATCGTAGGTAGAGACAGCTAGAGAAGTGGGTAGGGAGAGAGGTAGAGAGAGGAAGAGAGAGAAAAAATGACTCATCTTTAGAATTAGTTGCCCCCAAAAATATACGATGTGCTTTCATTTGGTCAAATTTGGTATTTCAAGTCATTTTCCAGCAATTTCTGGTAGACTGGTAAGTTACACATCAAGTTACAAAAGCAGCTATTAAGGGTTGTGACTTTTGTATTTGTCTTTTAATTCTTCAATATTTTACTTGATTTATAATTAGAGGACAAGGTTGTAAATATTCCAAATATATTTTAGAAATATATTGTTTTATATTCCTTAAAACATCTTGTGAGTTGAGTACAGTTGGATACATCGGCTGGTATTGTATTAATCAGGACTGGATGCTGCTTCCCAGACAATAGCTATTGTGCATAACAGCGCGCCAGTCCCAGGTTTTGTTTTGTGTGTGTGTGTGTGTGTGTGTGTGTGTATGGGGGATTTAATGCCCTTTGTACATGCATATACGTAATATGTTCATGTGTGATAATCTCTGTGTTTGCCTGTGTATTGATATGTACAGTATATGTGGGTGTCAGACAATGTCACACTCGCACATGCATGGGTGTGTGTGTGCAGGTTTGCTGCGTGTGTGTGTGTGTGAGCTTTAGATGCATATCCAGCCCTCTCCCAGTTCATCCGACAATAGAGAAGCTCAGTGTACCGTGAGAGAGCCAAGCATTATTTTATCTATATACATTCAACTCACTCTGTCTCTCCGGTCCTTCTGAATCAATAGTCATTAGGCTCAGAGTGAATTGATCTTTCACTGCTACTTGCTGATTCCTCGGGCTAACTAATACCAAATGAATCCAGAGGCCTCCGTGTAGGGCCAGTCGCCGTAGCTGGGTGGATGTTGAGGTTGCAGGGGTAGCGCGGGAGGAGTGGATTACACGTAATTGGATCTGCCGCTTTCCTACGAGGTTTCCTGCAGGACCCCGCCGCACTTTACCAAATCTCTTTATGTATTTACCAGATAATCCAGTGTGTCGGAAACAACTAGCAGACAGCACTACTGAGAAAACCACTGCCGATTTATTCAATATTATTTAATACTGATAAAGCAGCTAGAGGGATGAGGGAGAGAGGGTCAGGGAGAAAGAGAGACTGAGACACAGATGAAAGGGAGAGAGATGGAGAGATGAGTGATTGAGAAAGCAAAAGACCTTTAAAAACAAAATACTCAGAGCTTCTGAAAATATTTCACTTTCTTCAGTGACAAAATTTTTGCGAAATAATTGGCTGCTAATAGGCAAACCCGACTCGATCCATCTCTGAGCCTTTTCCCCCCCTGAGTGTGCTGGTGTGTGTATGGGAGTTTGTGTGTGTGTCTATGTATGTGCATGCTTGTGGTAGTCTGTGTGTGTTTTCTCTTTGTCTATACAGAATATCTAACTCTGACACTAAAATCAACTTTTATAGCAACTGTCGGTCATCTCCATCTTCGTTTTGGGAAAATAATAAGGGGACAGTCAAGTCAAACTGACAAGCATGACATGCAGCTGACAGTGCATGTCACCCCTTCCCTCTCTCTCCATCTCCAACATGTATCTCTCTCTCTCTCTCCTGTACGGTGTCTAATAAACCAGAAATGCCTTAAAATAGTTTTTGATAGTACATAGAAAAGAGTGACCCGGAACGTAGGAGAGGGAGATATATGTATTAATAGTCAGACACAGTATTCCTCTGTGTGTGTGACAGTGAGACATCGTTGGCTATGGTGGGAGGAAGGAGAGGACAAATATGTGTGTGTGTGTGTGTGTGTGTGTGTTCATTTCTGTCCTAGTAAGAAGATGTTTTGTCAGTTCTCATTTTGAAATTGTCATAAATAGTAATCATCAAATATATGGTGGAAAGCAACTTAAGATGATAGTCAATTCCAAGTCCGGCGGATCTGCAGTGGGATGAGATTGAAATAGGATTTAAAGTAACGTCACATCCAAAGTTGTGACAGTGTAATCAAACATGCACGTACACACACTCAAACACACTTATTTATAATGTAATCTGTCGTCATGGGTATTTAGACGGGTTTACAGCTTTGGATCACACACACACACACACACACACACACACACACACAACGATAACTTTGGCTTATTCTTTACATGTGAAGGCCTTGAGAAAGATTTGAGTTCCGTTTCTTATTGACAAGCATGCTGGTGGTAAAAAAAAAAAGAAAAAAGGACCAAGGATAAGGTTGCCGTTCTCCTTTCCTTTATTCCTGCTGGTGTCTGCACACAGTCAGCCTAATTGGAGATATCAGGGCTTGTTTTCATACCTTCAGAAGAAGCCATTTGCTGCCTTTCATTCTTTTACAGTATGAAAAACAACTTCCACGGGGCTTGAAAATTGCCAGAGCTAGATAATTCATCACAGAAAACACGAAGCCTTAATTTGGTTTAGTTTCTGTTTTATCGTTGTTTCATTGTGCCTGAGTTGAGTGTCTCCATAGCAGTGTGCACATTACGTTTCGCTCCGCTTACTGTCAATCACCTGACACCCACAGTGAGGAATCGAAGTCTCCGCCAGGAAATAATCCTTCACAAATATGTCACCTTACAAACTTTATTGTCACATCCATGTCTTTTTATTTAGGGACAGCAGTTAATTTAAAGCTAGGTTTGACACAGTACATGAATAACGATGATAAAGGAGTCAATGTAAAAAAAATCCAATTACATATGGCATGCACTGCAAAATGATTGGGGGACATTTAAACTAGACGTAGGCAGAATTAAACAGCTATAACTGTAGATGACACCGGCGTTCTGCTGTTTCAATGTGATTTAATGAACTGAACTGAAGCATCATCTTTCCTACGCCTCCTCTTATCCTGCGCCTCATCTCTGTCTTCTCTCTTTGCTTTCTTTTTGCAGAGTATCAAGAGTATCATCAGCAAGCTCCCATGTTTTGGTGTCCATGTTGGCTGCAGTCAACTAGTGCTTAAACTGGCAACACTTTAAAGCCCCCCTCCACTGACCTCACAGACAATATATCTTCAAACAAGCCGTGTGACTAATGCTCTCGGAGAGGAGATACTGGAGGAGAGCTTCAATTCTGCTGCTGTTCTGCTTGTCCTGGCACGAAAGAAGACAACATGGCTTAAGGCATCCTGGTGTCATCAGTAGCGGGAGAATAAATGTGTGCTAGGCATCTCTGCTCTCTCTAGAAAGACGTTATTTGTTATATGGTCCGGCCAGCTGATGTTTATAATGCAGCGAAGGTGCTGATGGTGGGAGCACCCTGAGGTGTTCCCTCAACATAACCCAGGACTCTAATCCGTACACTGGCGTAGAAAGGAAACCTGGATCTTGGTCAACAGGAGCAGTGAATAATTTTGCCAGGCATGTCTGTGCAGTCGACTGGAAGAGCCGTTAGCCTTGGCAAGTCTCTTGTGACAGATGGATTATTACAGATTATGCCTCCCATGTCCTAAAGTGCTCAGCCGCAACCAGCTATGTGCTGTTGATAGTGATGGTGGAGTGTAGACCTCATTTGGAGGAGTTTGGCAGATCACCGCTGTCTTGCTGATGCTGATGGTTAACGTCCCACTGAGCACTAGGCGTCTTTTCAGTGTCGCATCTATGCTTTAGCTCTCATATCGCCCAGGATGTTTTTGACTGTGTATTGTTTAGTTCTAGGCCAAGCAGTAAATACATTATTACATATTTAAACTGTTAAGCTATTTTAGTGGTAAATAGCAGAAATATGCACCAGAGAGGTCCAAATGATTTAGAAGATGTCAACTAAACATTCACTTTTAAACCCTATGTAGCTTAACTTTAGCCCAGATGCTGCAAATCATGTAGATGTCTTTTAAACAGCTAATAAACATACAATTGCTCTGTGGGGTTTTGCGGCCTGGTAGTATGAAGCAAACTAGTTCACTTCTTCTAGACCTGTTTCCATGCCGACCAGCAGTGCTGCCCTTAAAAAGAGGTACATGCTCACTCCGAATGATGGTGATGCCTCGGTCAGCAGTCAAACACTACCAGTGTCATTCTACACCTACTGTTCACATTTTTGTGTGATTATATAGAGTATATTGACACTGATCACACCCTTGAGCCGCCTGTTAAACACCCCTAGGTCTGCCAGCCACGGCTCCAGTTCTGGTGGACCGGCACATTACGTCTCTGGGGCTCTCTGCTTCTCAGTGATCTCCTACAGTTTAACCTGGGACTGAAGAGATCCCAGTTAGTGTGGAGTCGTGACCCACTGCAGCAGGCTAGCCGACAATAATAGCTGAAAGCAGAAAGTAACCGCAGGCAACAAGCAAGCTAGCAAGTCCATGCTGCATGTAATCTAACCGCAACCATAGTACTGCACTGATGCTTCCCTCTCTATCTCCCACACACACACACACACACACACACACACACTACAGTATCTCTCCATCTCTACTCTCCCGCCCCTCTCACTATGATAGCTGCGTTAGAATGAATGAGACTCTCTCAACCAATCACTGCATAGCTTTATGGATCATCTGTCAGCCTGGCCATTAGACTGCCAACTTCTTGACATTTACCAGCAAATTCATATTTCTCACAAACACACACACACACACACGCACGCATGTATGCACACACAGATGCACACACAGAAATAAGACACACAAAATGACCCTTTTGGTCCTCGCAATGGTAGAAGTACACCCATAAACACCCACAAACACCCACAAACACCCACACACCGACACACACGCACAGACACTCTGCACGCTTATTGACATTTGGCAGCTCTACACATTTTTCTGCTAGGCATTTTAAAGTGAAGGACATGAGATAGATAGATCCCTGTGTGTGTGTGTGTGTGTGTGTGTGTCTTAAGACAGATAGATCCGTTCCCATCATAAAACTTGTTTGCAGCGCTTCTCTGCAGCATGTGCACAGTTGAGTGTGTGTGTGTGTGTGTGTGTGTGTGTGGGTGTGTGTGTGTGGGTGGGTGTGTGTGGGTGGGTGTGTGTGTGGGTGTGTGTGTGGGTGTGTGTGTGCGCGCACGCCGACAGATCCCATCCGACCGTAAAATTTGCTCACAGTCTCTTGTTAGTCTCTTCTCTGTAGTGTGGTGTGTAAACTAGATTATGTGAGGATGTTTCATCAGATGAAAGTTACAGGCTGAACCACTGAGAGTTAATTGTAAAGATTAACAAGACATGATGATGTCGTTGTGACACGTCTTAAATTAGTCAGAATAGAAAAGGGAAGAAACTTCAAAACCAAGTGTCGCACTGCGAACCGGTCACAGCCAAAGATCATGCGGTGTGAAAGACCATGGAGCAACACATCGCACTGCCCAAGATAAATATATGCCATGTGGTGGACACTTTAATCCAAAGAGCCTCACAGTTTCAGGGGTGCATACATTTTTAGCATTGGTGGCCCAGGGACGCCCTCCCCCTGGCAGGGTTAGTGCCATACCCTACCCATTCTGCTACATGGTGGCAAGTGTAATTTATCCTCAGCTGAACCAGACAAACTTCTTTTCGAGTTTAAGTTCAGCCTCAGACCCAGACCTTGACCCCCCCCACACACATCTCAGAGAGATGATGACTCTTTGGGGTACTTCCTCATTCCTCTGGTGCCCAGGGAAACAGAGGTGAGGTCAGGAGAGGTCGGGACCAACGGGAGACAGGGACTGAGAGGGGGAGAGATCCTGTATGAAGGGGACAGGTCAGTCCCCTGAGTGTCTACATGTACATGAGCACACCAATAGACACACATAAAACACACTCAGACAGACAGGCAGGCAGACAGGCAGGCAGGTAGACAGAGTAATATCTGTAATTTAAAATAATTGTATATAAAATAATTTATATACAATTTCACAATCTCAAACTGCCTTTTACTCATCATTCAGTATCTGAAATCTAATAAGTTCAAGTAAGTATCATTTATGAATGGACCTGAAGGAGCATGGATGTATGACTGCAAAAGAATGTGTAAGTTTGTAAGTCTTAGTGTGTGTGTGTGTGTGTGTGTGTGTGTGTGTGTGTGTGTGTGTCATTCTCAGGGTATTTGAGGTAGCATGAGAGGCTGTTCTGTTAGTAACAGCCAGCAGCTCTAAGACACACACATACACAACACACAGCATGTAGAACTCCTATGTCCACACATCCAAAAGTAGACAGTCACACAGTCTAAAATACTCACACACACATGCACATACATGCACACACACACACACATGGTAGGAGCAGTAAAGCCATATCAGCATGCAGGGACATGCTGTACGTGTATTGCCTGTTAAGCACATTGGGGCATGTTCTCTGATCCATGGCAGAGTGAAGGGTTGGGCTGGGGCGAGGATGGAGGGGGGGGGGGGGTAGGAGAGGGGAAAAGAGAGGTGGACAAATAAAGAGTTTGCACAAGTATTCTACATATACTGTGTGTGTGTGTGTCTGCGCCTCCACATGGGCAAGTCCAGGTTCAAAAGTCTTTGTGATTGAGTGAGTGCCCTCGGCCAAACATATGCAGCTTCACCATGAGTTAAGAGTAAATGTATCAGGGCACTACCAATCTTTGATTTGTTGAAAACATCTCTTAGAAAAACACTGATTGCTTTCTAAAAGACATTCCTGCACCAATGTGTTGTAAATATGCTCTGTGAGAACAGAGATGATAAGACTGTTGACTCAGAAAGGTCAAAGGTCACCAGCACTAGTGCAACTGCACCTCAGCAAGAAATTCTTCTTCAACAGTGATTGTTACCAATATTATATCAAGGTATTAATGTATTGTACCACTATGGTGCAGCTGATATCAATATGGAGTACACAGCCTGATTACCCAGAGGGTCAAAGTTCACAATATGTACTTGCAATGCCGTGGATCTGAATCCAGCTGATGACCTCTGTCACACGTAATCCTCCCTCAACCCCTCTGTTAATAATTACCAAGATTGCATCAGAAAAGTACAAGGGATATAAATGTGGGGAAAATCATTTAATCAGAGGCTACATTCAGTACATAATACCATTAGTGTCCTGCAGAAACTTATCTCAAAAATGACTTGAGAAAAATGATTTTATCATTGATGTTCATGCATGGTCCTTTGGTCACGAAACAACAAGGGGAAATATCAACTGTCAATTCAAGAAAAATAAACAAAACAGGCAAAACTCAATATAAGAGGTTTGCGCAGATAATATCCCCCCATAAATGAATTCAAATGTTAAGTCATTATGTTAGGGTCCCGGTGCCACTGCCCCTGCTATTGGTGGGATCGAGGCTGTGCGTGAGTTTGTATGTCTGAGTTTGTGCATGTGTGTCACCAGGGACTGTTCTGTCGCAAAATAAAATTACAAAACAAAACAGACAGACCCCTGGAGCAGCTGCTGTCCCCAGTGTGCCCCCTGCTCCACACACACACACAGCAGCATTGTGTCCTGCTTGCAAACATATAGTACACAGATTATACACACACACACACACACAACTCCTTCGACAATCTTTACCTCACCTCCACTGTCGTCGTGTGTATTTCAACCCTGTGCTATAAGCTACAGTACACACATACAGTATATGGATATACACACACACACACACACACACACAGCATAGTTGCACATACATTAGTCACACACACACACAGAGTTGTTGCTTGTCCTTATGCAACCTCACACAGAGCAGTAAGGTTTCAGCCAAGATCCGAGGTGTCCTTTACCAACACACAGGATCTGATGTAAAAACTCTTTGGTGCTGGTTAGGGTGAGCACGTGTGTGTAGGAATGTTGGGGGTTGGGTGGGGGGTGGGCACCTCACTTTACAGATGCTTGGTTGAATAAGACCCACAGCACCTCATCCACCTTGAGGCGGCTCAACACATAAATCGTAGCATCCCAGGACCCACCCCCAACTCGCCCCCCCCCCTCTACATCTGCTCTCAGCGCTGATCAGACCTACACTCACCTCCACTACGCCCAATTAGAAATACTCGGGGGACTCTACTTTAATGGATGTTTTGAGGATCTCAGCTATCTCTCCTCTCCCGTGAACCTATCCACCAGATGTCTGTTCTATAAACCTTCCCTTCTCTTTAATTCCCAGCTCTGCTGCTCCAACCTTTCCTCTTCATCTCATGCCGCACTCCTCTTTAACCCTTGCCTCTCTGACTCACCTCATGCCTCTACTACCATCCCCGCCGTTCCTCCCTCTCCCAGTCTCCCTGGGGGTCAGACAGACAGATGTGCAGTCCCTTTTTTTCCTCCTCTCTCTGACACACAGACAAACACATTTCTGACCTCATTTCTCCAAGGCCAGTTTAGTGGTGCCTATGAAATGACAACAGCTGTACAGTACACACACACACACACACACACACACACACACACACACACACAATTTAGTGGTGTGTCTATGTATGTTTTACTACTATCCAAAGCCCAAATGTCCTCACAAGGATAGTAAGATGAGGAAAACCCTCCAAACTGAGGGCATCAGGTTGTGTCAGATACCATAAACAAGACAAAAAAACATGAGATCGGAAGAACTTTCTTATTGTATATTTATTACTGTTCTACTTCCTAGATGAAAACAGCCTCATGTATATCTGAAATACACACATCTCACTAAAACCACATTACAATATGTGTATGGTACAAAATAAAACCCTGATATGTTCAAGGATGTTTGAATGTTCAGTCAACTTCATGACAAACATGCATGCAATGCCCATAAAACCCATACAGGTACAACTACAGTACAGGCCTGCGTTATCCGAAAAAGCATTTTGGTGTGATCAACATAACTGGGAAGTTTCTAACCTCAGGAGAGGACAAAGTTGTCATGAGAGGCTGAACTGGGAGGCAGAACACATGCTCAGTGGGAATTTAACGCTCCAGTTCGGGCTCACCACACTTATCCTTCTAGCTGGGTGGTTGGAAACTTCAGAGTTTTGCACTTCAGGGGAAAAAAAGTGTAAAAGCAAATAGTTACTGTTGCATGAAAACCTAGTAATATCAATTTTGGTGTTTTTCTTTTTTTCATACTTTATGATTTCATACTCTGTGATTGCCCCGAGTCCTATGGCACCCATTCAAAGCCCAATGTACAGCTGCCCAAATCCATGCACTTCAACAGGAACACTTTATTCCTGAAAAGTTTACTTTTTGGAGATACAAGTTTTGCAGTAGAGTGTTAATTTGCAAACAGTGACCACTTCGTAAATTGCAGGTTGTCGGTTTTCAGAAGTTGCATTTCTCCTTTAACAATCAATATAACACTGAGCATATCATAGTTAAAGCTTTTTATAATCAATAGCAGGTTTGTGAAATAACCTCCTCTAAATTGTTGCAGATGTGATATCAAGTGAGAGTAGAAGGATAATGAAATGCAACCAATACTAGCATTAACAGATATAATGAATGAATTTAAAGTAAATCGTAGCACTGCAACTGGAACTTGGAAACCCCCAAATCCCAATCAAAACCCACTTGAAGAACTCACAAACATAACAGGTTCGTTTTTTCAGCTGACTTTTTGGAGATGTGAGGTTTACATTCAATAGCATCTGTAGAGACACCTCGCCAGTTTGAGTGTTATATTGTTGATATCAGACAGTTTGGTTCAAACCAGGTAACAAGCTTCAATATTTTCTCATCTAAGGCATCTGCCAGTTTCAGACTGTAGCAGTGCAGGTGTTGGTGTGTGAATGTGGAAAACAGAGATTGTGTCTTAAGCAGAACAGAAGCCAGGGGCATGAATTAAAACCACATTAGGATCTGGCACCTCTACCTCTACTGTGTGTGTGTGTGTGTGTGTGTGTGTGTGTGTGTGTGTGTGTGTGTGTGTGTGTCTAGGCTACATGGCACCAATACAACTACACAGTAGCTTCTTCACTTGTGTTTAAAGATCACACAAACACGCAGTCAAGGGTTTTTGCACATTAACATCTTCAGGCAGCCAATCAAGTGTTTTTGTCTAGAAAAAACAAATTAAATAAACCCCGCTAAGATGCCGTGCAAAAAGCCCTTCTATCAACAAAATATTTTATATCAAATCACCCGTATCCAGACATCATAAATGAACAATTAGATACAAACTACAGCCAGTGATACTGAATTAACTTCACCGTAGCATGACAGTCTGTTCGCTTGTGAGCAGGTTCCAAAATGAACACCCGCCAAGCACCACATTAGGGAAAATGTTCCCTTTGCCACATTCTTGGTTTGTACATTTTTTCATTTACCAGTGCAAGGCAGTGGCTTGGCACACAAACCAAACAGTTGACCTCCGACCTGACTAGGCTGATCTATAATAACCAAATCAGATATTTGACACACGATTAGATCATCTTTAAAGACCAATCAGATTGGTGACAACTGCAGACAAAATCAATCACATTGTTGTTGTTGACAATAACCTGTTCTTTGACAGTTAAATACAAATTCATACAATGCACTCAAATCTCTAACCGTTAAATAAATAGCCAATCGCATTGTTGCCCTTACAATAACACACAAGGTTGCATTAAACTCAACAGACAGATATGTGTATCATTTCACATGGTGAATGACTCAAACAGAAAAACAGCAACACATTAAGAGGCTATTTAGACAACCAACACATGTTACTGAATAAATGGTTACCTGACTCGCTCACTTATTGACCTACTGAGTGACTTGCTGCCCAGCTGGCTCCCTGACTAACAGGCCATTTACTGACCGATTGATTGGTTGACTGTCTAATCAACTGACTGGCTGATTATCACCAATCAAAAAAAACAGCATTCTTTGAAGAGTCCCTGAAGCCAACCAGCTGACTGACTAACTGACTTGTTGATTGCCTGGCTCCGCAATCTTCCTTCTCAGGAAATCCTGTAGCCAGAAATGTAGATTCAAAAACTTTCGTTACATTTACAGCCAAACTAACCCGCTGAAATTCACTGAAGGTCCTGTATTTACCTGTCCCTTTCTGATGATGCTTGTTTTTGTCATTGTACTGCACCGGTGTCTACTGTAATTTTGTACTCAAAAGCACATGTTGCCGCTTGTGCCGGTTAACTTAAATTCATATGATCCGAAAACAACTGAAATCAACATGTGAATCTGATGAGAGAGTGGAGGCGTGGCAGAACTGTGACTCCATGAAGCTGCGTTGGCTAGCTGCTAGCGAAAGATGATAAATATTTCAGAATGTAAATGTACATACAGTAGGCATGTTGCTGTTGGTGTTCTGTACACATGCAACTCAGTTGGATATAGGTTGTATTATTAATATCGCATTTCCAACTCTTTCATATATTGAGGTTGGATCCAGCAATTTCAATGTGTTGCGCCTTTTTGAGGAGATTCAGGTACTTTGTTTCTTCTGCTGATAAAAACAAAATTTGAAAACACAATTTGTTCCATTACCTAACATATTAAAATAGTCACACAGATTGTCCCAGTAAAATCCTTTTTTTAAAGCAGCAGTAAAGTGCAGTAGAGAAAAGTGGTGAACACATGTAGCTCTGTTGACAGTCGTTAAGGATGGACGTTAGCGCAAACCTGCTAAATATTTCAGAACGTGTTTCCCCTATATTCATTCAGCAGTGGCGGGACATAACAGCTAGAAAACTGCCACCACTGCTACAGAAAATATTGAAATATATAAAAATAGATAATTACGTACCTCAATTTCCTCTGCAAAACACAACTAAGTACAGGACCACTGCTTACATTGAGTGCTAATGTAAGGTGTATGGTTGCATGCAGGTGATTGTGTATGACGTTCACCGTGGGGTGACAGTCAGCAGCTCGTTTTGTGTGTCCAAAACTACATGTAACTCATTGACACACAGAGTAAAGCAATTAATACCACAGTCAAAATCCCTCTTTCCTCCTTCCTAACTGAAAGCTTTCATCAGAAAACCCTTCTCTTTAATAATTTGTATTCCTGTGTCATCGCGCTGGCTAGGGGCACATTTGGCTCTTAGACAGTCCTGCTGATAAAACAAGCACACCTAAAAAACGCAGGGGAACTGTTATGAAACAAGCGTGACAGTCTAAGAACTAGTTATACTATACTAGTTACAACAACAAAATAATCCTACTTTCGTTAACGCGAGGAACAAGCACACTCACAAACACAGGTAACAGATTAATAGCAGCCTGAAAAAGGAAGGTGTGCTAGTCTCTGACATATGGTATGAGGTGAGCTCTCTCACACACACACACACGCATGTCCTGAGGCGGAGTGGTGGTCTACATATGTTCAGTGTGGTTGAGTAGCAACAACCTGTTTGGCACCAACATAACTAACCTCCTCCTCCTCCTCTCTTCCCTCTTCCTCCTATTGTCCATCCTTCCCTCTCAGCAGGGGGAGGAGCGTCAAGTCATCAAGTTTGTTATCCATCAGAAGAGCAGGTATATCTGTATGTTGTCAGCGTGTGTAAGTGTGTCTGTAGAAGTCTAAAACTTCAACCCCCACCCTCCATCAGAACAGTTGCAATAGCACCTCAGGTCCCCAGCCCAGAGCAGTTTGAGCCACAGCGAACACGGCCGCCCCGAGGGTAGCAGACAACCCCCACACGGCCACCTTCACCATCTTGTTCCCCTTCCCCCATAGATCGCCTCTGTCCCTGGGTAAAGCTGGTTCCAGGCCTGGGTGTCTAGAAGCTAGGAGCACAAAATAAGGAGGATTGCTAGGAGTAGAAAATGAGGACGGGTCAGGCTGAAACAAGGGGTCAAGCAGCGTCATGATACCAGGAGCAGAAACAAGGAGGTGCTGTTTTTGGACCATTTCAATTAACTGGATAGTGGAAAAATAGTTTCAATATTTCTGCGTCAACTAGCCAGCTAATATTCATCACATGTTTAACACTTAGATGCCAGCTTTTCTGTCAGGCTCATTGGCTCCCATTCATTCTGGACATGATTCTGGTCCCATGGAGAGCTGCATAAAATGCTAAGAATTGTGGGTCAAATTGCAACCACTGACAACACCATCTTAAATCGAACTACTCTGGTTTGGTAGAACTGTTTGCGTCTACAATGTCACAATCTATATCCACTTTTTTACCCTTCAACACAACATGAATTGCCATTTTCTTCATTCACCTATAAATGCATCGGTGCTCTGAGTAGTGGGGTCTTTCTTCAGAATCAATAATAGGATTTACCTTTTTTACTGCGTCTGGAG
>JAXDDX010000006.1:5930000-6135000 GCA_034670405.1 Hoplostethus atlanticus | reverse complement strand
TAAACACATGGAGGGAATTAAACACAGACAGACAGAAGAACACACAGGCTGGTACTACTGGACGGACTTTGTGAAGAGATCAATTACTGCTTTCATTCCCTAACCCAATGCATCCCTAACACGGACGCTAACCCTTACTCTAGTCACAATTGATGCCCATGTATTTCCCTCAAATTCCTGCTGATGGTTTGGCTTAGTCCCAAGGTCATGAAAGTTTTAGAAGATTTTCACAGAATACCACCAATTTCTGTTAAAAAAAAAAGTTTAAGTTGAAGCGAAATATTTCCTCTCTTTCTCTTCACTTAGTGTTTATAACCCTCCGACGTTCTCCCTTGATGTCTCTCTCTGTTGTGTGCTGACATAAAAAGGTAGTTATTTTTGACGGAGTCTCGAGTAAATTGGAGACTGTAAGAGGTTGTTGATAAATATTGGATAGGAGCGTTCAGGGTGGGGGGTTGGTGGTGGCTAGAAGGATGAGTAGAGGAGACAAGTGAAAAGAAGACAGAAGAAGTGATGGACAGGAGGAGAGGTAAAGAGAAGGAAAGGGAGATACTAAATGAAAGAATGGGATAGAAAAAAAATGAATGAGATATAGAAAAAGAGGGGAAGCGGGGGTGAGAGGGGAGAGACAAAAAGAAGCAGGATGAGAAGGGAGGAAAGGGGAAGAGAGAGATTGGGAGAGAAATAGCACTAAAAAGAGCATTTCAGACTTTGAAGTAGAGCGTTGTTTATCCTGCCATTTTTCTGTGGAAATGTCTGTCTTTTTGTCTGTGTCTCTGTGTGTAGACAGGTAGGGAGGTTGTCAGAACATCATCAATTATGAACAGGCATCAAGACTGCAACAGCACACACACACACACAGACACACACAGACACACACAGACACACACAGACACACACAGACACACACACACCCTTGTAGACATTCCAGATCCCACATCCCCCAGGTTTAACCTAATTGCAATCGTATCATGTGATGAATCATCTTCTGGTAATTGTACTTTAGGTCCTCACAAAGCTTCACTCAGGAATGTTTCTTGGTGCAGGTGGAAAGGCCTTTGAAACAACAGTTAGACCACGTGACAGTAAAACTCTCCATTGAGAGCAACACTAATGAAATTCCAATTCAACCATAAACACGCATGCATCTTTATCTCGCTGGAGAGCTCACAGGAGAAAATTAACACTTTGATGCCATCTAGTGGTATTGTTGCTTCTAGCGGCAGCAGCCAGAGCACATCTTTCAAAGTAGGTGTGTGTGTGTGTGTGTGTGTGTGTGTGTGTGTGTGTGGGTGGGTGTGTGTGTGTGTGTACCTCATCATGAAGTCATGTAGTTCCGTATCCACCTGTTCCAATATAGGCATCAGGTAGTTGAGGATGTGTTTAGTGCTGTCCATAGTAGGATCCATGAAATCCCTAGAGAGAGACAGAGAGACACAGACAGAGAAGGAGACAGAAAGGAAGTGAGACAGATTATATTTGCACTTAGAAGTTGGAACATGCTTTGTGCCGTCCATAGTGGGATCCATAAAAAGTAACAAATAACAACCTGAGGTGGTGATTGGACAGCGTGTGCAGCATGGCAATGGCCATCCTCTCCCCAACCACCAACAGCAGAGTGACGGCCACATCATGGTAGCCTTGGTAGTAGTGGAGCTGGGGGTTGTGTTTGAGAACCTCCAGTATGATGTCACTCAGCTGCTCCTGAAGCGCTGCTCTCTCTGTGGCTGGCATACCTGACGGAGTACAAGGGTAGAGAGAGAGAGAGAGAGAGAGACAGTGAGAGAGAGAGACAGTGAGAGAGAGAGACAGACAGTATTTAAGTCCCCAGTCCTGCATTCATCCTGCATTACACTGCAATGGCCACTGCTGCTTATTCATGAACAAATGTCAAGTTCAACTGACAGTAGAAAGTAGAAGTTGAGAAAAAATAGGCATATTGTAACACAAAAGTCATGTCTCTTAAATGACCGGTTGCTAGGCAACCCAACTTGACACCTATTTCTTGCACCTTCTTATGAATTGAAGATGTCTTAGTAAAGAGACACAGTTCAATAAAAACTGCTGTTTCACATGTGCTGACACTAATCCAAGTTCAGAGAAACAGAATTCATTAACCATCAATGACCCAGTCAGTTCCCGACAGACTAATCAAAAGATATATTAAAGCCACACTAGCCAACTACACATGTCAGTAACCCAGGTCCGTAACCTCGGAATCATCCTCGACCCCACCCTCTCTTTCCTACCCCACGCCAACCACATCACCAAAACTGCCTTCTTTCACCTCAGGAACATTGCACGCCTCCGGCCCTCCCTGTCCTTTGCCGCCACCGAAATTCTTATCCATGCCCTCATAACCTCCAGACTGGACTACTGCAACAGCATCTTCTACGGCTCACCCAACAAAATCCTCAATAAACTCCAATACGTCCAGAACTCTGCCGCTCGACTGCTCACCTCCACCCGTCGCTGTGACCACATCACCCCGGTCCTCCACAACCTCCACTGGCCTCCCGGTCAAATACAGGATTGACTTCAAAATATTACTCACCACCTACAAAGCCCTAAATAACCTGGCCCCTCCCTACCTCTCAGACCTCCTCCCCCGCCACGCCCCAACCCGTTGCCTCAGGTACGCCGATGCAAACACTCTCAAGACCATCAGGACCAAGCTCCGGACCTGGGGTGACAGGGCCTTTTCAGTTGCTGCACCCTCCCTCTGGAACGCCCTCCCCATCCACATCCGCCAGGCCCCCACCCTACCATCGTTCAAACAAGCCCAAATGAGCCACCTCTTCAAACTCGCTTTCACCTGCTAACCCCTGTTCCCTTTCTCTCCCTTCCCTCCATTCCATGACTTGTTCCGTAAAGCTTCTCTAGTTTTCTTTTTTACTAAAATGTTTGTTTTGTTTGCTCTTTTTTGTGTTTTTTGTTTTGTTTGTTCTCCCCTCCATGTAAAGCGTCTTTGGGTACTTAGAAAAGCGCTATATAAGTCCAATGTATTATTATTATTATTATGTCAGAGGCTCCAAATGGCAGCAAGACATAACTGTTTGAAAAATCAGAACTTGGCGGATCTACGCTCTTCTGTATTGCAGCCCCCACTTTGATTTAGGCTGATAAGACGGGTCTATTTTTACATACAAATCTTGCCCAGTATAGCTTTAACTCAGTTCATTAATTATTAAGCCTTGCCAGATATATGCATGTTACTGGAAGTACAGTGGTACTGTTTGTGAGCTGCTATCTATAAGGATAAGACACACACGCACACACACACTTGCACACACACACACTTGCACACCTTTAGGGAACCTCTTCATGGACCTCCTGACATCCAATAGAACTTGGTTGTAGTCTTTGTGGTTCTCTCTCACATCTCGACCTAGAACAAATGATGGAGATTTATTATTATCATTATTCTTTTTAGCCAATCAGTCAGCTACTTAATATTGACATCAATCTGTATGAATCAACCACTAACGAGGTTGATTTCAGTCATCAGTCATGGGGTCAGTTAGTTCACTCACTACTAACCAGGTTTATGCGGTAGATCATATACATTGATGTTCAGTAGTTTGGGCCAGACTTTCCTCCTCAGTTCATCAGTGAGTAATCCTCCCTTGCTGGCTGCTGCTCTCCTCAGGGTCTCAATGTCCACTGGATCACTGGATGTTCAAAATCAGAATTGTTTGTTATCATCAGTGTTATACAGTACTTCAAACTCTGCCCAGGGTTAGCAATTGTCAGACCAGGCTAGTGTAAAATTCTCCTCACAAGATAGATTTATTTGAATGTAGAGTAGTGGAAAAGGCTTAACATTAGAAAAACAAGGCTGTTGCACTGCAGCTTTCTAGAATAAATGTTAGGAACCCATTTTGTGTAAAATTGCTAGAGTCAGTGCCAAAGAGGGCAAAATAAAAATCTGCAATAACCACTACAATTAAGATTAATTACATGTTGCTTGACACTGAGGCATTTTCTCTGCAGTCATGGCTGCACAATGTGTGTCAACATGTCGAAGTTGAAAACGTTTTTGTGCAATAGGTCGGGTGTGACAGTATTATGTGAATGTAGTAAGCAGGAGTGTGCCAGGCCTGCAATTCAGCAAACACTTAACTGTGCCATTTCCCGTCTAACCCCACCTTCCCCTTTACATTAAAGTCTTTATCATCCCCATCACACTATTGCTTTAAGTGCATGCAAGTAACCACATGTGTGAAATTAGTTTGTATAGTTTGATGATGGTCACTCTTTCAATGCATAAATGCAATGCCATCTAATTGTGGAATAGCACGCTGGAGGAGCAGAAGGATACCAACAGCCCTGGTGCTAAAGGGAGTTTTCTGGAGAAAATTGTCTAAACTGTCTGTATTTATTTTCCAAGCAGATTTTTACAGTTCTAAAAATGCAGACATTTAAAGGCATACTATCTAGGAAAAGTCGTCGAAGGATGGATGAAGACATTGCATTTATAGTGTTAAAAAGGCAGCCAAATTAATTAATGTTATCTTTCCTCTCCAGAACATTTTATGTAGCTACATGTTTGCATTGCTGGCATTCCACATCAAAAATTAGTAGGTCCCACTAGCGGCAAGCTAGCTCATTAGTGGTACCCAGTGTTTCAATTGAGGAATGCTCTCAGTGTTTGTAAAAAGGCTAAAGTTCAAAAGGTTATCTGTTTAATAAAGACCCCTGCAGACTGTTTAGCACAGAATAAACAATCTTTATACACAAAGTTTCATCAGTGTTATCAATACAAACCTGTTCAAAGCATGGTGGATCTCAGCCAACTTCTGTTTCCTCCAGGAATCTGGTTCTACGAAGGAAGGAGAGGGGAGTGGGAATGGGAGGGAGAGAGAGAGAAGGAGAGGGGTGAGGGAAAGGGGTGAGAGGGAGGGCAGAGGAGGTGAGAGAGAGGAAGAGAGAGGAAGAAATGGGAGAAGGAGGAGTTTAAGGACAGAAAGAATGAGAGAGGGGTGAGAGAGTGAGTGATAACGCCAGAGAGAGGGGGAAATGATGAGAGAGGTGGGAGGATGGATAGTGGGAGGGAGAGCCAGAGAGAGGGTAAGCGGGAAGGGAAAGGGAGAGAAGAGTAGAGAAAGAGGGAAGGAGGAAAGTAGTGCAGTCATGAGATAAGAGGGGATACGATTTTGAGAGAGGGAGAGGAGGGGAAAGTAGAGTTACAGGAGAGAGAGAGATGGAGGGAGAGAAGGAAGGGAGGGCAGCAAGGAAGGGAGAAAGATCACACAGAGGTTATAAATAGAAGCTAGCAATCATCTGCATGGAACGAACACACACACGAAGATATTCTATATGTTCACTTAATCCACCTGTGGCTTTCATGAGCACCGTTACAATAAATCAACATTAACATGGTTGGTATAGTTAATAAAAAGGATAGGTTCCTCAAAACCTCTGCCTGTCTGCCAGCTGCTGGCAAGTTGTCCTCTCCAAGTTGTCCAACAAGTTGCCACGCAGGAAACACTCGTAGCTAAAATTTACTATGTCGAAATGAGTGTAAAGACTGGGAAGAATGGGATGGGAATGGGAGCTAGATTCAATTTGAAGAAAACAGCGAAACCTCCGTGATATATTGGGTCTTTTGTGTCGGTTGGCTGCACTAACGTCGTATCCGAATTGATTGACGTGTAGCCACGCAAGCTAGACTTGGCAACAAGTTTCTGTATACATGTACGTGAATATAATGAGACAGGCAGATGTTTTTTGACTGAAAAATAGCTTAGCGTGACTTTGTCTTGTTTGTAACTCAGTAATGTACCTTTTTGAGTAACGTAAAGTGTTAGTTGACTTACCTCTTGTGACAGGTCCATTGCCATTCACCCGATCACCTCCGTTATTTTTCTGTTTCTTGAGCCTTTTCATCACCTTTTAAAAGTCACTATCAACGGCAATGTTTGCGTTGTGCTATAGGCATATGCAGAAATAAAACAATATGTTTATGAACAGGTAAAAGACAATAACGACAACGTCTAACGCAGCGTTGACGGCGTGAATAGCTGAGTCTCCGTTAACTCAACCTACCGTGAAATTAGTTTGCTACACTACAATTGGTCAGAAATATCACGTGTCCTAATCCATGGATGCAATTGGCTTTGCTTCACTACCTAGCTCAATCAAGTCTGGTTGTAGTTTTGTAGTATTGACCAAGAGGTTGGGGGAGTAGGGTCCAGCTGCCATAGACATATATATGTATTATATATATACGTATTATATATATACGTATAGACATATATTTGTATAAGACATATATGTATATATGTCTATGCCAGCTGCAGCCTGGGTCTGGTGTGAAGCGGCCCTCCGTCCTCGTCACGGTCTAGCCTCCGTCCGCTAAAGACCTCTATAAAGTATTAGTGCCATTTCTTGGGTTTAAGGGAGAGCCAGGCTCCGATTGTCTATCATTGGGGGTGTGAGCAAGATTGAAAAATCAGCCTGTCTTTGGGGTGCGAAGGGACAGTAGTCTAATCTAAACGTGCGCAAATTAAGACAATTAAAGACAAGCTGGCACCAGAAAGACAGGAAAATTGCATAAACAAACGCCAGTGCACGCGAGCACGCCCGTGTTATTGGCATGGCAACGGCATGCACGCGCGGCGTTCAGTATATACCCGAAACCATTTGCCAGGTGTTTATAATAACAGTTTTATTTTGTTGAATTTATTTGTGTATACATATTTTTAAGTAAAAGACTAAATGTAATTCCATTATTTTTATGTAATATTATGTCAAAGACGCGCTCCTGCCTATCTACCACAGACTCCAATCACCTGAATCCTGTGAGCGGATTCATTTTAGGACACCCAGGAGTAAGGCAAGCAGGTGCACGGCCCTTAAACTGCAAGACAAGTGACAAAAAGAAAGGAAGAAAGAAAGAAAGACAGAATGAAAAGATGTATCTATACATACACACGTACATATCAGATGAATTATTGTATCCGTGTTCCACGGTTTAATTACCGTGATAGGGGGATATCAGCTGTCTACCAAAACCTGGCAACCCTGCTTCCAACTGTTCGTAGTGAATTGCCTTCCACGCTGTCACTGTCACGGATGTAAGACAGCTCATCACTGATCATTTCAGACCGGACCTCTTGGTACTTGGCGAGCTACCGTTTCCGAAACGAGCGAATCCGACAGAGAAAAGAAAGAGCTAGGTTACAGCAGTGTTGCCGAGCAATGTCAGCCAGGTGAAATTGCCTGCGTCAACCCGCTGAAATGGGCGACAGAGCCGAGATGAAAGGGCCCGTATCCCGCAGAAGGAGAACCACCTTCTCCGTCGGTGGAGCGACCACTGTGAAACAAGCCAACGGGAGCAAGCGGCACGAAGCGGCGGAGAAGCCTCCACATTGCCCCGCTAAAGTAAAAACAGACGTGGTCTCCAGGTCGGCAAGCATCAACGGCAATGTGGAGAGGCAGAAAGAGATGCAGGGGCAGCAGAAACCCACACACAGTCCACGAAAGGAGAGGAGCGCGGTAGAAGATATCAACGACAGACTCAAGTAAGCTAACGTCGATTTAGGATAAATGAAAATAAGTTTACTACCCTTGCTAGGTTGTAACAGATACAGCTACGTTAGGAAAATGAGCCAACGGTAATGTCTGTTGGTTGTCAGGTGAACTACCGTGTCCACCTGAACGGATGTCTGCTGTTTGTTATTGTTTTCACTTAGACTGTTTGCGTATTTCTTGTGATGTTATGAAACGTTGGTTTCTTTGATAACTTGACAACCTACCTTTCTTTGGTAATTTTCTTAGATTTCTTCTTTCACAGGGGTTAGTCTGAATGTATATGAGAACTGTGGTAAGATCCAATGGGCCCAAAGGGACAATTGTGCAGCCCTTTTACAAATTTGTAGAAAAATAGGACACTGTTGTGGTCATAAATGGTCGCATACTTATAAGCTTGTGCCTTGATTAGCTTGGAAATTCACCTTCAACCTAGGTTAAGACATTGTCTTGATGTTTAATTGAAGATGTGTTTCAAGTCTAAGGCTCCCAATTACTTCTCTGGAAGTAAATGGATGATTTCCTTCACCCCTGTGATATTCACACCATGTAAGTGTTTGATGTGTGCCAAATGTGTTTGACTT
The DNA here is from genome assembly GCA_034670405.1 of Hoplostethus atlanticus. NCBI lineage: Eukaryota > Metazoa > Chordata > Actinopteri > Trachichthyiformes > Trachichthyidae > Hoplostethus > Hoplostethus atlanticus. The sequence goes on along the minus strand of JAXDDX010000006.1, from coordinate 6,126,883 downwards.
ATTAGTGGCTGTCTGATAATCAATCAATCTGAGCGTAGTCTGCACAGCCACAAGATGTCGCTGTTACGTACTTGTCTTTATTTACATCGCGAGGACATGTCGACTAATTGTAATATTAGTGATTTTGTCAGAGTAGCAGCCTTTTTCACAAATCTGGTCCGGATGCAGTGTTTTGTGCTATATGGTGGTGTGCAACCTTGCTTACGAAGAAAAAGCCAATACTTAACTTATAAATCCGCAGCTGACACTGGATTTTGAAATGAAGCTGTTGAGTTACATACATTTGTTTATTATAAACACAAGGAGGAAGGCATCATGTCAGGAGACATTTTTGACCAGCTGCTTTTTGCTTCATGGCATGCTATTAAGATTTCCAACTGGGTTTTGCACAGTTTTTGGTCTAAAGACGTAAATAGCAGAGACACCTCTGTCTCTCGCTAGCCTGAGAGTAGACTTCAAACCAGGTCAACCTGGAATGCCAATAGGCCTCTCAAACTGATAAAAGTTGGCACGCATTTAAGGTTGTACTCGAGTAACAAGCAAATTCACCCACAACTCGCACCACAGGCACACCTGCTAAATAAAGACCTTTGAACATCATTTAGTGCCAAAGTACATTTACATTGTACTTATGTGGTGATCCATCAGAGACAGACAAGCAATTCATTTTGCATGCAGACCCATACCTTAAAAACATTGGGATAAATGTTTAATTCAAGCTATATTTCATTAAGAAAACACAAGGCTATTTTTTGTGGTCCTGTGTAGCACAATAGGTTGAGCAGGGCGGTGGCACTGCTCTCACTACTAGCGTTATTGATTCACTCAGCGGAACCACCCATACTAAAAATGTATGCACTGTAAGGTACTTTGGATTAAAATGTCCTGACTAACTGCTATATTGTTATTTCAAATACTCTGTGATGTAAAAACACAAACTTCTCTTGCCGCACTAGACCACCGTATACCATCTAAACTTAAATACCACTCAGTTTAAGAAATGTTATTCCTTTGGTCTAGGACAGTCCAATCAAATTTTCATTAGACATTGAACATTTTCCCCCACAGCCAGAAAATACAGAACGAAGACTCAAACTTGGGATGTCATTAGGTCTGGAGGTGGTCCATAGATAATGAATGGGAGACTGATTTTGTGAACCCACAGAATATTTGAGAATTTATACCCCAATGAGGTTTATCGGCCCCACAAACCATGTACTCTATCCTATAACCATGTGTTCTATCCTGCTCGTGACCCTACTTGGACTGAATTGAAGTGAATTGACCTCAGTTCATAATTGAGCCAGTAAATGTCCCAACAATACTAACTAGGGTTATCAGTTTCAGTTATGGGTGTGAACCTCTGGGGAGGTGTGAGTGTGTTTGTCCCTGTTGTGACACTGCAACACCAGGATGTTGAAATAAAGGGATGCCGATACTCTTATTGGGGATGTGCCAACTAGATGAGGTGTCACTGCGTAGGAATGCGTCTGTGTGTGTGTGTGTGTGTGTGTGTGTGTGTGTGTGTGTGTGTGTGTGTGTGTGTGTACGTGTGTGTACGTGTGTGTGTACGTGTGTACGTGTGTACATACGTCTGTCGCTGCAATAGTTAGAATTATACTGCAGTTTTGTCAGAGCCATGACTGACTGGTGGTTTCCTGCCTGTCTAACCAAAGTGTTTCTTTTGACCACAGTCTATAGCAACTTCTTGTAACACAAGGCAAAGCAAATTGTAACTCTTTCTACAGCCTTATATAAAGACAAAATGCAAATTATTTTCAGAACATTTTGGGGAGGTATGGATCATTAAATTTCTAATTTAAACATTTAAATGCCCAAGATTTCAATAGGCAGTTCAGACAAACTCCTACACTATGCCAATGTGCCTTTCCGGTGTGTCACTTTCCCGTTTCTTAATATGTTAGACTGTGAAAGCACAGTAGTCACTGTTTTCACAATACTGTGATTGCTGTCTACCTTTCTGTCTGCACGTCTTTCTGCAGATCTGGTCTCGCCATGCGTGTTTCCTCATAGACAGCCAAGAGGAGGTCAGATCTCAACATCAGATCTGTCTGTCTGCATGTCTCTCCTATCTGCTCTTCCTGCTCTTTGAATGCTCCTCTCCTTCTCCTCTCTTCCTCTTTTAACTTCTCATTCCCCTCTAACTACTCATCCCCCTTTCCCTGCCCTACTCCTTTTCTGTCCTCCTACTCCTCTTCTCCTCACTGCCTCTTCCATCTACTCCCCATCTACTTTCCCTCTTTCCACTTTCCTCCTCTCTCCTCTATCTCCCTGTCATGTATGATAGTGTAATAATTCCTAGTCTTCTAACCTCAGTATTGCACAATACTCTCCTTGAACAGTGGGGTTAGTACCTTTAGCCTAAATTTTCATAATACTGTCCTCAGTCAGTGCAATCAACACCTCTAACCATAATGTCACACAACAACCTTTAGGAACAAACATAGGACTGATGCAAGCTGTTCATGGGTCCAAATTGGAAGTAAATCAAAGACCACATGCAAAAGAATAAGTATAAAATATTTTGTTTCACAAATTAGGGGTCAAATTTTCTTTTTGATTGTTAAAAGAAACACGATGCTGCTACAGAGCTGAATATGCAGCCTCTATTTCTGGCCAAGAACCAGTTTCATTTGGCGTGAAACATTTGCTCACCAATAAAGAATTCACTGTGAGTACCTGATGAGTTATTTTGTTATGTTATTATTTGGAAATGCAGCCAAATTACCAAGTGCTTCACAATCAGGAAAGGGAAAAATAAACACACCAGACAATCAAGAGTATATAAAATAACTTATATGAATAACTGAAATGAATGCCAGCTCAAATCACAGTATTGACAAAAAGCAGAGGTAAAAAATACAATATTTACAGCAATGGGCTACAGTTAACATAGCAGAAACAAGTATATATAAAAGCAAGAGTGTCAAAATGTATTTTAAAGATGTAGCAGATAACCTTTCACCACAAAGTGAAGTTCTGCAGCATAGTGAGTCCTTGAAGATTGCGTGCTAAGCCAAACATATAAACTCAGTTTTTGTGATTTTAGATATTTACCTTGCTAAGTTCACACCCATCACCCACACTCAATCATTTGTGGGCTGACCAAGAGTCGGCAGGCGGAAAGAGAATATAGACAAACAAGATTTGAATGAGTTAGCCTTCTCCAAACTAAAGATGACTGCGGAGGATATTGTTGCTGAAATGCAAAATCAATACATTTGGTCATTTAATAATAATTTACCAGTCATTTTATCTATAAGTTAGAGTGGCTAGGAGATCCTTGCTCAGGCTGCTCTCAGCTCACAGGGTTAACAGACAGAGGACTTAGTGAGGTGCTAGACCCAGCCTAAAAATAATCAGTAAAATCCTTGACTGTCCCTCTGTGTCTTGTCTGTTTCCCCATAGCTGTCATGTCCTCCAAGAGTCCCTCCTGAGCTCAGCCAGCGGTTACAGCAACTACAGAGGAATCCTCAACTGGTGTGTTGTCATGCTGGTGAGTGCAGCAGCTTGTGCACTTGGTACACTGGCAGTGGCGTTTTATTCCCCTGCTGTACTGAGCACCCCCCCAAAACAGAAGTACACACCATGAGCAATGTGAACCCGCACACCCCTACAATTAACCCTAATGTTAACACAAACTTTGGTTCAGAAAAAAGTGACAGTAACACGGAGACCTAAAGTCTCTCTCTCTCTCTCTCTCTGTCTCTCTGTCTCTCTGTCTGTCTCTCTGTCACAAAAAGCTTCACTCACTATGTTTTCACTACTCTATGACTACTCTTGATGGTCACACTAACAAGTGGAAGCACAAGTCCCAGTTCACACTTACAGCACAGCACAGTGTTGCTTAAGTTGTGGTACAGTGCACAACAAGCTGGGTTTGGAGTTGAACCCCTTATTGTTAGCCTGTAGTGTCTTTCTGTGCTTACAAAACAGTGTGTGTATCATCTATCCCTCCTGTAGCTGTGAGAGCTCTGATAAGTTTCCTTTCATGTTATCTCCTTCCACACTGTGGTAGTGTGGTCACCGCACTCTCACTCAGCAGTTGTTCTTATATTGGCGCAATTTACCATTCCACCATTTCCTATTTCTACCATTTTTGGTAAAAGCTGGTCATAGTTTCATCTCATTGAATTTGCTCCTTTAGTTGAACCCTTGCCCTCATGCTAAGTGAACCACTTCTCAGCTGTATTGTACCTGTATAGAAACTTTGTATGATACCCTGCAGCCTGCACATGTAATTCTGTCTAAAAGTAATCATAATACATATACATACATCTGAACATAATCTGAATTTGGAAGTAGGAATTTACAAGGAGTACTTGAAGGCAGCACCAGATGCTGCTAGCCAAGTCATATGGGAGAAGCACTCCATGTGACAAGAAAAGCAAACTGGCAAAAGGATTCTGTAATGATTTACTGAGCAAAGAGGTGCATGGTCCCTACAGTTGAAATTGAAGGCTTCAATAGATTGCTCACAGTAGTTGACCCTTGGTACGAAAGGTCCTGCTATAAATATTTTCTACAGCCACTATTCCAGACTGTCCTTGGAATATTGTGAGAGAATAGCAGGACAACTGCAAGATGTAGAGTGTTTTGCCCGGACAAGTGATTTATGCTGTACGTTATGCTTCAGCGTTACTGCTTACTGTTCATTTAATTTGTGAATGGAAGCTGTGCAGTGCCTTTGTTCACCAAAACAGGTCTGAAAACCTACCTGGACTCTTCTTGATGGTCTATGTTAGGTTATTCTTTTCTTTTGTATAATAAACTGTTACCATTTTGGTTGCACTTTTCAGAATCTTGCAACCTAGCCAAATGCACAATGTTGGTGTATATCATGAAACATAAATATATCTTTACAATAAAATATAGGATATATTCTGCCCATAGTTCTCATAGTTTATATAGAATTGTTGATGAATCTTGTGTTAGAACCGAAATCTCACAGGCTCTGTTGAAGTTGCAACACTACATGCACTTACAAATAAGCATGGCGTTGTGTCACAGTTAATCGTGTCCCACTGGGCTGAAGTCACACGAGAACAAGAGTTTCTCCTTTAGAAATCTGAACTCTCTACCCCTCTCCATTGTCAGAATTGTGTGTGTGGTTGTGTGGGTGTGTCTGTGTCTGTGTCCAAGGGCACCCTGTAATACACCAGAACATCCAATTATACTTTTAGTATTTTGATAACCATGCAGAGTGCCGACATCCAGTTAGCCCTAATCCTAATGAAATAGAAATTGACCCAATCTAAAAATAAAACTGTGTGTGTCTGTGTGTCTGTCTGTGTGTGTGTTTAAATCAAGCCTAACTTCCCAGCTCTGTGACTGGATTAATCCCGTCCTTGAAAGTTTTATATTGCGATGACCAAGTCCTGCACTCGCCAGGGACACCCGCCCCTGCTCAGTTCACACCATTTTGAAGAAGCATTCAACTAAATATGACTCACCTGTATAGCTGTATAGCTACCTCAAAGTTAGTCATTTTTCATACTGTGTTTCTATTCTTTTTTTTCCACCCCTCTCATTTAGCTGTTGCAACCTTGTATCAAAACCCCAGGGAGTCAAGTTGAGAGTGAAAAATATTAAATCGGTTCAAGGTCACACTAACAAGACACACTGCCAAATGTTGACCAGATTTAGATGACTGCTCTCTTGTCCAAGCTAAAAGTTACTAAGGCAAAGGTTGCTTGGACAAATGGCATAGTCAAACCACATTGCTGGGGGGTCTTGGTAAGTCAGCAGCTGAGGTACAGCATGCCACATAACCACAACGACTTGGGTAACCGGTGTAGCTCACAACCTCCCTCTGCCCCGTATCTCTACTGTCACTCTCTTCTACCATGTGCAGTCAAATACAACAAATGCCATAAACATAAACAAACCCACATGTCCCCTTCCTATAGGGAATGTGGGGATTGTTTTATCTCAGAGAAGCCTAGATAGCGGATGACTGTTTGGCACTCCTACAGTAAGTGATAAAGCTGGACTTAGACCTTGAATGTTCATACATAATATACAAATAAATACACTTTATTTATATAGCACTTTTCCACACAAAGTGAAGGGAGCAGGGGAGCAGGGCATTGCCGTAGTCAAGATGAGATGAAAGCATGAACATGATCTTTTTTTAAATCTATGCAATGTCCCTAAGGTGTGTGTGTGTGTGTGTGTGTGTGTGTGTGTGTGTGTGTGTGTGTGTGTGTGTGTGTGTGTGTGTGTGTGTGTGTGTGTGTGTGTGTGTGTGTGTGTGTGTGTGTGTGTGTGTGTGTGTGTGTGTGTCATGTGTACCTTCAATAGATACTTCTTTAGCATGATTCTTTTTGGTACTGTGAATTTATACTGTATCTTTGTCTTCTGTCTCAGGTGCTGAGTAATGCACGCCTCTTCTTAGAGAACCTTATCAAGTGAGTATGCACACATAGACACACACACGTGCATACATGCACACACCTACATGACTATACACATAAACAGGTGGTGTCACAATTCACTCCTGTGTGATTTTGCAACTTCCCTACCCTACCCTGCTGACAAGCCTAGAGCCCCAACAACACCCCGAGGACCAGCAGCAGTCCCTGGTCCTCAGTATGAGAATCTCTGGCCTTATTTTGAATGCTCTCTCCTCTCTCCTCTCTCCTCTAGGTACGGTATCTTGGTAGACCCTATCCAAGTAGTGTCTCTCTTCTTGAAGGACCCTTATAGCTGGCCAGCAGCTTGCCTGATCATCAGTATGGAACATTTATTTTACTGCCTCAACATCTCCTAAACTGGTGGTTTCACAATGCATGACCTGCATCCATTTGTCCTTCTGTGATCTCAGGATTGATGTTGGAATTGAATTAAAAAAATTAGCGTTCAGTTCTTATAGTTTTAATTAGGCCACATTAGGTTCTTCCAACTGATGATTGATTATTGGAATAAAACATCTATTTTACTGGCTCTACATCTCCCAAATGAGTGATCTCACACAGTATGATATACATTCAATGGACCAGATGCTTAAAGATGACACATGAAACATACTTTATAATCATTTAGTTAAATATTGTGATCATGGTTATTAATCACGATTATTTATCTCTTTTTACTGCACTTTTGCACCTTAACATATATTTTAAATATCTTGCAGTAAAACAATACCATTGCTCTCTCTCCATCTCTCGCCTCCATCTCTCTCTCACACCCTCTCTCTTTCTTTCCCTTTTTTAATCAAGAAATGCTACTAGTCTTAAATCCCAACAGAGATACTGTGAAGGCGGTGCTATACAGAATAAGTTGACCTGCTATGGTTTGTGTCTGTGATGTGTTTTTCTAGCTGATGATTCTGTTGTTTCTCTGGTTTGTGTTCCAGTGTCTAATGTGTTCATCATAACAGCCTTGTACACAGAGAGACGACTGGCTGTGGTGAGTCCACTGCAGCGATGCTTTTCAAACGCTTTCTCTGGCGACGTTCATTTTCAGAGGAATTGTTGTTGTGGCCCAAAAATGATAACCTTTGATACCAATTTCTCCAGAACAATTGGTAACCTATTTTAATCCGTCCTTTGGATCCTAACCCAGACTTTGTAAATACTGCACTCAACCTATTGACAGTAAAATGTATGGCATAACTTTGTTTGGGGGAAAGGTGAAGGAGTGTTGGTCTGTCATTGAGTTTGTTGACCAGGGAGCTCCCATCGGCGATGTTTGGTACTCAGTAAATTCCAGTGTCCTAACACGGCCAGCTCTTGACACCACTCTCCTGATGCAGATTAGATTATATCTAATCGCAACCTTTCTATGAGTTGCTGCGGTGTTTGATGATGATAAACTTTATTTGTATAGCACTTTTCAAAACAGTTACAAAGTGCTTGAAGTAGTTTATCGTCCTATGCAAGTTCTTACAACTATTTTTCTTTCTTTCTTTCTTTCTTTCTTTCTAGGGTACAATCTCAGAAACTACAGGATTTATTCTTCACTTTTTTAGCCTGGCAGCCATGTTGATTTTTCCTTCAGCCATTATACTTACTGTCACTTCCATGACCCCAGGTACATACATACATGCATGCATGCAAATACACATATACCCATATACTCACATACAAATACACACTTATAAATACTTAATAAATACATGTATACATACATGGTTGCACACATACACACACTGTTTTAGCTCCAGGCACATGTGCACTAAACCAGTAAAGTGTGTGTGTGTGTGTGTGTGTGTGTGTGTGTGTGTGTTTGTGTGTGTGTGTGTGTGTGTGTGTCAGTGGGTGGTGTGCTCTCCCTAGGTATCTACTCTGTGCTGTTTCTTAAGCTGTACTCCTACAAAGATACCAACAGGTGGTGTAGAGAAATCAGACAAGCCAAGGCCAAGAGATTGACACGATCATACTCATGTAAGTATATTAACATGGACACACACATTTAGGTCAAGGCCAAAAAACAGGTCACACCCTTGAAAGTAGACACACACACACACACACACAGATTACAATCTGCATTCACACACACGTAAAACAGAATTTTGCACATTTTGTTGTGCTATGAACTTATTTCAAAAAACATTTATTTGGGATTTTTCATCTGAGTTCTCTGCAAAGCACTCTATTCTATCAAAGTGAAACAAAATTGTTTCAATTTATGTGGAAGGATAAAATTAAAATGCGTAAGTATTCACCCCCTTCTTTCAATGTCATTACTGTTCATTCTACACATATCACCATATTCATATTCATATCTATCCCTTACTATTTATTTAATATATTTATATTAACACTATGTTAATACACTATGTATGTACACATGTACATACTCTGCTATTTGCACGTCTGGTTAGATGCCAAACTGCATTTAGTTGTCTCAGTACTTGTAATAAACAATAAAGTTGAATATAATCTAATCTAATTTTAATGGGATGTTAGGATGTAGGGTGGACTCTCCATCAGAATACAGATATACACAGTATGGGATATATGGATATATGACATTACAGTCAAAGTCTTTCAGAGAAACAATAAATCATCATCCTCCCATCGCTGTTTGTGAAAATACAGAAGGTGAAAGAGTTACTCAGTTTTTCCTGTCCAATTTCTCCATTGATTTCTGCAGTAAAAATGGACTGTTAAAACCAAGTGAAACGGAACCTTCTGTATTTGCGACCATAATGGATAATGGAATGGATGATTTATTTTTATTTTATACCCCTTTTTCAAGGAGATGGAATACTTTTGCAAGGCACCATATAGTCATCATATTCAGTTGTCTTCTCACTGTGCAGCTGCTACCATCTAGTGTTGGAAATGTGAACTGCAGCCTGTGGCCTACACGCGTACATGCAGACACACACACTCGCAAGGGAGGTTCAAATCAAGGCCCTGTATCTTGAGCAGTTGCAACAGCGAAGTGGTTTTGAGCTATTTTAATCCTGAGCTTTGAATGCAACCACCAAAGGGCAATATGGTAACACACTAAACAAATCCCTGAGATTCAAAACCACCATGGTTGTATTTATAATGAAACCTTGTAGATTATTTTAGAAAAACATGGACAAATGACATAGGATGGAAACCTATGAGAAACACATTATTACAGTAACGAGGTGAATTGAGCTTCCTGTTCAGGCCTGGCTGGTTTAAATGACAGAAATCATTTAAACTGGTGGTCCTCATGTACAGTCTGTAGCCGAGTTGCAGTGGAAACACACACACTCATACACAGCAGTAAAAGTGATTGCTTGTCTGTGTGTGTGTGTGTGTCTGTTTTTCAGGTCCGTCTGTGGCCCAATCCAATGGTTCGGCAGTGCATGCCCACGTCTCGTACCCAGGCAACCTCACCCACAGAGGTAACAACACACACCATGACCATCACAGTACTGTAAGGTGCTTTGGAGAAAGGCACCTACTAAATGGTGTATGTTGGCTCACTGTGTTTGTGTGTAGACATATACTACTTCGTCTGCGCCCCTACTCTCTGCTACGAGCTCAACTTCCCTCGGTCTCGTCGAATACGCAAAAGGTTCCTGATAAGAAGACTTTTTGAAATGGTAAGAGGGAACACACACACAAACACACACACAAACACACACACAGATGTTTGTTCCTGATGGAGTGAGATGGTGAGACACGAACACTTATAGACATATACACACACTTACACTTGTCTCTCTGTTGCAGCTTTTCTTCATGCAGTTATTGGTTGGATTAATACAACAGGTATGTAGAAAACATGCATGTAACACGCATGGCACAGACAAGCAAGCACACACACACACTCACACACACAATAAAACACCAGGTTCAACAGAAAGTAATTTGCCGTTCTCATCTCTCTTTCAGTGGATGGTGCCTACTATACAGAACTCAATGAAACCATTCCAGGTACACACACACACACACACACTGCTCTCTCTCTACACATCTCTTCTTTTCTATTCTATGTATCTGTATATTTTACTCTACAAATGTTGTGAAATGATGTGTCCACTTTTGTAACTGTTTTACTCCTAAAACACCTAAAACAGAACAAAAACAACTAACACCTAAAACAACAACTTCTAATCTATTATACCCAAATTAGGTTTATTTCCTCAGAGTGGAAACGACTCTATGTCACTATATCCTTACTTGGATAGTATCCTTACTATCCAAGTCATTCTGTCAGTCATTATCAGTGAAGCACCTCCAGGATTTGTCTCTTATTGACACTACAGATATTGGCTCTTGTGTTTCTGTATTTCACACAGTCCTGTTCACGCACACACATTCAGACTGATCTCTCAATATTGAGGTTACATTTCCCTGCTTTGTGTCTCCAACAGGAAATGGACTTTTCCAGGATGATGGAGCGTCTGCTGAAACTAGCTGTGAGTAAAAAAGAAAAACCTTCAAATTAAAATAAAAGTGAAGGCAATGCTACGATCTAAATGTTGAGGTTGTCTCCAGCTGTGATTTGTGTATTAGTTAGAGGAGGGCAGGAAACTTGGCAGCCATACTATATCCTGACCACGCTCCTTCTCCAGACTCTGGTCCAGCCCTAACCCAGAAACCCTCCCCAACTTCTCCCATGACAACTCACAACCTCCCTCTCCCTCTCCCTCTCCCTCTCCCTCTCCCTCTCCTCTCCCAGGTCCCTAACCATCTGATATGGTTAATATTCTTCTATTGGTTTTTCCACTCCTCTATGAACTTTGTAGCAGAGCTGCTGCAGTTTGGAGACAGGGAGTTCTACCGGGACTGGTGGTGAGTAGAGAGGACATACAGGCGTGCACACACACACACACATACGCACCCAACATGTACATTGAAACTCATTAAAAGACACGTGCACACAAAAGCAGTGCACCACTGTTGGTCTCCGAGGCAATTTGATGAATTTTTCCACCATTTCTTCACTTCAGGAACTCTGAGACTGTCACCTATTTCTGGGCCAACTGGAATATCCCTGTTCACAAGTGGTGCCTGAGGTGAGAACCAAACACTGTGTGTGTTTGTCAGACACATTTATTTTTTTAAAGATTTTTCTTTTTTTGGCATTTTTGCCTTTATTCGATAGCTAGCAGTAGAGAGAGACAAGAAAGACTGGGTGAGAGAGGAGGGATGACATGTGACGTAGGTCCCGGGACGGATTCAAACCCAGGACATTGTGCGTGTGTGTGCGTGTGTGTGCGCGTGTGTGTGCGTGTGTGTTACAGGCATTTCTATAAGCCTATGTTGAGGACGGGGATGAACAAGTTTCTGGCTCAAACTGCCGTCTTCCTGGTTTCTGCCTTCTTCCATGAGGTAAACTAATAGCATCCATTATGCGCTACCACGTTACCACTGCCCACATATCTGTTTACTTCAACAACCAAGGCATTTTAATTATTGCTTTCACTTAGAGTTCATCCAACGGGTTTGGAAAGGGTTTCATCAATGTGGTAGAATTTTCTCAACCCATAGAGGACCATGTACTCTATCAATTGAACTTGACAACACAGGTTTTTACAGGACAACACAGACAGCCAAATTGAATGCCAAAACATATTCAAGGTCTAAGTTGTATTTGTTTCGCTCTCTCTGTCTTACTCTTTTTTTTTCTCTTTCTCTTATGCTCTTGCCCATTTTCTCTCTCTCTCTCTCTCTCTCTCAGTACTTGATAAGCATTCCTCTGAAGATGTTCAGACTGTGGGCCTTTATGGGCATGATGGCTCAGGTGAGTCACATGGAAATCGATCTCTCTCGGTCATACACACGCATACGAATCACTTCACACACTGTCTCTTTTTTTCTACTCTGACTGCTCTCTCTCTCTTTAACACACTTTAACCTCTAAACTCTGATCTCTCCAGGTTCCTCTGGCTTGGTTTGTGGGTCGCTTCCTGAATGGAAACTATGGCAACGCCGCCGTGTGGATCTCACTCATCATTGGCCAGCCTGTCGCCGTGTTGATGTATGTCCATGACTACTATGTGATGCATTATGTGACTACTACGTAATACTGGACAGACTAGAACACACACACTTATACATACATACATAAGCACAGAATTCACTACGGAACAACACAAAGTAATGCTGGAGAGATGCTGAAAACACACACACATAAAGACACGCACATGTGCAGTCATACACTATGGAGTAGCCACATCAGTTGTCAATCAGAAATGAGATTAGAGACACACTCACACAACCCAATGAATGAATGTAGAGCACGTTAGGGTGACGGGTGCTTGTAATGTGAAACTGTCACATGACAGCAGGAATAGCAATAGCAGCACTAAGCAGAGATGTTGGAAAATTGGTTCAAATATTTGAACAACAGGAGAAGTGCTTGATTTAAAGTGATATTCCACTTTGGTAGGACATTTTCACTTTTCTAGCATGCACACCTTTGTTTTCAGGATTCAACTCTTAGTACCAATGGCTGGTATTGGGCACAGTTTGATATATGATCCAGTTTCATCTTGTAAAACATGATCCAGGACCCAAAATGAAATATTACTACATGGATCTCTGTTCCTTGTTTGTAAATTTGTTAGAGGGATGTTTTCTTAGACTACAGTTTTAAAACGTAAAGTAAATGTGCTAAGGTTTTGCAGAGTGGCCAATATTGGTCGTTGATTCACACGCTCTTGTAGAGGTATGTGCATTAAAAAAATGAAACTGTTCTACCTCATCTTTAACAGGTTTTACTTGAACTTCACAAGCACTGAACACATTCAAAAGTGGAAACATTGCTTGCAACTTTTACTTGCTAAACTGAGCACTCCTCTTGGGTTCTGAATATTTTCTGAATCATGTGCAATAGATGTGAACCACTGCCTAGCAAACACAAGCCAGAGAACAGCCAAAGTCAAAATGTCCCATTTCTAAATCCATTTTCGAGAAACCCATCATCACTTGAGGTGTGCATGGTGGTCAATTGTACTATTGAAGGAGAGAAATGAGAAGTCCCATTTTTATCTCTGAAAGGGAACAGAGAACATTTACAGACAGATAAACAGATTGTTTTTCTAAAAGTGAGTTTTTTTGAGGAGCGTCCCGTTTTTTACATTTCCCAAAGTGACAAACCTTTTTGCATATATTCTGTATCTCATCATCTCATGAGGCGACCGAGAGAAAAGGATGTCATTGTGAAAGTATTTGGATCTACAGGCAGCCCTTCTCTTGTTTCAGAGTTATTATCAGATTATCTATTTTATGCTTTACATTATTTTGTTAGCTGGACTGACTGCAGTTATATCTGGTCATCCTAAAATCAATGTATATGTTTATGTTGTATTTTATGTTTCAGTGATTTGATCCAATAGATGTTTTGTTGTTGATTTACTGAGTTGAATCTGTGAATGTTTTTTGCACTTTAAAGAGATGCATGCTGTTGACTAAAGCAATAGATGATTTCTATGAATGTATTTTGTAAATTATATCATTCATATAAAGAAATGACAGTGTTTAAATCAGTTGTTCTGTATTTTGCTTATTTGGGAACAAGCACTTATTGCACTTAAGTCCTTGTCCAAATGTGTTGTAGTAGGCAGGTGTTATTGTTCACAGTACCTGATATGTAACCCAACAAACATCCAGCGGTGTGACTCCTTTTAAATGTTCTGACCCTTTTTAACACAGCAATTTCAGTTTTCAAGTTTCAGTTTTCCTGAAAACAAGATGTTGATCTCATCAGTCCTGCTTGAGCTGTAATATTTCAGATGCATTTCAACGCACAACATTTTCAAACTGCAGATTTAATGTTCATTAGTTTGTCAAACAGTGTCACCCAATGTAACGTCTGTGTCAATGTCATCAACAAACTTAAGTGTTGTCTAGTTAGTACATGATCTATATCCATATATCATTGGTTTAGACCATTTATTGACCAATTATTATATTAGACCAATTATTCATAAGCTACTGCGGTGTTTTCTCAAGTTTTATATTCAAAACTCAGGTTGATGTTCCCAGTGCCAGGAACTGCTCCCTGGCTGACCTCTCCTCAAAATACACGTGTGCAGGGTTTAGCGCATAGCAGTGTTTTGGGTCGGGTGCAGGCCTGTGAAACACCAGTTATGGCATGGGATGCTAAATTTAAACCGATTTGAGAGCAATTGTTTTAGGTTGAGATATTCAATGGTAGGGGAAATGCTGGTGCAAACGACTGATCACTACATCATGCTGCCATGTCTGCCTGCCTGCTCACCACATAAGTATTTACCTTGACATTTAAATCATTGCATTAGGGTGCTCATGCCTGTTGGTTAACACAACTTGGAAACTGAAATAGTATGAATAAAAATTGGTTGATAATAGAATAAATTCATTTTCTTCTTAATTTGATGATGACCCTCTTGTGAAAATGGCATAAATATAAGGAGACTGGAGTTTATTTGTAAAACCTTCCTTATTTTGCTTCAGTGTTTTTTTTTTTGAGTTTTTCTTGAGAGAAACAGAAGAACAAGTGTGAAATGAGAGGATCCCGACATTCGAGCTAGAACAGGGAGAGGATGGTGTCATCACCAGAGCCTGAACCGGGGCATTCAAATTCTCACTGTTGTATTTCCCCCCCGGTTCAGCCAGACACCATCGTCACCTGAGGTCTGACTTGTCATGACTGCACTGTGAGTCTCTGCTCCTGCATTAGGAATTGAAAATGTTGAAGATGCAGCTTTAAGTTTGATTGTCTTTTAAGGAATTATTTGCCATTGAGTTATTGTATGAGGGTTTTCTCCTTTTGCAATCTTTACCACATGAAGTAAGAATGAATGTATTAATCTAATTTGTTCTTACTGTATAAAGAAAGCCAAAAAGGGAAACAAAGAGATGTTTTGGGAATATAAATAAGACATTTTTCAAAGCCTTCCAATTGAAATAATGTGATGTTTGATAAAGATTGTTTATATTCTAGAAATGGACTTGTCATTTATTTCCCTTTGTAACATTGTAAGCCAGCACTGGGCCTTCAGTCGATAAGCAGATAACACTGGAGTAACAGTACAGAAGTAGAATGAGGGTGAATGATTATTTTCACTGAAATTCAAAAACACTGAATCCCTCCTTGCTGTAATGGGCTGGCTCCAAATGTCATGCATTTAAACAGTAAACAAGGCAGATCAGTGCATAAAAAAATCTTTATTGTGCAGAGAGCGACACACGCCAGCTCCGAAAACCCATGGTTCCAAAATAACATTACAAAGTTTTAAAATTCATCATACGTGTACACACAGAAAATGTCACAGCCGAACTCCACATTTGGAATGGTGCAGGTTTGGGAGCTCTACTGCTGCAAGAAACAGACACACACAAAACAGAGTTGTTAGGCAAGTGTGGAGCGAATTTGATGCCAACAAACAATTTACATGTGTCTTTAGAGTCACAGCAAAACACAATATGAGTCACAAATATGAAAAAAATAAAATAAAATTGACTGCGCAAAACCTGATTCACGTGTGGAGTTGTGTTTTGCTATGCACAAAAATAATTATGTGAGTGACTATGTACTCTATATGCAAGCAGATGCAAGCTCGCTTATGTGTGTCTCACCTTGGCTTTGTTCTGGACAGGCAGGTAGAGTTTGAACTCTGCTGGGAGCTCGTCCTCAGAGTACAGTCTGTCTGAGAAATACACCCTCCTTATGCGACAGTTAGCATGGATCTGAGGATGGATGAGACCAGACAATGAGAGACAGAGAGAATACAGTCTGGAAGGAACACTATAGAGATCCAACAGTTAGCATAGACCCACAGGAGAGAGATAAGACGTTAGTGTGTGCAGTGCAGCTATCTGACCGTGTGCTTAGTGTCTCAGTGTAGTTGGTTCCACAGGCCTACCTGGTCAGATCTGTTTCTACCTATCGGTGTGTGTGTGTGTGAGAGAGAGACACCTATATACACAGCACCTCAATGTTGCTTCCTAGACTCTCCATGATAAGTGCAGTTATTTGTGTGTGTGGTTGTCTGTGTTTGCCACCTGTACACGTAGCGTCTCAATATAATTGGTTCCATAGGCCCTCCTGGTGAAGTCTGACAGGTTGAACTGAATCTGGTTCCAGCCGTCGTCCAGCCTCATGGGCATAGTGCAGATGAACGGCTTCACCCGCGTTGTGCTCTGATAGTTACTTGCCCGAAACCGCCGGCGAACATTTTTATCGTCTAAAACCTAAGAAGAGACAGAGCAAACGAGTGACCATGAATCCCAATACTATGAGGAAGAAAATAAAAACTCAAAATTGAGTTTATATGAACATACATGTGTACGGATTTGTTTACCACACCAAGATTTAGAAAGTGTCTGTATCTGTAGCAGTGTCTACCTGGACCCACCTGGACTTCAAAGGTGAAATACTTCTTGAGGTTCTTGATTATCATGACCAGAAACGGAAGCTTGATGCCCAAAGTCTTCTTGGGGTCTGCAGGACATGTTATATAGGTGGTGCTGTAGGGTGGAGAGGAGAGCGAGAAGAGGAGGTGACAGGGGAGAGGATGAGGGAGAGAGAGCTTGAATGAAATTACATGGCATCAGTGCCAGACTAACTCACCTGACATTGGTTCCTTCTACCTCCAGCACCAGTGACTGGATGTCGTTGTCTGTGATTCTCTTGATGTGACCGTTCCTCACCTGTGACCACACACACAAAATCCCTCAGCAATTATCCATTTCTGCTGACTGTCACTAAAGCTCGGACAGAGATGAATTGGAAAGCTTTCATGATCTTGAAAAATAGATTAGTGACCTCAAAAGTACTAACCTGGTTAAATATAGGTTTCATTAATAAAATACAATCCCCTTTTCCAGCAAGGCATAATATGATTAATGTATTTATTTGTGTTGCACTTGCTTTCCCTGCAGGCACTAGTTGTCTACTACATTTATTTAGATAAGTAAAAAACGATTAATTGAAGGCAGGCCAGGACAAATACTGCCTGGTAAATATCCAGTAGATCCTACTATCCTTTCACAAGTAGCCAGTTTGTCTGTAGTCAATCTTTTGTAATCTAAAAGCTACTTTGAAACAGATTGTGGGTAGCTGACCAAATTGAATGTATGCCCTATTGCAGCCACCTCAATGTAGCAACTTTTGCAGCTGAGTGAATGAGAGGCTGATATGGGAACAGTCCCCTGTTTATTGTTATAAGCAATATGATGACAACATGGCCAAAACCTTACATGTATAAACCTTGTGACATTGAAAGGTCTTGAGCCATTCAAATCCCCCAGGGATACAGTTTAACTGTTGCTAAACAATGTGAAGCCAAAACAATGCCTACTAGCTCGGAGTCAATGGCCTTCAAAATTCATGGTTCTGATCATGGCATGGTCAAAACCTACATTTCCGGAATTTACAGTTAGAGCAGATTAGCGCAAGTCACGAAATGACGACTGTCTAGAATTATAAGCGTTGGCTTGCACACTCTAAAACCAAAGTAAATAAGTAGAGAGTAATTTATTTTTTCTTTACTTGATCTGCGAGTCAAACATTAATGTGAGTTCACCTTAACTTAGTTTCCCAACGCAAAACTGTTCAAGCAGTGCATCCAAAACATGTTCCAACATCGTGGCATCGCTCCAATCATCACTAATTAAAATAACGTTACATATAGAGCTGTCCAATGGATTAGCCTTCATTTAACGTTAGTTAGCATTAGCATAACTAGCTAGCTTGGTTTGAGGTGGCTAAGTTCGTAGCTGTAATTATAAACCGTCGCTTACCTTTTTATCCCATATCTGAAGAGGTTTGCTACCGATGCTATATAAGATAGACAAGAATCCACTTTGAAACGTGTTTTTAAACATCTTCTATGTGCTTAGACAACCGTCCTATGCACATGTGTTTGGGTCTAACCAATCTGTTGCTAACGTTACGTTTGTTTATGGATTTGGTTTCCGTCCCCAAAGGTTCCGTGTGATACAAAATAAGTCGTTCCGCTGTTGGCGTTAGAAAAACGTTATTACGGCGTTATTACGTTAAAATAAAGATTTTAAAGACTTTACATTTGTCATAATTTCTGGTCTATCGTCACATCCCAACGTTTCTACCAAGACTGCGTAAAAAGAAAATAAATAATGTCTATGATATTTGCTGTTAAGTATTCAGTATTTTGGTGTTGCTAGGAAACGGAAAATACTCGGGCTTGTTCATTCCGGGTCTCAGTGGTGACGCATCTCGGTCGCCGTGGCAACAGAAAGCTGATCAAAACTTTCTCCCAGGCTTATCTGTCTATATGACTGTCTCGCTGTCTGGCCTATTTCTCAAACTTTTTGTTATTGCAATAGCAATATTCAGGAAGTTGTAGATCTCTGATTTTATAATAGGCCTATTGCTTTCATGACAAAACTGTCTGGGTTCCTTAAGTGCCGGTCTCACCATTTCGTTTCTCATTGGTTAATGTTTCCAGTAAAAGATAACTTAAGATGAAATGAAGCCTTCTTCTAAATAAGAAGTCGTTACTTAATTAACACTCAAATCTTTGACATTATATAAACATTATATAAACATTCAAACTGATAAACTGATATTTAATCAAACTACAATGTATGAACAAGTCTTTACAAGGTACATTGGAAAACTGACATTGATTCAATTTATTTTTTTCTCTTTATTTAAATAACATGTATTTTAAGCTGAAGATGCAATAAAACAGACACAATCTGCACTGTTTCAATTTTAAGCTTCAGGCTCTCATTGGTGGATCCTTTACAGAACCAGTGTAAAAGCAGTCCTGCTTTGTCAGTGCAGTAAAAATTATATAGTGGCATGGCTGCACCATGACAATTTCAAGTCGGTCTGCAGTTTATACAGTGTTTTAACTGGTGAGAGAACCCACAAATAAATAATTCTCAAATACAATAATAGTACAAATTTCCGGAAATTTCCCCTCTTATGCACACACACACACACACACACACACACACACACACACACTAAGGTAACGACTACACATAATTTATATTATATTACATACATACAATTTCTCATATTACTATATTTTTATAAAGCTCTTACTGTAAATATTGTGTTGGTTTTTTATTGTAAATACTGTGTACTGTTGCCCTTTGCACATTCCTGTTGAGCATTGCCACTTTTTCATTTCACTGCACACCCCGTGTGTGTATGTGACAAATAAAGTTCTTGAATCTTGAAAAAAAAAAAAAAAAATTGGTTTCTTGTCAAACTGTATAGGCTCCAGCTTGAGTAAAATGTTGCTGAAGTAACTACATCCATTTTAAAAATGCTTCAGTACCTTTTCCACCTCTGATGAATCCCCACTAAATCCCCACAGTGTCAAGTGGAACATCCTTCCTCTCTGTCATCAGGACTTTAAACAAGCTGGGCCAAGACAGATCTGACAATGTTTCAAATATTTGAACAAGCTGAGAAACATTCAATTAAACATTAGCCAGGCACTTGCACAGCATTAAATGTGCTGACCGATGAAAAGCTCCCCTAGTACCCCTAGTACTGTACTTAAATTAATTCACTACTATGGCCAGGTCTGCGCTATATAGCAGTTTGTTTGACATGTGCTGTACATGCATAGACCCAAACACACACACATACAAACACACACACACACACACACACACACACACACACACACACTCCAGTTGTTTATTTAACCATGGTTTATGAGGTGCTGCTTCACTCCATATAGAATTTCTGTCATAAAAGAAAATCCGCCTCTCTCTCTCTCTCTCTCTCTCTCTCTCTCTCTCTCTCTCTCTCTGTGTGTGTGAAGTGTAAAGTTGGAGAGATTCAACTTGTTCACAGGCTGGCAGCTTTATAAAACAATTACAGAAACAGTTTATATTTCTTTGTCTGTTTCTCTCTGTTCATTCCTGTCTCCCCCCTTTCTCTCTAAACGAGTCAGGTATTTACAGAGATACAAACAGAGGCAGGGTAGAATATCTTTCCTCAGACCCTCTCAGTATGGGACCACCCCAGAGACAGCTTTAAATAAATTTTATTGAAAACCCACTTGAGTAAAACAGTTCAGTCTCCTTCCTTCCTCTCACAGTGAAACAGACAAGTCCCCTATTCTTCCTTCCTTCCTTCATTAATCAATATTTTATATATGCAGAGAGAGAGAGAGAGAGAGAGAGAGAGAGAGAGAGAGAAGAGGATGGGTTGGGGTGGGGGTGGGCAAGGGAGTGAGAGAGACGGATGGAGAGAGTTCACAAAACAGAGAAAATTAAGATTGATGATAAGAGGGCAAGGAGAAATGAGTGGGAGAGGAAGGGTGGGGGGGTGAAGGGGGGAGAAAGAGGAGCAGGACAGAAGGCAACAAGAGAGGGGAGGTGGGGCGATAAGGGTAAGAAAATGTAAGAAAAAATTAAGAAATAAAAAAAATAAAGAAGCTATATGCTATTCTGCTCTGCCCTTTTTTACCATGGTCCTCTCCAGTCTGCTTTATTCTACTGTATTCTAATGTTCTATTGTTCTCTTGTACTGTACTGTAACATAGTCTAGTTTAGTCCAGTTTATTCTAGTCTAGTGTATTCTATTGTCTACTCTCGAATATTCTATTCTATTCTATTCTATTCTATCACCCCTGCACTGTGCCTCTGAGGGGCTGGGTGTGATATGAGAGAGAGAGAGAGAGAGAGAGAGAGAGAGAGAGAGAGAGAGAGAGAGAGAGAGATGAGGAGGACCGCCTGTCTGTTGGAGGAAACTTGAACCACTGGGACTGCATGGGTTCACATCCCAGCTTGCTCCTCTCTCTCCTCCGAATCCACTGAACTTCTGAACTGCTGAGGAAAAGAAGGAAGACACAAGAAGAGAGTAGAAGACAGAGAGAAATAGAACCTACTGATGGAGGCTGAACGTAACGCTCTGAAATAAGAATACATGCACCAAACCTCCAAAACGTCAGCTGCTTCTACGATCGCTCTCTTCTCCAGGTAGGTTTCACACAGGAACAGGAGCGAAACCTGACCTCCTTGATTTATTGTTAAGCAATAAAAAATAAGATCATATGATGATCTAATAATATATTATACAAAATGAACTAATGGTGTTTATTTTCATTTATTGAATTTATTTATTGAGGTAAGGTTTGCTGAGCATGTGGTCAGCACCACCCTGCTACACTGTCTTACAATTAGAAATACACACTTGGGAGCTGCACAGTCTTTTACTGCTGGTCACTGAGCAGGTGTTGGGATTAAATGCCTTGCTCAATAGATGTTGAGGGAGAGGAGATTCAAACCAACAACCCTCCAGTCACAAGCCTGCTTCTCTAACCAGCATGAGTCTATGTATAGTGGGGTGGTGAAATATGAAAAAAGGAACTATCAGTTAACATGACATACAGTGTATTTTACTGTGCTGATTTGATGTTTAGGTTGAAGGAACCTATAGATGGTATTTGACTTGATATGAGCTAATCTTGGTGCTAAGATGTGAACGTGAATCCAGGCCCCTGGTCATGTTGTACCCAACTGTCTGTATGATGATGAAGAGTGGAAACATCTTCCTCAGCAGGACGTTTTAACGGATAAGAGCTCATCTGTCTCCAGTATTTATAAGGAGGAAGACAATTTCTTCATCTTTTCCTCTATTAATACTTTTAACAGCTGCATGGCCCTAATTCAGAAAAAAGACACTTTGACAATTGTAACGTCCCCTAAAGTGACTTAAAAGTTAAAGTAACTTCCACAATCCTGCTTGCAGCAGTTAGAAAGTAAATGTTAGTCATCAGAAAAATCTATTTCAAATCATTCAAATTGAATAAAGTCTTCATTTAAACAGCCTTGATCAGATACCTTATCATTACATGAAGTTCTGATGTCCAACAACATGGCCCCTATACATGAATACGTTCATAATTAGACATTGATTTTAGTCTATCTTTTTTCTCTTCGCCAAACAAGTTTTTAAATTTGTCATAACACAAAAACATTTTTAATTTATGGCTGATTTCAAGGCAGCCTTTGCTTTCAGTGAAAAAGGAATGATGTGGCTTCAGCTGTGAAGTAGAACCAGTGAAAGTTTGTATGAAGGTGTATTTACTGAGTTCTGTCTTTCCTTTCACACACACCCTCTTTCCCTCTGACATTCTGCTTGTCCTACTAGGCAACAAGGCAACTCTCTTTTGAAAATACAGAATAAACACACCGATGCGTTGTGGCATGGCTGCCTCCATCAGTGTGCACCCATTTCAGAAGCCTTGGATTCTTTATCCCTGTTTTGCCACAGAGTTGCCCTGTTTTTCCAAAATGCATTTTTCATTCTAAGCCAAAGCAGCGTTCCTTTTCCTTTACTATCACTATATACAGTATTTGATCGTTTGTACCTGAAACCCGCCGCAGGGGATCAGTGTTTGGAACATTTAAACAGGATGTGTCACGTTCATCACATCTATGTGACTGGTAAGGGGCGTTCAACACAACATGTGTCAAAGGTGTGTTAAATAGTGACACGTTGACATGTCACATATTAACGCATTGTGTTTAAAGTAACACAAGAGGTCATGCACCTAACTTTGTTGAAAGTGTCACATCCTTTTTGAGAGCATATGAAGATACATTTGGTCGTTTCTACAAGAGGAGGACGTTGTTTATAAGATGAGGATTTTTAAAGTCTCTCTCTCTGGATTAACTCTGCTGATGTTGACCACTTTTCATCCCCGAGGATCATTACTCTTTCTCCTAGTGTGTGTGCGTGCGTGTGTGTGTGTGCTAACCTTGGTGTGTTGAGTTGTGTTAAGCCATTTTGAGCACACGCCATCACTTTAGGTTTGAGCTGTTCAAGTCTATTTATAAATGCTACTCTGATTTAGCATGACTGGATGTTAAAAGCTTGAGCGTGTGTTTCCATCAAACACTATGGGTGTCCCCGTCTGTCTGGACGGAGCAGCAGTCGCCTCAAGCTCCTCTTGTCATGAAGTACGGGTCTCCAATGGGTGATTAGTCTAGATCTAACAAGTTCAAATTAGATCAATTCACTTAGCAATACCAATACAGATTAAATGAAAATGGACAACCACTTGCTCCTTTCCTCTTCTTCTTCTCCTCCCCCCTCCTTTCTTCCTCTCCTCTCCTCTTGTACAGATGCTCACCTTGTTACTTCCTCCTTGTATGAACCATAAAATGGATCAACAACACTTCCTTTCTTTCCTCCCTTCCTCTCTTTTCTCCTCCCACCATCCAGAAGCCATCCTGCCAGTCATCCGTCCTACTCCACCAATGGAGAACCTTCTCACCAACCTCAGCTCCGGCTCCACGGCTGCGCCTCTCCTCCCCACCCAGGCCCCAGACCCTACTAACTGCAGTGCCTGGGACCAACAATGGGGGGCGCCGTACCTGCACAGGCTCGCCCACCTAGATGTCCAGCTGTACCAAGACTTCTATGCTGTCTGGGTGTCTCTCATGGTAAGGCAAATATCAGTAGCTGTGTTCAAAACTTGATTTCTCCATTGGGGATTTTGCATTGAATTGTGACTCTGATTCCAATTCCATTAAAAATGAACCTTGTTTTATTTGATTGTTACATTACAGTACATTACATTACAGTCATTTAGCAGACGCTTTTATCCAAAGCGACTTACAATAAGTGCATTCAACATAGGTAGGCAAGAAACTACTAGTCACCAGAAATCATAAGTGCATTTCCTTCCTAAACAAGCAAATAAGAGCATAACTAGTGCTAAGGTAAGCAATAAGTTAGCAACCTACTTTTTCTTAAACAAATGAGACAAATAAGAGAATCACATGAACAAGAGCTAAGACAAATAAGTGTATCAAATAAACAAGAGCCAATAAACAAGAGCTCAGACAAATAATTGACGACAAATAGGCAAGGCTAAGAGGAAGGGTCAGCGTAGTGATTGTATATTATATCACTGCTGTTAAAGATGAAATCATTTTTGCAATCATTTTTTAAAGTTCACCGTTTATAACTTTATCTATTTATAAAAGTCTGTTCCAGTAAATTTCATGATTATTGACATTTTGTTAAAAATTATCTTTTATTTGTCATTTGCAAAATGAATGAGGATTTTCTGAAGAATGAATGCGGGAGACACTAGTAGTCAGTAGTTTATTAACTGGGCCGCCGTTCCACTGTGCTTGTTCCTTCCTCTGCTCCAGGTGTGTAACTGTCTGATGCTGGTGGTTGGGGTGGTCCTCAACAGCCTGGCCCTCTACGTCTTCTGCGGAGCCTCTACCCACCCGTCGGCCCCTGTGGTTTACACTATCAACCTGGCCGTAGCTGACCTGTTGGTGGCGCTGTCTCTACCTGCCCGCATCGCCCTGTACCACAGCGGAGGGAGCTGCCTGGCCTGCTCCTACGTTCACACATTCAGCTACTTTGTCAACATGTATTGCAGTATACTCTTTTTGACTAGGTAGGTGGGTCATTCCTTCACTGTAGCCCTTTATTCCTCCCGTTCCTCCTGTCTTACTATTTTCTTTCTTT
Organism: Hoplostethus atlanticus; assembly: GCA_034670405.1. Taxonomy (NCBI): domain Eukaryota; kingdom Metazoa; phylum Chordata; class Actinopteri; order Trachichthyiformes; family Trachichthyidae; genus Hoplostethus; species Hoplostethus atlanticus. Next base: position 6,101,989 of record JAXDDX010000006.1, on the reverse strand, counting down.
CTTTCATGATCAACATGCCAACTTGTTCTTACCAGTTTAGTTTGTTGTTAACTTACTCTTTCAATTCTTTCCTAGGTTCCAGCCTTCCTTCCTTCCTTCTATCCTCTTTCTTCCTCCTCTGACATTACTAGATCCATTCCATTCATCAATTGTTTTATTTTGTCACCATGTACTCAAGTACACTGTACACTGTCTTTTTTTTTACTTCCTTCCTTCACACTTTTTCCCTTTCATTCTTCCTTTCCTCCTCCTCCTCTGTAGTGTTTGCATTTCCTTCCTTCCTTCCTTCCTTCCTTGCTTCCATTCTTCTTCCCTTCCCTATAAATCTACTTTATATATACACTGGGTGGACAAAACATGAGGGCGACCTGCTCTTTCCATGAAATAGCCTGAAGGGAAGATGGAGATTTAGGTGGTTTTTAGTTCTCTTGACAATCACGGACATGGATTGTGCAGATTGGGGTGCAACTCAGCAGTAGGAAGGTTGCCCTGATATTTTGGACACTCGGTGTAAATGTACTTTCTTTCTTTGTTTCTCCATTACTTACTGATCTTCCTCCTCACAGTATTTGTATAGACCGTTACCTAGCTGTGGTCCATGCGTCCAGTACTCTCCATCGATGGAGGACTGCCGGAGCAGCCAGGTGTGTCAGCGCCACTGTGTGGTTCATTGCAGTAGTGGTCACCTACTCTTTCCAGGTACACACACACGCAATACACACTCCCTATATAGTGAACAGATAGATACTCCCCTTTTGTCTCATTTTCTTTCCTTCCATCAACTTTCTCTAGACCTAGACAAGTAAACTTCTGGGATCTTTATCCGTCATCCATCTTGCATTTGTTTGATTTGGAATCATGCTTCGATTTTTTTTTATTTATATTTTTCGATTAGTCACTTCCTGTCCCCAGAAAAAACTTCCCTACCAGTGTACCTACCCGACTCCAACATAAACTGCATCTTACTTGGGGTGAATGGAGAGAATCTACAGCAGCTCAATGAAGGGGGAGGGGCCAGTCTTCTCTGTCACAGCTCCACTTCATGAACTAGACTGACAAGGCGCTTGTATTTGACATAAAACCATTACACAATGCAGCTTTAAAGAGAGAAGGAGTAGTTTGTGATTTTTTTATCTGTTTCGTCCACTCCCTCTCTCTGCTCCTCTCTCCAGACCACGGCTTTAGAGTTCAGCTCCTCCTGCGTTCTCCTCCCTACCCTCTTCTACCTCACCATCCTGGAGTTTCTCCTCCCCCTGCTGGCCGTGGTGGGTTTCACCCTGCGTGTTGCCTGTTTTCTCTCAGCCAACCACCGCCTGATGCCCCAGCAGAGCAGAGCGAGGAGGGCGCGCGCGGTCCGGCTGCTGGCCACCGTCCTGGTGGTCTTCACCATCTGCTTCACGCCGTTCCACATCAGACAGGTGCTGGTTTACTTCCGGGTCAATGTCGGAGGGGCGGGGCTAGATCATGGGGCGGGGCAGGTTCTAGCCTATCACATCACAGTCACCCTGAGCAGTCTGAATAGCTGCTTGGATCCCGTTGTGTACTGTTTTGTGACGGACAGCTTCAAACGAGTGTGGAGGAGAAGGAGAGGACCGAGGGAGATGGAGGGGGGGGAAGAGGGAGAGGGGTGTGTGGGGAGGACGAGTGGAGCAGAAGGGGAGAGGAATTCGGTGGTCAAATGTCCCGGCACGGCGTTGGCGATAGCTCACAGCGTGGCCACTCTGACCCTCACCACCACACCCCGCTCTCAGGCCAACATGGAACAGTCCGCTTAGACAGCTGACCCCTCCACAGAAGATGGACCAGTCCACTCTCTATGTGTGAGAGAAACAGACACAGACTCATCAAGAGTGATAGACAAACACAGACACAGAGAAAGAAAGAGAGAATGACAGAACAAAATAGGGACACAAAGGAAGAGAGAGAGAGACCAAAGTATAGAATTGTAAAAGAGAGAGAACGATATAGAAAAACAGAAGAATGACTATAACCACTACACACTTCTCAAGGACAAACAACATCCCTCCATCCTTCCCTCCCATGATCCTCCATTTCGTCACATGCCTTCCTGATACTCTTGAGAAACTAACTGACTGTTGTGGCAGATTACTGTGTTGCTGTGTATTGTGTATGAGACTGGACTACAGTGGGGCTGACCTTCTGTGACACTGATTAACCTTTTTGAGAGACCACATGCTTTATCAAATGGTGTCCTTGAAAATAGAAAAATGTCCTTGAGAATGTCTGTGATTTTGACTGCTTGAAAGTCTGAAGGATCTTGAATCTAGGAGATATTAACTTTTGTCTGATGAAAGACAAACTGCCATACATCACCATATCATACATTTAGAGACATTTACAGTTAAAATAATATTGTATGGCGGCAAAATGTCTAATGGAAATATGCTGTCTGACAATTCCTATCGCAGTATAAAGCCAATGTGGAGGCTAGAGACATTCAGCACCAATGATGTCAGCAGAGAGACAGCGAGAGAGAGAGGTAGAAGTAGAGAGAGAGAGAGAGAGAGAGAGAGAGAGAGAGAGAGAATGTTCTTGAGTCGACGTACTAAATAAGCTAGACACAAACCTATCTTTAGCTGTATAAACATTTGTAACAGTTACTCTTGCAAGTACTTATTGTAGGCCACGTGTAATACCCATGTTTACCACTTTAAGTGTCTAAATGGAAGCGTGTCGTCAACGTCCTCTAGGGACCTCACATCTCCAAGAAACTCCCAACTTTTCAGGAAATGATTAAACAAAGCAAATGCTTGATTTTACCCTGGATGCCATCAGCATTGCATGATGAATGGTTGGCTTCGGTTTGGGTCATGGGTCAAGTGAGGTTTTTGTAGGACACACGATACATGATACGATACTTAAAAGTGCTTAGACTGTTCATTGCTTTCCAAAGTGAATTAATGGTAGCACGTGTACTATACTTCTTCTTCCATTCACACATAGGAAAGTTATGACAAGTCAATACTGTTTGATTCAAACAACTACAAATGACTGCAGATATATGTGTGAGAACGACACGTTGACATTTTGACTTTTTTTTTTCTTCATCAGGCATTTGCTGCATTATGGGGGGGAACGTTTCTGCATTTTGTCTTTAAGCTAGCTTAAAAGTTCTTGTTAGCATTGTTAGCATTTCTCATTCAGACCAATTGGTGCTGCTTTATTCTATTTTGTTGTTTTTCCTTGACTGTTTCTTCCTTTACTCTTATTTTTACTTAGTTTTATTAAATGTGAAGTGCTTTGTGACATTGTTTTCCAAACCTGCTTATTAAATAACCTTTATTCTTATTTTTGTTATTGATTTTCTTCTCATTATTAGTAGTAGTAGTAGTGAAGTTTTTGCTGCTGAAGAGCCATTACACTAGAAAGGCCAAGCTGTGGTCAATTGGCTGCTGGTTCTTAGCTTTTAGCTTCAGCTTTAAAAATGTCCTTCTGTGACTTTTCCTAAACTCAGTGCAAGGAAATGGTAGTTATAATTGTATTTAGCACTTTCATTTGACAGCTTGTTGGCCTTCTTAGTGTTAACAGACTGCCAGAGATAGACAGACACGCCTCCCTCTCCTCTCTCATTTCTATTTGTCCCACTTGGCATTGGGATTCACAGACACTGGTCTTTTCTACTGTTGCATTCATTGAAGGTCACTCTGGATAATTGCATCAGCTAAATGCTGCATGACTGCATTTACAGAAACAGCTGAAAGTCATATTTCCTGCCTGTAGCTCAGATCTGGTCTTCTGCTGCCCTTCTCAACATTGAGAAATCAGATGAAATACTGAAAGCCTCGTCTACTGACCCCACAGACAATATGAACACTTTCAAACAAGCCTTGCTAGTAAATCATTGGTTTACAAAGCAAAGTAGTAGTGATAGCTGATTTCTGATTTCTGTTTTGACTGGGACTGTGATTGGTGGAAATAATCACTTTTAGAAATGCTTTCCCAGAGGTTTAGACGTTTGAAAGGGGTGATACTGGAGGAGGATCTTTTGAGCCTGTATGAGCCCTGCCTCTTTAAAGATTAGCTCCAGGAGAGGGCAGTGTCTCTCCACATCAGCATAATGTGTCTTCTGGGACAGGACTGTATGAGGCAAAGGCACCTTGAAGCTGCACTGACACACAATTAACTGCAATAGCAAAAGTGTTGAGAACAGACCGTGCTCTCTGAATGATAACGGACCACATTAGTATTTCTTTCACATTTTGGACAATTAGCTGATGGTCTTATCTGGAGTGACTTGAGAATATGGAGAATATGCTTCCCTAGATTGCTAAAATTATAGAAAGAGAGAGGAAATGTGGTAAAGTTGTATTCATTTTTTTAACAGCTTCAACCAATATCAGCCTCATATAAACTAGTGATTATACACCACAGAAACTGTCAGTTCTCTAAACACACAATGATCTGTCTGTCTGTCTGTCTATCCTCCGGTCTGTCTATCTGTCTGTTGTTCTGCATGTTGTTCTGTCTGTTTATCTTTCTGTCTCAGCAGTGACAAATACTGTAACTGTTTTAAATCTATGGATATGGTGTTAAATAGCATCTACACAAACCATGATCCATGTTTTCTACATTAGGATCATACGGCTCTGTCATTGGCTGATGCATAGTGTGAAATGTGTGTGTGTGTGTGTGTGTGTGTATGATGGTGGGATCTGTGACATTCTGGAGCAGCATGTGAACAAGGTTTAGTCTGGTGGCTACACACTCACACAGAGGTGACACACACACACTAAATACTACAGCAAGAGGTGACTATCTCCAGAAACAGCCCATACCACAGTGTGTGTGTGTGTGTGTGTGTGTGTGTGTGTGTGTGTGTGTTGTGTGTGCGTAAGGAAAAGATGATGTCTTCATTAAATGAAAAATGGGTTCTTACAAAAACTCACCAGAAATTGCCTTAATAAAACTAATAGCTTTTAGAGAATATTAGACAACAAACTGTTATCTTGTCCACAAACTGATAACACTTCTATATTTTCTATATTTTTAGATATTGAATGATGAATTCCAAATAGTGATTTATGAAACACTTGGAATATAAATCTTCTGTGTCCTTTAAAGTTCACAAGGCCACATTTCCAACCAAACCATTTCCCTCAAAATCTCATCCACTGTATCACATTTACTTCAATAGACTGTAGTAGGAATAAAATAAGAATACAAGGCAGGGTTAGCACTCAAATTGATTTAGCTTGTTGTTGGCGACCAAACGAGGACAGAGTTGTTCATGTTCACAAATACTGTCCTTAAACCACAGGAATCATATATGAGTGGTATTCCCCTTTAAGGGGCCATAAGAGAAGCAGCAGTTCATTATAGTTCACTGAATGTCTCGGCCCTGGAAAGTTTATACTTCCCCATGTACCCCCCCCCCACACACACACACACATACATGCACACACACAACCTATCTCTCCATCAGCTGGCCCTGTCTTTGTGTCACATGATGAGTCTCTAGGTCAGACACCACAGCACTCTCTCACACTCACTCTCTCACACTCACACACACACCAGTTTCAGGTTCCTTCTCTGGTTTCAGTAAGGATGAGGGGGGGGGCTCTGACCCAGAATGAGTGTGTGACAGAGAGAGAAATCTGATTCTGCATGGACAGCAGACCACATCTGCTTGACCACAGGACATCATGGGTAAGCAATTTGCCATTTTGTAGACGCTGAGTAATTTAAAAGAAATGTTGAAGCAGTCCTGAAACTGCAGGCCAGTAGGTTACATGACCAGCAGCCCATCCTCCTTCCTGACGACAGCGTTTAACCTCACTGCCTATAGATATGGTTTTATATATATATACACACACCTAACCCCTGCAGTACAGCCCAACTCTGTCCTTGGTCCAATACTTTGCCTAAAATTACATTTTATCATTTCACAAAATCCTAAAAATCCTCCAAGGAAACAATGCTTTATTTATTAACGAAATACATTAGTTGAGTTATTGTTCAGGAATAAAATGTGTGTGTTGAGGGGAAAATTATCAATTTGTAGTTTAATACGATATTTGTTGTTCCATTGTCAACTCAATGCCCATTTAACTTTGTTTTTAAAAACATATTCAAGAAATAATAAAAAGGAGCCATTGTTGGTTTGCTTCTGAAGAGATTTTAAAAGGTGCGTTTCATACAGTGTTCATCCAGATTTCTACATATGAAGGGCCAAGCATATTCACACCACGTATAGATATATACAGTCCTTATATAGAAAACAAAACTACTAACAAAAATAATCAGCTTTTTATAGCAGCAAAAAAGAAGAAACTAAAAGATATATATATATATATTACATTTTTTTCAAATGACAAGGCATATTATATAGTACACTGCACATACTTGTTTTCCCATTCTTTAAGTATTCTTCGTGATTTAATCTCTGTGAACATAAAAGTATATAGGCAACTCTCTTAATCATCCTCAACACAGTTTTCTAAATGCAGAGACACAGATAGACCGTTTGGCCACCACGTCCTCCATAACAAAAAACACCAGTTACTTAGCAACACCCATGGAGCGGGATGGTGGAGCCAACATGGCTGCCAATGAAAAATGCAATGGCCAAACTCTATCCATGGCTCTGTCTCAATGTCAAAGAACAGAGACCAGCAGCGACATTTCTAGTTGAATTAAAACATCAGAAAGGAGACAATAAATGTTACAGACAACTTGTCAATAACCTCCAATATTGCAGCCTTAGATTTCAGAATTAAGTGTAAACCTGGTGATTGTAAAGAACAGAGAACAAGAACCAAAAACTGAGATGACTTTTTAACACACACACTCGCCATTTGCTTTACATGTGAGCACCTGTGAATTTAGACAGACACACACACACACACACACACACACGCACGCACCACTGCTCACACACATTCCCAGCCCTCTCTTCTCTGTAACGTCTCTCCTGTAACACAACAGCAAATAGAACTCTAAAGTTTTCAATATATTCTTTTTGAAATAAAGTGAAAGTGTCCTTTTTAAACAAGAAAGCTCAAAAAATAAATATCCACAGTTTATTCTTTTTGCAAGACAATTCTATTTTTTTTTCTCTGTATGTGCAAGTTCTGTGCAATGTCTGACCCCCCCTGGCTTGTCGAACGTCAAAACCATTGACTTAACCATGCAGTCACCCGATGGAATCAAAAAAAAGAACTCAATCTCCCAGCAAGCCGAGCGAAAGGCCACGCTACCTCAACATTCCGGAGTCTACGGTGGAAGGCTCGGCACAATAAGAACAAAACCTCAACTCTAAGACTTCCCATTGCATTTTAAGAGAAACACTCAAGTTGCACTTCAAGTATTCACCGTGCCGTGTTTCTCCCCTACACTTTTAACAAGGAGTGTAGTCAGGAACGACACGCTGAAATGTGTTACTTTTCAACACCTTGCGTCAGCATGTGTGGCTATTCATGCATGTGTAACACATGCTGTGTGAACACAAGATCTGTGTCGTCTCACACTCCACTCAGATGTGCACATGCTTGTTAAGAGTGTACCTACCCAGACCGCAGCACAATGCCTCAGGTTAAAGAGTACATGTTTTTTTTTAATACATTAAGTTCAAACAAAAGACCCAAACATCCAGCCATGCATTAGAAAATACATCCCTGACCTAGGACAATAAAGAAAGAACTAGAGAATGATTTGTACAGTCGTACTTTGGCGTTCCACACATGCATATCGGTGTTGTCGCATGCAAACCTTGTAACTCCAAATTTTGTGATTTTTCATATTTTTATTTAAACTGAAGTAGATTTATGTCCTTTACTTTTCCAGCATAATTATTGCCCTAGGGATTCATAAAAGCCATTCAAAACCCATTGTTATTTTGGATACCCACATATCACCTAATCACCATTGGCCCAGTATACGCCGACTCCCCAATATAGTAGATCACTTCCTCAACCACCAACCACACCGCTGCCTATCCTTTACCCTCATCTGATGTAACAGCTCCCATCTGCAGCTATTTGCTATTTTGTCAAGTTATAGCATCCCTACGGGAAATTGGGATATTTCTGGAAGCAAAATTGGAATCTCACTATATACAATTAGTTTTCTGGTGTCATCAGGGACTGTCCTATCATTTCAGTTCTGCCTACATTGCATGACATTGTGAGTTATGCAACAACAAAGCCTAATTCTGCCAAAGATGTTCAGGCTCTGCTGAAGTTCTGATAGTGCAGGCTCCTCTCCCTTGTTCCCTCTTTCTTCTCCCTCTTCCTTCCTCCTCTGCTCTAACTACAGCACTCACCCATTCTGCAGTCTCGTAACGCGCCACGCCACAGAGCTAAGTAGCACCTTACCTAATTCTCTGACTGATTAAGGATTATTCCAGTGCAGTGGAACCAACAAAGCAACCCCGTGTGCACAAAGCAGCCCGTCCGTCTTTGTACGGCATCGAGCTTGAATGAAACGCTCCCCACGTTTCTTTATAAATCGTCCTCTGCAGACCCTCATTTTCGAAATAATTTTCCCAGCAACCTCAACCTGTTTATACAGGTGTGGCCTAATGTAACAACACAGAGTTATTATAGGTTAGTAATTCTCAAGACTATAGGGATTTATTTTATATTATTATTAACATTGCATTGGCTTTGGAAACTTGACAGTGCCTCTGACTTTTCAAAACCTCCGGGAAAGCAGGGACTCTACTCTAATATCCATCCTCCAGTCCCATTCCAGACACTGATGAACATTGGTAACTGGATCCAGTGGAATCGCCCCGTCCTTCTGGTGCTCTGAGGAGAATGAACAGAACGCCCCCCAAAGTCTCCTTCAACAACAACAACAACAACAACAACAACAACAACAACTCAGTTAATGTGCAGTTAGTGATGCACAAAACATTGTGCCAACAGCATTAAAAAAAAAAAAATCATAAAAACAGCAAGAAAGAGAGAAAGAGAGAGAGAGAGAGAGAGAGAGAGTGAGAGAGAGAGAGAGAGAGAGAGAGAGAGAGAGAGAGAGAGAGAGCAAGGCGGACTCCACATCTCTCCTCTGTTTGGTTTGTCTTTTCTCTGCTCCTCTAACATGCAGCATGTAGGTTACTCTGAAACAGACAGTAACATCATCTGAACCATTCCTCTAGTTTCTCACATCAGCAAATTAATGTTTTTGGGTTGTAATGACCTGCACATATTGCATCTCTATTTTAGAGGTCAGTAAAACGTACTGCACGTCCATATTGTTTCACTGTATCTTCCTGTGTAAATCCACAGGAGACCGTACACTCATACTCTACAGCTTAGAGCAGGGGTTCTTAAATATTAGTTAGACCCAAACTGGGTAAATGTGGTCTTTGTCAATTAAACATATTAGTACTCTTGTGGGGGAAGGGTGAAAAGAAACAAACCATTTGGAGACTCAAGCTCAATAATATTCTTCCCCCCCCATGGGAACCAGGCTCATTTAAACTTGTGGGGGCCCAAAATAAACAGACACATTTCGGGTCCTGCCTCACAGTTGGAGAAACGCTGCTTTAAAAGGTCTCTACAGTCTTAAAGCTACAGTCACAGAGTACTGTAAAAGTCCACAAAGCAGAGCGTGTTTGGCCCTTAGCGCAGGGTTTCATTTGGTGAACGCGGTGGCTCTGCAGGAGACACCAAAGTCGACAGACGCACTCTCACCAAGCAACTTCTCCATGAGCGAACAAAGATTCAATCAACCCAATCCGTCAGCGAGGAAGAACGATTTTCAGCATGTTAGAATGATTGCAGCTTCGGGGACTATTCAGGTTTTCATTTGTTCACGTTGACCCCGATGATCGTGTGGAAGAAAAGGTGTGCGTATATGTGCGTGTGTGTATGCGAGTCCCCTGAAGTTTCCTGTCCAGGCGGCTGCTCAGTAGCACCTCCTAGAGGCCCTGAGAGAGAGAGACGGCTGTTTCTCTCCACAACTACATCCTCCTTAAGACCACGATCTATGAATTATTCAGTTGTGGACAACCCTGACAAATGAATCAAGGCTCCTTGACAGCTGTGTGGAAGGAATTTGGGTCATAGTGGCAACAGCATCGGGACCAGGGTGCGTTTTGGACCAGGCAGGGCAGGCGGGTCCCGAATAGCTCTGGTCCCGTGCCAGACTATGAGTTGTTTACTTCTGCAAATCATGACGCAACCTCAATTTATAGATCCTGCTTCAGACGCAGAAAAAAAAGCAGACCAAAGCACATTGGATCAGAGCAAACCAGTCAAAGCCAGAACAGATGAGTAGATGTCAGACCAGACCAGACAGCAGGTGAGAAGTGTAGATACCAGACTTGACCAGTACTGGACCGGACCAGACTAAGGCCAACAACCCTCCCCTCTCTCTTCTGTGTGTCTGTGTTTTTGGAAACCTTTCCCAGCATCCATTAGAGTCTTGACAGTAAGAGGCAGCAGAAGGAGGAGGTCTTGTTTCCATTGGCGATAATGTTGATGGTGATGTCGTTTGCTGATGCGGTAACCAATAACTCCCTGTCTGTCGAAGCTAGCCGACCAATCACAGAGTAGACACATTGTCCATGTGACAGGAAGTGGTGGTGGTGGTGGCCCTGCCCTTCTTGTTGAGTTTCAGGAAGCTTGGTTTCTCTATAACCACAGCGACAGGCACTCCGCTGCTGGTGATATTCTCCGGCGCCGTCAAGGCCCGCCTCTCCGACACTTTGGCTGACTCCCCATCCCTGTCAACCACAATTACAATCACAACTGTTTCTGGACTGAATTCTGTGTTTATAGATCACACTGCCAATTTGAATTTCAGGGCTGGGACAGGAGGGGTGACATGCAGGAAATGTCATGAGTCTGAATTAAACCCAGTTTGCTCACCCATTGTTATGAGTGGGATAAATGACCAGGAAGCAGGCGGTGAAGAATCCAAGGAGGGAGCCCACAGAGGCCACCACAGGAATGACACGGACACTGCCCACCGCCTCCATCACAGCACCCAGCGCTGAGGCCACTAAGATCTGACTGATATACACCTACAAAATGACAAAATATATTACAACACAGATTTCTCACTATAGTACAGTATATTTATAAAAAATAAACAAATAAAAAGGTTTCAATGCCCACCTGGCAGGATAAGATGGCACAGTCGATGCCAAAGCCTCGCCGGGAGTTGCCAGGACTGTGCTGGATGTACTGGAGGGGAGAGCAAGACGGACAGATGGACAGACAGACAAAAAAGTGTTAGACTTCAGTAAAGACCATATTAGTAGTAATAAGTAGTAATAAGTGGCCTCCATGAAATAACCACACACGGTGCTATCAAAGTAAAATAACATTACATCAATTTGTCTTTAGCATGAAAGTGATTTCAAAAAAGGCACAATGACAACAGGAAGTCAAAGCATGAATGGTGGTAAAATCTGTTTGACTACAGTAGTTTTACTCATAGTTTTAACTTTTAACTTCGTTTTGTTTTTTGTGTTTTTTTAAATCACTATGTAGTCAGACCCACACATGATCAACTGAGCACTAATTTCCATTTCATAGGGGTTTAAAAGCAGACATAGGAGTAGATGTTAAGGTGTGTGTGTGTGTGTGTGTGTGTGTGTGTGTGTGTGTGTACCTCTTTCATTTCGTGGTACTGCCCTAGCAGAGCATAGGGACAGTAGGAGATACTCATGGAGATGATGCCCATGCTGCTGATCATCACCATGGCAACGTACACGTTAGGGAAGATCGCCATGACAGCGGTTCCTATGGAGCAAATAGAACTTTAGCCAGAGAACTTCCAGAGTTACTCAGCTGCTCGTGCCTCAAAGCCAACCTGACTACACATTTTATTCTCTTCCTATGGTGCTACCTACCTATGGAGAATGCCAGAGTTCCCAAGATGTAGATGACCTTGATGCTCAGCTCAAAGTTATCCAGATACTTCTGAAGCAGAGCTGGATGAAGGGATGAGAGAGGGAAGAAAGAGAGTAAGATAATCTAGAGTTCGTCATGGGAAGATGCATCTATTCTTTCACCTGGCAGCTGAAAACTGTCCAGAGATCTAACGTACTCTAAAACCGTTAGCAACTCTGTGTGTCGGTGTTTGTGTGTGTGTGCACGCGTGAGCATGTCTTCATGTATGTCTGTATGTTGTGAGCGTTCAATGTGTGTGCATGAGGTACTGTGTGTGTGTGTGTGTGTGTGTGTGTCAAGCCTCTTGGTCAGCTTAGTCCATTCTAAATGTTAATAGAGAGCAGCAGTTCATTCAACAATAACAGAGCATTCATTCTCAGTTGTTTCTTACTAGGTTGGATATGACAATCTTCTCTTGTGAGATGTTAGTGAAGTGAAAGTGAACTGAACCCAACTCTAGTGTGTGTGTGTGTGTGTGTGTGTGTTTACCTGAGCATGTAGCAGCAGTCATGGCATATATAACCAGTCCCCAACATCCCATCTTAACTCCTCGATGGTAATTAACTAACGCTGTCGAGTTCACAGGAGCCTGTGGGAGAGGGAGAGACAGGGGCTCGTTTTTCTCTGTGTGTATAACTACATGTTCTCAATTTTGTTACTATAGATATTGATGATTATGTGCTATTGTACATGTTTTCAAACCAAATAATTAATCATCTCAATATGTTTTGAATTTTAAACTGTTCTGTGTTTATTTCTGAAAATGTAGACTTTGTATACTGCTTCGGCAATAATGTATTTGATGTGTGTGTACAGTGTACAGTCAGTATCTGTATCTGTGTGTTTGTTTGTAGCCGTTTTTGCCCGTACGGTGGGATCTCCATGGTAGATGACTTGTCCCATGAAGTCGGTATAGAAGACAGCCTCTGCTATGATGGAGAACCAGGTGAGCAGGTGACAGGCGCACAGCCTCAGCAGCTCTGGAGGCATCTTCAGCATGGACAACCACAGCAGCTGCACTGTGGTCTCAACCTGCAGACAGATAGACAGAGATGGAGGGTGCGAGGGGGGGGGAGCGAGAGAGAGAGAGAGAGAGAGAGAGAGAGAGAGAGAGAGATATTAGGGTTGGGGTTGAGGTCTATCCGTCTATTCATTCATCCTTCCCACCCCTCCTTCCCTCTCTCCTTCCCTTTACGCTACAAATGTCTGTTCAAGGATTAGGGTACATCCTGTCTACTGATTCATCCGTGCATCCATTCCCTTACCTCTCCCTCTTCGCTCTCTGTATCTCCACTAGAAGAGTTGGTGTTTCCACTCCGATGTCTGGTCCTCTGTCTGCTCCTCCTCCTGTGTCTGGCTTCCACTTCGTACAGGTCGTTCATGCTGCGAGAGGGTTTGATGAGCAAGGCAGCGTTGGCCCTGCGGTAGCGGTAGCGGTGGCTCCCCACGCGGCCATAGTAAGAGAAAGTGCAGGACGGCTGGCGGTAGAAGGTGTGCCGACGCCGTGATTGACGCATGGAGGCTCCCGTGCTGGCAGCTGGAATCAGAGGCAGAGAATCATTAAAGCGATCTACTATTATTATAGTATTGTTGTATTCCCTGTGTTTTTTTATTTTTCATGGGGTAAAAAATGTTCATGGCATTGCTGGAATGTCACTGTCACATTTCCAGATTCAATAAAAAACTTTAAAAAAGCACTTTATAATAATAATATTAATAATTAAAATAATAATGCTAATAAGGATATGACTTTTATTAGTTTCAAATCAACAATTGGAGTAATATAAGAAAAAATATGTACTGTAATCAGTACCTACCTTTGACCATTCCAGTGCGATGAGCCTGTCCTTTAGCGCTCAGCCCATTAGTGCTATTGCTAGCGTTGTTAGCATTAGCTACATTGGCTAGCAGCCGGCCATTTGGCGTTCGCTGCTCATTGAGCTGGTTGTTAAGCAACGCCTCCTGTCCGTCATCGTGTTCCATTTCCTGTAAGAATGCAGAGAGGCGGGAAATCCTGGCACCCGGAGCATGCGATTGGTGGTCGTTGTTTTGGGGGCGAAGCAGATCCTGGCTTCCTGCGCTACTGCTGCGTCTGTGATTGGCTAGCTGGGGAGGGGGAGAGCTGCGATTGGTGGAGAAAAATGAAGTCGTGGGAGGCGAGCCGTGATAGGGTGAGAGGCGGTCGGAGAAGATGGACGGCTCTATGTAGCGCAGGAACAACGCATCATGGTCTAGGTGGTCGAGAGTGGCGTCTGCCATGGCTAGAACACTGTCACTTTTACCTGGAGACAGGAGGAGAGCAGTGATTATTTTAGAGGTAAGGAATAAAGACAGAAAAAAAAGGAAGGGTAGGGGGTACGGTGTCGGGTGAGAAGGAGAAAACAATTTGGTCTGACATCTGCCATCCATGGCTGATATACGGTTACTTTAAAGTCCATCTCTAGAATATTGTTCCAGGTTTAAGGTATGGACTGAAGGGACAGAGAGAGAAAAACAGAGAGAGAAAAACAGAGACAGACATAGTAAAAGAAAATGGGGTCTGCGAACTTACTCCTAACAAGCTCCACCTCCAGGAAGTCCATGTCCAGATCCCCACGCTCTGATTGGTCATCTCCATAAGGGTCATAGAGGTCATAGCTGTCAATCGTTTCATTCTCTCCAATCATTTCCAGGTGGGGGGCAGGACCATGCACAAGTCCAGTCCTGCCATTGGTTGAAGGGTGGGGGTGGGCGGGATCTGGATTTTCCTAAGAGAGCAGAGGAGAGTTTAATAATGCTTTTGTCATGTCATCATGTTGGATAAAACCACTTCCTTTCATTAAATTGAATCAGACCGAGCACAGACACACACACACACACACACACACACACACACACACCACACACACAGTACCTGGTCCAGTCTGTCATGCTGGGGGGAGTACTGTTGCTCCTCTATACTGAAGAGGTGCAACACCACAGAGGCAGAGAAGAGGATGGCAGCGAAGAAGAACAGGATCTGCTCCTGGGACTTGAAGGCTAATCCAAGAAAGGTGTGTGTCCAGTCTAGACCTCCTAGAGCATAGCCTACCGCACCACCTAGACCTACACACACACACACACACACACACACACACACACACAGAGAGTTAGAAGAGAAGAAGAGAACGACATGGGCAGAGAGGAAGGCCTAATCTTTCTCTCTCTTTTTCCCTGGATCCAGCCCCATGAATCGCTCATTTTCATTCGTCATCATTGATTGTCCACGTGAACTTTGTGATTCATGGGACTGGCTGTGGTTTCCTCTGAGTACACACATTAAACTGTCAGACTGGAGAGTGGGCTGAAAGCTTTGCGCCTGTGTTTTCATGGTACCCACATGAGCAAAGCAACAAATTGCTGATGAATTCAGGAAAGCAGCTTCAAAAGATAGATGGCCAGTCCCATGAATTGCTGAGGTGGGGTGGATGCTGATGGTATTAGAAAATGTGTGTGTGTGTGTGTGTGTGTGTGTGTGTGTGTGTGTGTGTGTGTGTGTGTGTGTGTGTGTGTGTGTGTGTGTGTGTGTGTGTGTGTGTCATATTATCTACCTGCTGAAGCCGCATGGATGTTGAGTGCCATGTCTTGTTCCTCTGTATCAGCCACGTCTAGCAGGTAAGCTCTGATTGGTCCCTCTGTGGCGTCCGCACAGAAATCCAACACCACCACCCCCAGCACAGTAAGAATGATTCCTATTGGCTGTTTCCCCTGCACGTCACCCATCGCTAGACCTACCGGGGAAAGAAAGAGAAAGAAAACGAAACTTTGAGAATTTTGATTCTAAAATGTGTGTATCGTTTATTGTTAGCATCCAAGCAGCGCTAGAAACCATCGTAGAGACCACATCATACTAGAAGAAGGCAGGGAGGAAGAGAGAGAGAGAGAGAGAGAGAGAGAGAGAGAGAATAACATGGAAAACATTGCCTGTGTCTGTTTTTTTTAATTGACAGCTGACATATAGAAAATGTTTTATGACACTGGGACCAAGACAAGTCATTAATAATGTACGTGAAAAACACAGAGGCCACCGATAGGAAAATATTTTTTTCAATTTGCGCAGGACACTGATGACATCTCTCAGCATCTCTCTCTGTATCTTACTGTAGATAGTTTGACTTTATTGCAACACTCACTCACTCACTCACTCACTCACTCACTCACTCACTCACTCACTCACTCACTCACTCACTCACTCACTCACTCACTCACTCACTCACTCACTCACTCACTCACTCACTCACTCACTCACTCACTCACATCTGGACTGTATTGATGTAACCCTGGTCAGATGCACATGTTGATGAATGCCTCATTAGTGACACACACACACACACACACACACACACACACACACACACACACACAGGTCACTGCACATTTCCCATAGTGCTTTACATAATGTGTGTGACCTTGTGTGTGTGTCTCATCACATTTGTGACCTAGTCTACCCCTGCTCAGTGTGTGTGTGTGTTATTACTACTATTATTAAGTTTAGACAAATATAAATGTATTTGTGTGTGTGTAGAGGTGTGTGTGTGTGTGTGTGTGTGTGTGTGTGTGTGTGTGTGTTATATCACAGGCAGTCTGACACAGCATGATTTTACAAAATGAACTCCATTAATGTGTGTGAAACAAAGACTTTCTTAGTAAAAGCATCAGTGTGTGTGTGTGTGTGTGTGTGTATACGGGACAATGGAGCGGCGACGCTACTCACTAGCCCGGCAGACAGACAGGAAGTGAATTGTGATTGGTGGAGAGAGGGGAGCAAACAGGAAGCATTTCCCTGTGAACTGCCTGCTCCCGCGTTCCCATGTCAACACACACACACACACACACACACACAGGTTACTACAGCTTTCCCATGTCACCCCGTGTGGTTCACACACAGATACATATACACACTTTCTCTCTTTCTTTATTTCCTCTCTCACACACAGATACAGGTCACTACTGCTTTCCCATGTCACCCCCGCTGGCAAGGTTCACACACACACACACACACACACCCGGTGCCCTTGAAAGACCTGTGCCACCTCTAGTGATACTAATACTGATAGAGCAACTAAATAGAATAGAATAGAATAGAATAGAGCCTGCACACATTACACATCACAAGCAGAAGGAAGGGGAAATAATGAAATCTGCTCCCACAGTGCTGAAGCTTGTTATTGACAATTCCTTTGATGTTCTATTTAAAGGCACTGATTAACTTTATTTAACAGAGCTGACATTCAAACCACTTCCATCTGCCTGACACACTGTAGATGGAAAATTTACCAACTATTATGAATAACTGTTCTGTGTTTAATCACGGTGTGTTTAGCCCTTACAGCCCTTACAGTGTCATCCACACTGATAAGGTCCCAGTTGTCGATGCCCATCTTATTCGTAGAAAACACCACCCATTTCTTTTCCATTGCCTCAAAAGGGCACGATGACCTTCAGGAGACTGACACCTGGGCCGAAGCCTATGTAGAGAACGTGAGGGGCTTTGAGGAACACACGTCTCCTGACACACGGCAGAAAACCACTGCTGGTTGGTCCGTTGTCAGTTTAATAATGTATGTTATGTGTATTATAACCTTGGTTCTGGAGCTGCTGTTTTTCAGGGCTTTTCAGGGCTACATACCTATCCAATGGCACGACCTCAGTACGTGTCTGTGTGTCTGTTTGTGTGTATTAGAAATGGTTAATATCAGGTTTATCTGTGTATGTATAGGATGGCTGTGAGGGTCAGAGGAGAGGTCTGACTATGACCCCTCTCTGAGCTTTGAGGACATGCTGTGTGTTTTTGCATGTGTGTCTGGAACTATGTTGATGTAGATAATCAAGAGATCAATATCTGTGTGGGATGTTTGGCAGCTGATCAATATGTTTCAATCTCCAGTGAATGTTGGATGCTTATGACCTTGGAATGACCTTTTACTGATGAAATCAGCTGAGGGATTTGACCCGGGTAACATCAATCTCTGCACAAGGTCCTGCTCTCGGCAAGTGATGTTCCACTGCTTACAGGAAGAGACAATCTTTCCTCGTGGCACTAGCATGGCACTAACACCGTCAGGGTTATGGGTTCGAGTCCCACTGAGGCCAGTACCTCATGGTACTGTAATGCACTATGGATAAAAAGCATCCACCAAATTGCATATACTGTAGTACTGCAATTTCAGTCCAATATGCAACAGCATGAGTGCAAACACGGAGGCATGTCACAAGTTTCCCGTTTCTGTTTAGTTTTCAGCAGCTGAGATTGCATCACCTCACACACTCACCTATCAGAGATCCGTTCAGAAACAGTGCCACTCCCAGCAGTGTTCCTATACAGAGAGCCAATATGAAAGGTCTTCTCCTGCCCCATCGGAGAGTGCAGCGGTCACTGGCTGAACCAATCAGGGGGGTGAACATTAGGCCCAGGACAGGACTGAGGAACCACGTTAAACTGTAGTACTGCTCTGGGAGACCTGGAGACAGAGAGAGAGACGGAGACAGAGAGAGACAGGTCAGACATATAGACAGACAGGCAGCGACTGATCAAGAGAGAGGAGAGAAAAGAAAGCCCACTATAGGTGAGGCAACAGGATCAATTTTAGTACTGTTCTGACAAAGAGAGTAAGAGAAAGCCGGTGAAATAGTTGAAACTTGAGATTAAATTTGACCACAAGTAACCTGCAGATCTCAACAGATCTGAACTGAACTGCATCTCAAGAAAAGAAAACCAGACGAGGTTCGTCTGTCAACCACCAGGGGGCGCAAGTAGTATCTTAAATTTTTTTCTCAGTCGCTTTGGTACATTTCTCAGATCAGAATTGAAATTCTCAAAACTACTTGTTCAACCTCCACATCATCTAGTCACTTGTGCACATCATAAAAGCAGCTTCTCATTCTTTTGAACAAATTGAAAATGGTTATGTACAACTGTCTGCTGTTTCCTACATTATCAATTTCTTATGTCATGTTGATCAAAATGTATTATATTGGTTCTCTGTTGAATAATGTTACCCCCCAGAACATCTAGGCATTAGTTCATTGCATAAGTCATTACATGCAAAATGGTTGAACCAGTTGTCATAATCTGTCAAGCATATCAAGCATGTCAACCATTTCTATTAGACTTTTTTTGTAAATGTGTCCTGAATAGATGGAATTGCTCTCAGGTGAATCTTTCACTACAGTTTTTCTCAAAATTCCTATTACGATCTCAATATTCCGGTAAACAAGATAAGAAACACATCGCACAGCTGGCTAAAGCCTACTCCCACTGGGTTTAGAAGAATAACCTTGAAGATGGGTGTAGCGGCATCCCTGCCTGACACTCCCTCTGTATAACCACTGTCTGGGTATTTCCCACTGCATCATGTAAATGCCGCATGTAAATAACCGCTTTGCTGAACAAAGAGACATTCAATGGTACCAATGGTGTTGCAGCAATAGGTGGGTAATATAGCAATACAAATACAGTGCTGGCTGCTCCATTTTCCTCAACAACCTTTATAAAAATCAAGACAAACCCGCAGCTGAGAAAACCGTGGTCAACACAGGGGTTTGATTCAGGTCAATTGGGCTTCTGTATGAATGCTCACCCTGGATTACGGCACAAAGGATTACGACATCAAATCCTGTGTATTGGTAAAAGGGTGATGACTAATTGATTGAGTTGCTTGAGGCGTGAACACAGTAAAATTAGGCTGATATGACTAGTGCAACAGACACACCAGAAACACCACCAACATGTGTGCCTTCCAGTGCTATCAGGAATGTTGTAATTGATCAACAGACAAGAACGACCAAACATCCGAGATCCAAGAACATGGATGCACATCAACTAATAGATAATAACCTAATTAAAGCACAAAATATCTCTGCATGACTTGCACAAAAACCCATTTTGCTACAGAATACATTTATTGTCATTTCTGAGTCATGACTCATCATAATTATAACTTCTAATCTTGGAAGCAGGAAAAGCACTTGAATACGATCCTGGCACACAGCAACAATAGAGTAATGGATGCAAACTTTCCCTGCGGCCCTCTCATGCCAAACCTTTTCCAGTACTTCCTGAAATGGAGGTGAATTGGACACAGACCTCTGTGTGTGTGTGTGTGTGTGTCCCTTGTTATTGATCTCATATTTAAATTTCCTCTGCCAGAAAAACACACCACACACACACCCACACACACACACCCACACACCCTTCCAATTATCAGACAACACCTTGCAAACTTTGCATCACATCATCATGCGTCTTGACTCTGTTATGTCTCAACAATATGTCAATCACAGAAACACACACACACCCTCATATGCACCCACACCCAAAAGACAGACACACAGTTATATAACCACTATTAAATGATAATCACATAATACACATAATCTTCTGACGTAACCAAGTTGTGATGATTAATGTCACGATAGTAGTCAGATTAATGTGACCAGGAAGTGAACCTGTTATTCCAAGCCACGCCCTTGAACACAGAGCTGCTGTTTCACTGAGCTGCTGAGAGGAAGAGGACGGAGTCCAGAGGACGCAGACGGTCTTTTAGCTAAGTGAAGTCAGCTGAGTCAAAGATCATCAAATCAGAACTCTACCAGCAGACTGTCGCTTAACGTGACTCACTGAAGAGATGATAAAGGAATTATGGTGCGGTGGCGAGAGAGAGAGAGAGAGAGAGAGAGAGAGAGAGAGAGAGAGAGAGAGAGAGAGAGAGAGAGAGAGAGAGAGTAAGATACAGAGCAGATAAATTGCTGGGTGACACGGTGGAGATCAAGTCGCATAAAGATGCAAAAGACGACTTCAGAAGAGAGGGAGGAGGAAGTGGAGAAGAAAGAAAAAGAGGAGAGAGAAACACAAATATAGAAGGAGAGAAAGAGAGAAAATATATAGAGTGAACCAGAGGCACTTGAGCTGCCTAACGTCGGCCATACCATGATGTATTAAACACAACCAGCTTTGCTAACAAGGGCATTTCAAATATTTAGTCCTCACACAATACAGGGGTAGTATTAATATGAACTCTGTCTCTTAAAGCATTAAGGAAAAAAATTGAAAAAAACCAAAAACAACACATTCATATGAAAATGCATGCAAGGTGCTCCGAAATCTAATCAGCTCCTCTATTGGGGTACCTGTGGTGTAAGTATGAAGTTTCTATCCTGTAATGTTGTTGAGTAATTGCCGCAGACGCCACCATGAGGACATAGGCTTGCATGTCTCCACCTGCACAGCCCCATTAAGCCATTTACAGTCAGTACAGTTATTGAATCCTGGTGAGGTGTGACGGGACCACCTGGCTGGTTCACAACTGACACCACTACACAACATTACCACAATATGAAGCTCATCTTGTTGGGGAAAGTCAGGCAGTTGTGTGACTCAACGTCAGTTTCTAGCGAATTGGGGGGGGGAGGGGGGGGGGTGCTTCCTTGTGAACTGTATCAGGACCTTACCAGTAAATCAAGTGACATTCCTCTTTAGGCGGTCACACGGGACCGTGGCGCTAGAGCTGCACCCTGACTGGAAGTCTGCCTCGTACATTACTGTTGTCCTGTGTTACCGTAGACCTGTGTGTGTTAACAGCTTGACCCTGTCGCCGCGGAGAACAGGTCTTGGGAACCCCGTCACCACGGAGACTCCATCACCTTCACTTCCTGGCTCCTAATATGGCCGTGTCATTCACACTGGCCTTCCTGTTCTGGGGTTTGTTCCTACTAAAAATGGCTTGTTCTTTATCCCAGGAAAGCTTTGTTTCTCTCTCTCCCCCTCCATCTCCTGTTTTCTCTGTTTCTCTCTTATTCTCCCTCTCAGACACACAGGGACGTAGTGGTCATTTAAAAAGGTGGGTAAACCTCCAAATGACCTCCAAATAAATTTGTTTCTTTTGAAAGACCCATTCCTCATTATGGGTTTGATGCTACTTACTATGATGTAAACTATGAATTTAAGACTTAGCCTTAAAAGATGGGTAAAGGCTATTTCACAAATAAAACAGTGGGTAAACTGGGTTTAGGTGGGTTTACCCTCCACTACACCCCCCCCCCCCCCCCCACACACACACACACACACACACACACACACACACAGCACCTTTGTATGCATAAACACAATCCAAAAAAACTGAATACACACACATACAGTACAACCCCCCCACCTCCCTACCTCTCTCACATACACACACAGTTAAAACTCAGACAGAGTCATAAAGTAGGAAACAAAGCAGCAGATAGGCATCTGTCTGTAAGTTTTGTCAACATCAAAACAGGAAAAGTGGTTCTAGTAAATAGTTCCCACACACACACACACACACACACACACGCACACACACAGTGAACATCTAGTAAATACAGAGCCTATCTCTGTTGCCACACACACACACACACCTCACCTACTGAATAAAAAAAACACAGTTCTGTTCCCACACACTCACACTACGTACACTCATACACATCGAACAATACTGAGAGAATGCAGAAGCAGGAAGTATTTACTGTGAGAAGACAGAGAGATGGAGAGAGAGAGAGAGAGAGAAAAAGAAATGTGCGGAGTCAGAGACAGGGAGGGAAGAAAAGGGGAGTGTGAGAAACAGAGCGATTAACGAAAAACAGAGATTAAAGAACGGGACAAAAAAGGAGTGGAAAGAGAAAGGAGGAAACAGAGAGAAAAATATTGTTGGGAGACAGATAGGGAGAGAGGAGGAGGTATGAGAAATCGTGAGAACGCAGTAGTGGAAGAAAGAACAAAAGAGGCGAAGAGAGAGAGAGTGACAGAGGGAAACAAGTGGGGTTGTGGGAGAGAGAGAGAGCAACATAGGTGGACAGAGAGAAAGATGTGAGGCTATCAGAGTGATGTGAGTATTGGTGATTAATCGTGGGAAGGGAGACTTACAATCATCAAAGCCCTCCTTTTACTGTACACATTTCCTGCACACACACACACACACACACACACACACACACACACACACACACACACACACACACACACACACACACACACACACACACACACACACACACACACACACAAAAAATGAGGCTCAGCGTGAGAGTACAGACTGCTCATTCATCAGAACTGCGACTGGATTACTGTATATGCTGTACTGTAATATGTGTGTGTGTGTGTGTGTGTGTGTGTGTGTGTTTCTTCTCTGCTGCTTTCCAGCACTGAGAAATGCATGGACAGTAAAAATTTGTAGTTTGTTTTTAAACCAATAAATCTTAATATCTTGGATCAGACATCGCTGCTTTGAACTGGGGGCTTGTCAACATCTCAACGCTGTGAAAAATGTGGAATAACTCACCTCTACTCTGTTATGCTGCCAAACCCTTCAATAGGAGTCAAGGAAAAGGACTCATTTTAGAACCATGTGACAAAGGATTTCATGTTTCAATTCAAGAAAATTAGAGGATAAGGTTTTGGCTGCTGATGGTTCTCCTGATAATTTGATTTCCGGTGATAACTAAGTTGTTTTTTTTAAATCCTGCAAATTGCGCAATCTGTACCAGGAATCCACAGATTGGGTTTGTGACACCTGACAATTCCCCTGAGGTGCCACAGCACTTACAATGTGCTTTCAAATAGTTTTCGGCTAGCTAGCTATAGCTTGGAAACATTTTTATCATTTTTATTGTACAGTTCTAGGGTTGATTTTGACATTGAAATAACATGGAAAGACAAATCTGAACATTATAAAAATGATAACATCTTCAGTCAGACAAATATGTAGATGTACAATGAAAAGTTTAAAGCTGCACTAGATGTTTATGTGAAAATACACCTGTCCTACCAGCCTAAAATCACAAACTGGGAAGTCCCAAGTCGCTTTATGTGGAACTGGAATAAATGGTTGGGCTCTGTGGTCGAAGCCACACAGACATCAGCAAAATGTGACCACCGTTGGTTTCTGGCATCACGTGACAAAGGGCTTCTGGTTTAAGGAACTTCAAGCTGCATTTTGGTTTATAAAAAATAAGTAGTGAGATTTTAAATGTTAAAAAAATCTAAATTCTCCTTCAAAACGTTATCGTGAATCATGTTTTTACCTCTCTAACCCCTCCATGTCTCACTTCACCTCTTTAATATAACAATGTTGTCTTTCTGTTCAAACAAAACCCACCGTCGCTCCCACCTGACCTCTCCTTCCCTCTATCCGTCCTCCCCCTCTCCTCATCCAATGAACTGAAAGCCAATCACCTTCAATTTTACCCCACTATCCCCCTCTCACCCCTCCATCACACTCTCTCTCACATCCCCCCCCCCCCTTCTCTCATAAACAAACTGAAATGAACCCATTAGATTTTTGGCTATAAAAAAACAAAACCAGCATCCCTTAATCTGCCTCCTTCTCTCCCGTCTCCCCATCCCTCCTTCCCACCTACTCCCCTTCTCCCGTAAACACAAAACAATGTGATTGGTTCCTTTCTCAATGCCTCAGTCTGTTCATATCCTGTGCCGGCGTGAGAAAATGAGGAAAAATGACAAGTGGCCCGAAAAGACCAAAAGAAATGGTGTGAAAGTGAAAGCAGGGCAGAGGTTGGGAAGGGAGAAAGGAGGGAGGAAGGAAGGAGTGAGAGAGGGCAATAGAGGAAAAGGAGGAAGCAGGTGGTTTTGAGAAAAAAAAATACTATAAAAAAAACATAAGGCAGATCTGAGTCAGGTGCATTAGAGACAAAGAAAGCAAGAAGGAAAAAGCAAACAACTGAAACAGAAAGAGAGGAAGTTTAACAGATGGAGGCAGGTTTGAAATATTAACATCAACATTTTATTATTGATAAGAGTCGGTTTTTGAGTGTTTTGCCAACGACAAGCTGGCTGTAGGCTTTTTCATACTGTTGATTCCACTACAGACACTAAGGCCATCTGGCGATCTGCAGGGTGAAGCTAGCCGGCTAGTTTCTGTACCAGTCTCTCCTTATGCCTGCTGGCACTACAAAGTGACCGATTGTTAAATTTATGAGTCAACCTGGCTAACACCATTATTTCTTTTTTTAAACCAACAAAGGAGAGTGGGCAGTCCACTCACCTTCAGTATCTTTATTTATTTGGACATTTGGAAAGCAGAGAGATTAGAAAAGCACAGGAATGTTCTGGCGGGAGTTGATCCTACGCCAGCAGGGGGGCATGTGTGGCTACAGAGGCGGCTACCATAACCATCCGTCTACCTGGGCACAAAACACATTTTTTTAATAGACGGGATTTGGTTCACCACCAACTCGGAGCGTTTACGAGAGATCAATGTGTACTGCTGCTATGTTATTTCCACTAGCCCTGTAGATGTATAGCTGATGGCTATTGCGAAAACCAATTCTACTGACCCAAACAAGCTGAAGTAATAGAAAATGAAGTCACTAGCCTTTAACCATCCATAAGACAGTGACAAATAATCTCTCTTGCGAAGACGTCAATAACAGAGTTGTGTTACCTGCTGCTCATCTCCAGCTATCATTTAGTCACATAAATTATGGATACAGGGAGGGAGGGGAAGGGCCGAGAGAGAAAGAGAGACCGAGAGGAGGGGAGACGAGATGAGACAGTAAGAGAAAGGGTTGAGTCAGTACTTCCCAGCAGCAAGAGATGGTAAAAACATCAATCACACAAGCAGCCAAGTCATTAACAAAGTGCCTACAGGGATAAAATATTGACTGATGAACGTGTAGAGCAAGGCTGGCTGCAGGACGCATCTCATCCAGACAATTCAGAAAGTAGATTTTCTTCAACATTCGAACATTGAAAAACGTTTCTCATTGGAGGATCGTCTCTATTATCTAATTGAGAAATAAATTAGAATGAATCCTCTGTCGTTAGCTTCTATGTACATATTGGAAATGACGGTTCAATGAGAAACTGGCCCCAGTGTGTGTGTGTGTGTGTGTGTGTGTGTGTGTGTGTGTGTGTGACCCCCTACTAAAGGGTGCCATTAAAACTGTATGAAGACATACATGCATGTGAGCACACACAGCTGCTTCTAGTCAGCATGGTTACGTAACACTACTGCAGTAAACTAGCTACCTCCTACTGAGAGAGAGAGGGAGAGGCCGAGGGAAAGAAGAAGAGAGAGAGGGAGAGAGGGAGGAAGATGAGCAGGCCAAGCCGCTAAGGTACAACATATTTTTGACGTTGTGACATTGTGAATGAAAAATTGCTGGGAGGGATGGAGATTGAGAAAGAGAAAAAAAAAAAAGCTTGAAAGCATGAAAGCATGAAAGCTGGCGGGTGGGTATTTACGTATGTATGCCTATTTATGGATCTGTGATAATGTTTGTGTTTATTCCATCTGTCATGTAAAATGCAACCGTATGTGATTGATCGATCAATAGAACCACACGGGGGGTGGTTTCACAGAGAGTCTGTCAGTATCTACCCGTCCTTCATTTGAAAGGAGTCAACGAGTGTGTCAGGGAGAGCAGATGTTTTTCTATCCTCTCTTTAATTAATGGGGACACACACACACACACACACACACACACACACACACCCTAGTAGCAGCAAGCCAGTAATGGCTGGCCTCAGGCTGTGTGTGTGTGTGTGTGTGTGTGTGTGTGTGTGTGTGTGTGTATTGTAAGGTTTATAGATTTTCTAGTCTGTTTGTTTGACTAGTGCACTACAGTCCATTCAAAACGCAATTTAAAAACACACAGATGTCAATTGGAAAAACTAAATGGAAACACCATTTCATTTAAAATTCATATATTTCATTTATTCCAACTCTCGGTGTTCACCGTCCAATAAATCTGGACTGCCTTTACCGGCTGTGGGAGAAAACTGTTCCTGTTCACAAATGCAGGCGTAGACCTTTGCAATAACATGAATTATTACACTGAGCAGCAGCTGTGCCATTAGCCTACTGTTGTTGAGATCATTGTTGAGCTCGGAAATTACTGGACTAGCCCGAGTGTGGGTGCAATGTCATGGTCTAGTACAGTACAGGTCTGATCAGTGTTTGGGAGCGGGCCTCCAGTGTATGGAGCCTTCTGGGGGGATCATGGCTCTAATTCAACAAAACATCTGTGATGGGAGCTACCGATCTGGTGACCCCAATGACCTACCAACCCTCACACACTCCCATTTCTCTATCATCCAAGCCTGGTTTCCACATAGACACTCACTCTAAATAGCATAGATCGTTACATCAGACCCTGTGTGTTGGTAAACGTCTCGAAGCAGTGAAAAATCATAGACAGCAACGACAACAACCTGGAAGCTGGGCAACCATGGGAACAGCACTGTGAAAATAATTCCTTTGGTCACTGGTCCCATGACAGGCTGAGGTGTGTGTGAACTGTAATGTCAACAAATGCTCATTCAACCCGGTTGTTTATAGAAACTGCTTTTTGTCCCTCGTCATCACCTGAGAGATGGTGGTTTGTTTTTGATGACTTCATCTCCCTGGTGGGGGAGGGGCAGCAACAATGTGCTGACACACACACACACACACACACACACACACACACACACTGTTCCCATCCTTCCCATATCTCACACTGATGGCACACACATACCTAGCATAGCTACTGTAGCACTGAAAGCATAAATACAACTATGCATATATACACATACATGGACACACACACACACACACACACACAATGCTAGCACCTGCTGTGTTCAGGCTGTTAGCAGCCCCAGCAGGCAGCTCACTCGTTCTAACAGTGTATTCCTAAAGCCAACTGATGCTACACACACACACACACACACACACACACACACACACACACACACACACACCAACACACACGACCCTGTACCACAATGTTTGTATGTGTATGTTATTAACGTGTGTGTGTGTGTGTGTGTGTGTGTGTCTTTCCTGTCTATTAATCTCTTAATCTCCCATCCCACCCATCCTTATGTTTGTTCCTAAAGGTTATGTGAGCTTTAATATGTTCAAAGCAACAAGTCGGCAGAAGTCCTTCAACTTTCTATGACCAGGGAAACCTCGGCCAATCACGGTCCCCTTGTTGATCAGTGCAGAAAAGTTGCCTGCAGTTTGGGTGACACAGACTATCAGCAGCCAATCACATACCAGTGTTGCTGTATGTCCTGCCTTTCGCTGCAACACTAAAGCTCGTGATCAGTTAGCTGAAATCCCGGTAGTATAGCAATATGGTTGCTAGCAGTCTCAACGCAGCAACAGAGTTTTGCCCCCCAATCCACACGCAAAAGCCACCAGACTGGTGATGTTACTAAATAACACTCTAAAAGCCCTTTTGTATGTACAGTAATACCAAGTAAAAGCAAGTTACTGCAGCTATTACATAAAAGGCTATAAATAGAAAGGCTTAAAATAACTCTCTTAATTCTCTTATGCTCTTGCCCATTTTTTTCTCTCTCTCTCTCTCTCTCTCTCTCTCTCTCTCTCTCTCTCTCACACACACACACACACACACACACAAACACACAGTCTGAAGTGGGTCAAAAGACAACTGAAGTCTGGATAAAGGCCTCGCAGGCTGGCAGACACACTGTTCACACTTCAGACTCTTTGTCTGTCTCCCGTTTATACTGTCTTATCTTTTCTGTGATAAATGCCCACATCTTTTAGCTGTCTGTGACCCAACAAACCCATTCCCTCTGCCCATCCATCCATGCCTGTCCCATGAATGACTGGGTGAGATTATGGTGATTAGGCCCTGCTGGACATGAAGCTTTATATAACCCTGAATTAAACTGTCTACAAGGTCAGATGCTAGATTAGACAAGCTAGCATGATAAGATTACTCAGCGTATTAAACAAGATAGCATGCTAGCACAATCAATGCAAGATCAACCTGAATTAGGCTAGGTAGCATGCGAGCAGAAAATACCATAAAGTCAAATTGGGTTAGCATGTTAGCACACTAAAGTGTTGATACAGATTTGGCTGAATGTTAGCAAAATCACTGGCCTGTTGGTTCGCTTACATAATTGCAGCTTGCCATTAAACCAGGCAGAATAATGATGCCAAAGGATAACATTATAGTAGCTAGCATAAAGCTCCCAGGATGCTATGCATTATGAGACCAGATGGCGTTATGCTCAATAGAAAGCTTGTCCAATGCTATTGTATCAGACCCCTCAGGCTTGTTTGGCAAGCTAGCATGAGAGTGTAGCCAGTGAAGTGCTGTTCGACTACTGTACAGTATATTTAGCTACCAGGATAAAATGGGTCACAGGTCTGTTTCCAGTGGTCAAAGAGTGTATGGCAATAACACTATGGAGTCATGCTAAAAATAGTTAAATAAAGCTAGCTTTGGACTGTGATGGAGCCTCTCTCCTCTCCCTCTTGTCTCTTAACATTTTTCCAATATGTTTAAACGTGTTGGAAATGTGTTAATTGGCATGCTAGTGTTACGGCCAGGTGACCAAGGAAGAGAAAGGGCATTTCCTGGTGGATTTCAGTAATCTCCTTTGGTAAAGCCAAGAAAGCCTCCAAAGAAGGATAATGTTGTAGACCTGCCAACTCTGGACCTTTTTGGGTACCACGTTGGTGGCATAGCTAGTGTTGCATGCACAGCACAAAACATTCAGTAGTCTAGTCAGGCAATCAAATAGATGTAGATGTTTAATAGAGGTTTAATGTCTCATTAAATTCCCTTAAACAGAACCTCTGACTTCACTCTTTATATGACCAGTCAATATGATGCTCATGTAAAATGTCAGATGAATAACAAAAATATATCTTTCTGAATACTGACTACATAAACTCACAGTGTAAAGTGCGTGACATGGCATCAATAGTTAGCCCTGTCGCCTAGAAAGCAGGTCCGAGCCCTTTCTCCGAGATTTAACTTCCACGCTCTAAAGACTTTCACCTGTCCCTGTCACTCTTAATCCCATCTCCCCATCATTGACTTGACCTCTCTCCTCTCCCGCTTGTCTCAATTTCAGCTACATTAAGTAATTTAGCTGATACTCTTATCTAAAGTGACTTGCAATAAGGGCAAGAGCAAAGCAAGTCTGGCAGAGATCGAGAGGCAGGCAGACAGAATGAATCACAGCCAATGCACAGGAAGTAAAATCTCAGTGGCAAATCTCCAAATTGCCAGGATGACCACTCAGGCAAATAGCCTGAATCCAATTTTCAATGACAGTTGGCTGCAGCCTTAAGACCCAAACGCACTGGAAGCCAATAAGCCCAATTGTTTTCAATTGCTGATTACGCACCGAAAGTGCCAAGTGGTGCGTCAAACAACCTTGATGCGTCTGCTCCAAACTTGGTTCGATTTTGGAGCATCAAAACACTGGCCAAAGCACCGCTAGCTGATACGGATGAAGAAAAGCTCATCAACAAGATCCAACAACACACTGTGATGTATGACTGCAAATAAGAAACATAAGAATAAGGGACAAGGCATGGTGGGAAATTGCCGAGGTAGTCAGCTAGATTCTATATAGACCAAATATTAATACTAGCTGGTCTCCAACTAGGTTAAAATGAACTGTAGAGCAGATTATAAAACAATTTTATGTGATACAGTACCCATCACGGTTGCTAGTTGTCCCATTGACACATTGAAAGAAGCGTCAATTGACACGTCCAGTGCGTTTGGGCTAAAGTAACAATGGAGTTCAGATACAGGATAGAAAGAGCTCTGCATGCTTTCCACACAAGGCCTTGTAAGGTAGATGGAAATGTTGTCTTTTTCTTTCTCTGGGTTGTGTAAATATGGGCTCCTTGACCCAAATGTTTCTGCAACACACTCTCTCTCTCTCTCGCTCTCTCTCTCTTTTCATTCTGTAACACACACACACAATGGTGTTACTCAAGACGAGCCAACGAGAAAGCTTACTAGCTACCGGCTAATTCCAGTACCTACACTTAGCCTGTAGCCTGGAGCAGGAACCCCTTGAGGTTTACAGTTGTTATCCCCAAATTCTTCACGTGTGGACATGTGTGGAAGGCAATCCTCTACTTGGGATCAGAAAGGGATTGTCACATCAGACTTTTTATGACAGGCTGTGATGAATAGCAGCTAAGCACCACAGTCACTCCGGTATCAGCCTTGGTTTCATCTATTTCAATGGGCTGGAGCCTAATTTGTACCAACCTCCCACAGGGTCCAAAATCTACTAAGATTGGATCAGACACATCCTGAGCTAGAAAACAGATTGGGGCAGCCAGATCAGGGTTAAATTTAGAGCAAATAACACGCAGTGGTTTCCAGGCCTGATACTTCAATATTATGAGAGAATTTTAGAGAGAGACAACAACAACAATCATGACAACAATGACAATGAAAGGCATCGTAGTTATGTGAATGGTGATGGTAGTGATGATGATGATAAAGATGGTGGCAGAGATGATGATGGTGGTGATGGTAATGAAGATAATGATAGTGCTATGTTGACGATGATCAACAAGGACCTGTTTCCACTGAAACTTTAAACCAACAGTGCTAAGATGAAGGTTGGGCAAAAGAGGTGGCCGCTGCAGCTTAATGCACCCGGCACATCTCAGCACGTCCTTTCCATTTGAAATAACAAGAAATAGAAGCCAGTGCTTTGAAGACAGATTCCCCCGCGGACACACAGCCTGAGTGAGCCAGCAGTGTCTGCCAGGGTAGCAGGAGAAGTGACTTTGCCTGAGTGGTAAACAAGGTTATGGCTGCGTCAGTGTTTTATCTCCCCTCTCATTCATTCTGACCTCTCACTCACTCTGCTCCTCCCTCCTTCCTCTCTCTAACCCTCCCTTTCACTTTTCACACCCTCTCTGTCTTCCCTAAGCATGTGTGTGTGTGTGTGCGTGTGTGTGCGTGTGTGTGTGTGTGGGGTGTTGCATGAGTCAGAGTGTGAGTTAATCCCCGGGTAGATGTAATGGAAGGCCGTCTGAACAAGGGAAGTGGGAGGCTGAATATCCGCATCTAGCTGCCAAGGTGTCTTCCTAAATGCCGGTACAGCGCCAGGACATTCTGCTACCACGTTCACATGCACAGTGTATTACTAAAAATACCTCCTATTCCAATTAAGGTCTTAGCAGGGATGCAACGTATACAAGGACATGCAAATATCCTTGGGATCAGAAAGGGATTGTCACGTCAGACTTTTTATCACAGGCTGTGATGGATAGAGGATAGATAAGGTGTTTATATGTATTCTGCGTTATATTGTAATACCTGACACAATTGGGTTTCTCATATTTGGACTTAACCAGGTAATTGTAAATGGAATAAGGTGTTTTCATGAAGCAACTGAGAGTTTCAAATAAAGCAACCTGAGAATCTCAAATACTAAAAGAATATTGATGTGTTTCTAAATATAGACAATATGTAACATTTGTGTTGTGTGTGTGTGTGTGTGTGTGTGTGTGTGTGTGTGTGTGAGTGTGTCTGTACAAATATTCAAGTGCAATGTCAGAATGGTTTATGGTTCCACTATTGTTGCCCCCTGATGTTGTTTTTGACAACGAAGAGCAGCGTGAGAAGCCCTTATCCTTGAGATCCTTCACAAACGCACTAAATGCAGGCTGCTGGCTGTGTGCTGGAGAAGATGCTTTTTGTATCCTTAAATGTTCTTAAATCATGTTGAATTACCGTGATATTTGAATCTTAGATTAAGATTATGTCAATCATCAGGTTCAAATATTGTTTTTCAGTAGCTGTCACTGTGTGTATATACAGTACATATAGGTCATGCTGTGTGCATAAGGTCTGGGTCTAGGCGTGTGTTGTCTGTGTATGTATACAATATTTAAACTGCAGTGTGTGTTTGTGTGCACTCTTTCCTCACCTATCTGCAGCAGTACTGGCGTCACCAGGGCCGTTTCCATGGCGTAGCAGAACTCTCGGCCGAACATCACCGCCCCGTGCATCACCCATCTCCTCAGAGGAATGCCTTCTATTGATCCGTTGCTCACAGACTCATCCTTTCCTCGTCCTCCTGATCCATCTGTCTCTCTCCCTCCTCCTCCTCCTCCTCCTCCTCCTCCTCCCCCTCCTTGCTCCTCTTCTTTGGCCGTTACCGTGGGGTTTTTGGTGTTAACCCCATCCACCAGAGATCCGACCTGCATAGTGTCAGCCTCTGAGTTCTGGGGAGGCATGGCGGAGGGCATGCAAGCAACAAAAACAAGCGCACCCTTCCAACACAAACAGCAAATCTCAGAACAATTACCTGTAGCTAACAGGGAAAAAGTAACACTACTTGCACTTTGTCCGGAAAACTGGGTTTAACTGGGTGAAATAAATAAATGCACCGCTGTCCCTACAAGCTAATAGTATTAAATTACTTAGTAGTCACTTAATAACTAGTAGTTACATTTGATACTAGTTACAAGTAGTAACCTAGCTACTTGCTGTAACTTGGTGGTTATATAGTAGTATGGGGGTAAAAACAGAAACCAACAAAAGGAGTATTATTAACAATAATAATATTACAGGTGTGTTAATACCAAAGGAACAATCTCCCAGTTTATGAGGAATGAAACTGATCTAAAAAGGCCCAGATGTATAATAAAACGAATAGGAAAAACTGATCTATTGTCTATAGATCTAACATAGATCTGCATTCCTAAATGTGAATGTGTCCAAAACAGAAAAAAAAAGCAGAAAGTCTTAAAAACAAAAGAACGATAATTTCAAATTCAACAGGTTTAAATCCTCCTTGCGCCTTTTTTTCCAGAGAAGAAAAAAAATGAAATCAACTTCCCAAGGACTTGCAGAAAAATCCCAGAAAAATTAAGGAAGCAGTTGAATTTTTCTCACGGAAAGTGTGTACGGTACATTCCAAGGATGTGTGTGTGTGTTTGGAGTGTGTATATGTGTGTGTGTGATGCTGCCAGAAAAAAAAAAAAAGGAAAAAAATGTCAGTTTATTTGGTACAGTGTTTCTATGTTGATTTGTGATGTGCGTGGCTGCGTGTGTGGGGTATGGGTATGTGTGTGTGTGTGTGTGTGTGGGGTGTGTGTTTATGGCTTATTTGTCATTGAGGTTTCTCCCCCGTTCCTTTTTACTGTCTATTGCAAGCGGCAAAAATCCATATAGAAGACCACTCAGTAAGTTCCAGAGTCATATTGAATTTATGTAAGGGCTGGATGACGGAGTGGATGGGGGCAAGGAGGAGGCTGCAGGCGGAAGAGGGAGGAGGGCAGGCGGCGTAGGTGGGCGGAGCTCCTCTGAAAATCCCCATCGATTGGCTGATCAATCTGAAGAAACACCAGCCACCAGAAAGAAAGTAGCAAGTATGGAACCAGGAAGCAGGTGTGCCATTGGTCAGGGTCCAGAGATCAGCGTTTCCATTCATTGGTTGGAGCCCGGGCAGAGAAGAAAGGGAGAGAGGAAAAGAGACACACAGTTAGTAATGGTGATAAAACATTCAAACCTGCACCCTGCTGCCTGCCACTCAGAAGACGCACCAGATGTTGCTACTTCTCAACAAACAACATCCATTTTTTATTGGCCTGTCGGTATCTTAGGAATGTCAGCACCCAAGCATAATTGGGTGTAACTGATGAACACCGCCCATTAAGTACAAACAACTGATCATTTCCCACTGCAACCAGCAATAAAGAAAGACTGGCAGCATTCCTGTGGCATTTTCTAGAAATTAATCGTTTGGTGCGCCACAGCCATGGGAGTTTGTCATTTTGTTTTTGTGCCTTGACATGCGTTTGACTCTTTTCAATACGTCTGTTCAACACAACATGCTGACACCACAAGTGCATTAAGGCATTAAGACAGGCAGTTCCATTGCAAATAACACATTTTTAACAGTCCAAGGGATTGACCTTGAAAATACTTTCAACAAGCTTTATTGCTTTGAGCTCAGCGAGGAGTGTATGCTTCAGCCTCCCAGACACAAGATCACAGATCAACACACACAAACACACTTTCTGAATCCAAAAATATAGAGTATTTAGAGAACAGAATAGTACAGACAGAGAAACAGACAGGCAGACTGCATGCTCAACAGAATTTCTCAGGTAGGGAGGGATGAAATAGAGAATGAGGAAGAGAAAGAAAGAGCAGGAGAGAGACTGAGAAAGACACACACACACACACACACACACACACACACACCAATACCTTCCAATTATCAGACAACACCTTGCAAACTTTGCATCACACAGTCATAACTTACTTAACTTATGAAACAATATGTCAATCACGGAAAGAGACACACACCCTCATATGCACCCACACCCAAAGAAAGACAGACAGACAGGACTAACAAGTAGAACACCACCACCACTGCTAGAGAACATGCTAACCGCAGAGGCCCCCGAATACACACAAGTTGACACAGCCATGCCTTTTCCAGTTTAATAGATAGCATGCAGGAGAAATACACACCGGTGTTTCCCCTGTGTGTAGTCTACCATGGCCAGCCACAACAGTAAGATCATTACCCATAATGCTAAAAATAGATAGATACTTTATTGATCCCCGGGGGGAAATTCTACCTACTAAATAGCATGCAGGAGAAATACACACACTACCTACTAAATACATAGCAGCAGGCATTCACAAAAACTCCTAAAACATTAATCTCAATATCCAGTATAAAGCAGCATTAACATCAGTAGTCAGGTATGGTGTGCTGTGAAACTGTCTCAGTGCCTACTAAAGTAAAGGCACAATGAATAAATGGTATGAATCTACAGGGTGCAAATCTGGAAGAAACAGGAACTGAATCCATTTGAATACTTTCATAAACATGAGGAGCGCTCGTTTCATCTTCTCTGACAGTGAAATGTTGTTTGAGGCCGTTTGTGTGTCTGGCATTCTAAATCAAGCGCCACCCCAACGTTAGAGCACTGGAAACCAGGTTCACATCTAGTTTTGTCTGCATGTGTGTGTCTAAGTGCGTCAGGTATGTGCACATGTAAATGTTTGTGCCTGTGACATAAATGTGCGGGTGTGTGTGTCTATGTCACACGTGCATATGTGGGTCTTTGTGGAGGAGGTGTACATGTGTGATTTCAAAGGGTCAAAGTGAAAAACAAGGCTGGGAAAAAAACAAAAAAGGTGACGCTATCTGTCCACGAATCTCTTTCTCCCTCCATCTTCCTCTCTGTCTGTATTTCTGTCCCTTTCTCTTCCTCAGCTAGTAGCACTATCTGGCCTGCATCTGTCATTCCTACAAACACACACAAAGCAACGAATGCTATCTGATTATAGGTCCATACATTTATAGCACCAGTTAGTTGTCCTATTGTGTGTGTGTGTGTGTGTGTGTGTGTGTGTGTGTGTGTGTGTGTGTGTGTGTGTGTGTGTGTGTGTGTGTGTGTGTGTTTCTGTAACATGAGCCTTGCGAATATAGAATTACGTCTCAGCTTTGCTGGGAGGCAACATAAACACAAGGCTCACGTGAGAATGAAGAAAGAGGGAAGGAGAGTGGGAAAGGTGAGGAGAGGGAGATGGCCGGGGGGAGCGAGGGAGGGAGGAAAGAGAGATATATGATGGGAGGTTGAGGAGGGGTGAAATAAAATGAGGGAGAGAAGGATGAAGTGAGGAGGAAGGATAGAAGGAGAGAAAGAGGGATGGAGGGAGAAGGGAGAGAGGCTGGGAAAGAGGAGAGCGAGGAAGGGAGGCTTGATGGAGGAAGCAACGGGGGGTGTTGTTCACATCTGAAAAAAAGAAATGAGACGAATGCTTGATTTGTCTGTTCTCAGGTGGAGAGCAAATGAAAAAGAGACAGAGAAAGGGAGAGAAAACGAGCGCAGGGTGGAGGGAAACAAGATGCCTGTACAGTTCAAGGTCAGGGACAAATTAAGAGTCCATCATCTCCTGTGTCTCACAGATCAGCACACACACACACACACACACTTTCTGAATCCACAAATAAAACACACGCACACACACTGACACACGTAGGCCAAGTCTATTTTAGTGAGTGTTTATTCTTGTGCCACAGGCCAGATTACCTGACCCACTGGCCTGAAATCAGGGCAAGGTTGATTGTTCTCTCCACCACTGACTCCTTGTTTCTTCTTCTCTGTCTGTCTCTGTTCAGTTACTGTACGCATGAACATAACACACCCACCTTTCACCATATACGGAACATGCTGTGAATGTGTGTGTCTTGAAAACCCCGCCGCCATTTCATCATGTTGTGTCTGGACATGACTTTTGGTGTCACACACACAAGCAAGGTACATGCACGCGCATACGGGCACGGTGCACAATATGCGTGCGCCACACACACACACACACACACACACAGAGTGCTGACCCATATAGAACTGGATATAGATTACAAGGCAGAAGACCTGAGGATCAAGTTCAACTGCAGAGACCTATGGGTGTCTGTGTGAGCAGGGGTTGGCTAGGTTACTTTAAAAATGCATTCCAATACAGTTACTAGTTACCTCATTAAAATTGTAATCAGTAACATAATACATATTATTACCCAAATATATTCTGATTACTTTCAGATTCCATATTTGAGGTGTAAAGGGTACAGATAAGAAAAAGTGAAATATTTACAAAGTTAGTTTCAAACACATTTTCCTGCCACTATTTAAATGGTCCTCTGAGTTTCTTGCTTTTCCCAGAGGTAATTTTTCACAAGTATCTGTAATCAGAACACATTTTTTAAGGCAACAGAATATAGTTATATTTTTTTAGAATACATAATGTCGTTACAAGTATTTTGTTACTACCCAAACCTAGTCGGTGTGTGAGAGAACGAAACTGAGAGGGAGAGAGTGAAAGAGAGAGAGAAATACATTCCAATGCAGAGAGAGAGAAAAACATTTTACTAGCAAAAAAATGTATAAAAAAGACCCAATGACCTGATCGGTACCTTTATTTGGTTCAATTTGGGAGTTTGTGGGCTCAATTGCCCATGAAATGTAAGAAATCCCTTCCTGTCTACCAGTAAGGCACAAATCAAAAGCAGCGAAGAGAGGAAATGAGGTAATCTGCAGAGAGAACGCAGCTCCTGGGGGCTTTATGATGTCACTATCACACTTTCAATTCAGTCCAAATGTCAATAGAAGCTGCTATTCATTCATGAATGATAGAGCATACATTCTCTATTATGACTTAGTGATATGGATAGAACTGAAAAACGTTAGATTCGAGAGGATTGTCATATCCAGGCACATCTAGTGTTCGAGCGTTGAAGAAATGATTTGAAAGTGACTGGGCACTTCCTGGTCTATCAAGATCATTGATTCTCGACATGCACAGGATGTGGTTTTCAGTATCACCTCATGCTTGTGTTTATGTGAGGGAATAAAAAGGGATTGTCAGTGACAGATATTTAGCGTCTATGTCTCTCTCTCACACTGTGTCACATGCTTGCAAAACCATGCATGCATACAAACACATCTGCCTCAGTATTCCCATTCCATGGATGATATTCCCATCTAGAATAACCGTATTCCCAGTTTTGGGAAGCAGATGGCAGGGATAAGGATTAGAGAGAGAGAGAGAGAGAGAGAGAGAGAGAGAGAGAGAGAGAGAGAGAGAGAGAGAGAGAGAGAGAGAGAGAGAGAGAGAGAGAGAGAGAGAGAGAGAGAGAGAGAAGAAAACATAGACAGGATGTGTGCATTATGGTGCAATGCTGCTGCAGTGCAGTGAGTGTGGGGGGGGGGGGGGGGGGGGGCCACATGTGTATCAACGTGCACTACCACCAATGACAAATCTCTTACTCATAACACACACAGGGCTTAATGTGCTCATAGTATACTGGCTGGTATGATTATGACGTAATACACCTGCTCCTTATATACACACACACAGAACTATATTTGTGAGGACCTACTATTGACTTTGATTCATTCCCTGACTCCCTAACAATGTAATCAAGTTCATGGTCCGGTGTGAAACGAGTCAGTCAGTCAGTCTGTTTGTATGCATGCCCTAATAAATCAAAAGACTGAGCAGAAATCTAGGAGTGCTAACCAGGTTATGCTTACACAGATCAAAATGATCAGATAAAAAGGTGTTGACATCATACTTTCAATAGTCGGGAGTATTGAGCAAGATGGAATTATTAGTGTGCATGTAAATGTACTTGTTGTTAGTTAGCTAGCTAAGAAGAAGAAGAAGATTCATTTATTTGCATTTGGGTGCACACACATGCACTAACACACACAACACATGCAAGGGGAAGTGACCGCCGAACACAACACACACATGCAGGTAGGGTGTCCGGTACCTACAATGTTAATGTTAACATGAGACTACTAGCCACTACTAACGCTAGCTACTAGATGCATTAGCAAGTGTGACAGATACTATGGCTAGCTGGCTAACAAGCTGACATTATCTAAACACAGTCAGTGGGAAAATGGTCAGTTCCCCGTCAAAACCAGCCCAGAAATTAACCATGTCTATTCAAGTTGTATATTGAGAAATGGAATAAGATGTCTGCAGCCACTGCTGCCCCGGAGCTCAGGACCTCCACTATGGTCACCACAGGGTGTGTTATGCCACCTGAAATCCCTCTATGGGTCAGGAGGCCCTAAATGGGGCACAGGCCTGCTTTTGTTGGGCTCTTACACAACACAAGTTCAGAGGGATAACGAACAAACCTTAGCATAAAAGTTAGAGCAGAGCGAAGCACAGAAGAAAAGAGTCCACTGTGTGTTGTGTCAGCCAGCTTAGCAGCCATTAATAGCATAGTCATCCTAGTGTTTGGATTTAGACATCCTGGCTAACGGGCTGGCTAGTTAGCTCTCTGACTAGCTAGTGGAAAACCAATTAACTTGCTTCCCCGTACATATTTGGCTAAAGCAGTAGAACTCTGTCTATATTCACTCTACCAGGTTTGTTACAGACACATAATTTGTAGTCGCCATGCATAAGTCTTTGTGTCGTCTCGGTATTTGAGTTGTTGTACAACTTGGGAAATTATAAAACACAGGATGAGCTTTTCCACCATTTTGGAAATCATGACTACAAAGATGATGGGTGTACCGCAAGCCCATTAGCTGTGTGTTGAAAGGTCAGTGACGTTAAATTTATTTGAACTTTGAGTGCAGTATGATGCACAATGCTTGGGAGCGCATATGGCTGGCCTATGAAAAAACTAGACCCCCCAAGAACTCAATGACCAAGGCATGCACAAAATCTTTCTTGGGCTAAAATGTGAACATAACTTATGGTAAGCTAAGGTAAAAATCAGAATCAACCCGAACACAAAGCCCCTGTCTAGACAGTTTGAACTTGACTAGACCAGAGCTTTATAAACAATGGACAATGTTTGCAAGTTTTGACACATTTTTCCTAATATACAGTACAATGTACACTACAGTGGAGTGCCATGCATACTACCAGCCAAACCTGGTCACCTGTCCTCATTTATTTAATTGCTGGCATATTAGTTCAAATAAGATTTGACCACTGGGACGTGTAGGCCAGCTGACTCAACATTTTGCCATTTATTTTTCCAGCTGGGTCACAGTCACTCCCTCAAAGCACTCCCTCTTATTGCCAGTGGTCTATCCAGACTAACTGGTTCCTCACAATGTACTGTATTTATATAACGACCGGTTAGCTGACCATTACGCTAAGCTAGGCCAGCTAGTTCAAGTGGCTAACAGCCGTTTTCATGCTGATCCACTCAATATGTATGCCAATGGGAGCTAGATGTAACTTTTGTCTGATACACGTAAGATTGTTTTGTAAGCAATTTAATTTAATTTCTTGTTGTGGCGTGAATTTCATTCCATAATAGTCTGGATCACTGACTAAAATTACCGATGTGTATGGGCAAAATCAAACCACCAACCTCTCCGAGCAATACTAATGCCGTCCGGAGAGGGCTATCGACCCCCAATCTAAACTACCATGGTAAAACATCATTCTCACATGCTCATTCTAAACAACCATAGCAATGCAGACCTTCAAGACATTCAAAAACAACCACTTTAACTTCTGATTCTCCTTTACTTCTATTCTGAACTACAGTGCTAGAGTACAACGCCCAGACTCATTCTCAGCTAGCATGCTAAAAATGAATTATAGTAGACTCCCATTCTGATGAGCAGACCTACGAGGTCTGAACGGTAGAAGCTGCATGCAGTGACGTCTTGACAGCAGCTCTGGCCTACTTCTACACAGGAGTCACATTACTGACCACACACACACACACACACACACACACACACACACACACACACACACACACACACACACACACACACACACACACACACACACACACACACACACACACACACACACA
Source organism: Hoplostethus atlanticus (assembly GCA_034670405.1). Taxonomy (NCBI): domain Eukaryota; kingdom Metazoa; phylum Chordata; class Actinopteri; order Trachichthyiformes; family Trachichthyidae; genus Hoplostethus; species Hoplostethus atlanticus. The sequence continues at coordinate 6,060,997 of JAXDDX010000006.1, read as the reverse complement.
CACACACACACACACACACACACACACACACACACACACACACACACACACACACACACACACACACACACCATTTGTGCCCCCCAACAACTGTACCCCCTACCCTACCTCATATTTCTGCCCCCCACCTGCATCCTGTCTCTCTGACCCCTGGGGCCTGCCCCCTTTGGTGAGGAAATGTGTGTGTCCCTCTCTCTTCACCCCCTGGGTCCTACCCCCAAGGGAGGAGCTGTGTGTGTGAGAAACAGGAGAGAGGGACAGAAAGAGTGTGAGAAAGAGAGAGACTAGACTAGAGAGAGAAAGAGTGTCTTTCTCTCTCTGTAGCCTGAGGTCTACTCCCTGGTGTGTGTGTGTTGAAATGTTTGCTTCTTGCTAAACATCAATGTGACCCACTTATAACATCTCTATTAATGTCCCTCTGTCATGCTCTTCATCTTTCTGTGAGCGTTCAATGAGCTTTATTGGCATGAAAAGACAGAGCTTATATTGCCAAAGCAAACGTATTTACACTTGTAAACATTAACAAATACATTTGAAAAACATTATAATAAATAAAATACAATATAGTAATAATGACAACAGCAATCATTATCACTATCATCATCATCATCATCATCATATCACTCTGGTGTGGCCTTTCCCTGGTTGTCCCTTAGAGCCCTGACACACTAAGCCTGACCGTCGGCCGTCGTTGAGCGTCTGTGGCCGACCATCGGCTGTAGTTTTTGTGGTGTGTCCCGCACCATTGGCACTAGTCGGCCCTTGCTGGCGGCTGTTCGGCGGATCGAGCATGTTGAATCGGCAGAGGAGGCAGTCGGTGAGAGTGAGCTCTCTGATTGGCTGTTCTGTTAAGCTGTCAGATATTCTGTCACTGTATATGTGATATATTTGGGCTGACCTGAGACCTGAGGGCTAATACCAGTAGAAGTCAGGGAACTGAACTCAATGTTGCCTCATTAACCTGCATACTGTACGTCAGTGAGCAATGTTCAAGCAAATACCACAGCTTGTCTTATTTTCATCATTTCACACCAGTCGTTTGTCGGCAAAAGGCCACAAGCTTCATAACTGACTGAACAGGTCTGGACAGAGTCTTAAGGAAAAACATTTAAAAAGGGTTAAACAAAAGTTTAACCCCTCCCACAGCAGTGGAATATTCCACTGCTGTGTCCTGATACAGACACATGCCTGATGCTGATAAAGACTAACAGAAAGCCACTGTCTCTCCGTCTCTCTCTCACACACACACACACACACACAGACTTGTGAGAGGAGGAGCCAGTTTCAGGAATCCACATAAACAGTTTGTCAAAAGTCAACTCAAGTTAAGAGTAACCATGTACATGCAGGTGAACTCATCTTTCAGCATTGAGGTTATGGCATTAAAACAAATGTTCATATTATTATGGTATTGAGGCAGTGACATTTTGGTCAACTTTTTCAGCAACTCTGATGGCTAACAGTGCCCAGTGAGTTGCCTAAGCATCGTTGCTTTAATCACATAGGAACGTCTTGTTGTCAGGATCATTCTGAATAGATTTTAGTCCCTCTGTTTGACTTGAGTTTCCTGTTGCCCAGCTTTAAGGCTGGTGAAGTATGGACAATGGAGATAATGTTTGGCTGTCGAAGACAAACACCAGTAACTACTTTGAGGTGTTATGACTACAGTTTAGATTGTATAGCAACACAAATTATACACATAAATGCTAGAAAACAATATGTTATCCACTTTTGTACCAGCAATTCTGGGACAAGATATAAAATGTACATATATAAAATAGGTTTTGTATTTTTGTTTCACTGCTCACATGGTTACATACAAACCAAACTATGACAGTAAACACTGTATTCAAAACTGTCGCCAAACTTGACAATCAGCATTGCTTCAAAACCTTGCCTGTATGTCAAAATATCACTTGCCTGTTGACAAGTGATATATTGATGTGTGTTGCGCAACGTGCATGACAAGAATCGGTATTGGAACAGATTCATCTGCCGATACGAGTACGTAGGATCGGTGCCGATACGATACTTACAGATACTATCGGTGCACCTCTACCACACACACACACGCTTCCTGCCAAACATTTCTATAACCCAATAACCACCTCTTACCAATTTGTACCCCCCAACAACAGTACCCCCTACCCTACCTTGGTGAGGAACTGTGTCCACACAAACCAAACTAGTATTCAACACTGTATTCAAAACTCGCCAAACTTGCCCATCAGCATTGCTACAAAATCTTGGCTGAATGTCAGACAGCACAAAGAAACGCTCTGACTAAAACAAATAAACATGTGAATGAGTGTCAGCCAGCTGGCTTTATGGCATATCAATGCATGAAATGTAAACCCTCAAGCTGGCTTTAGTCCAACGTTGTAATCATGCCGAGCATCACCAGCAGGCTAACTCATTTTTGAGATTATGATCAAGCCTGGTTTTGCCAGTTTGAAAACCTTAGCCCATGTGGCAAGTCATTACCGTGCCTGGTGTTACCAAGAGCTTTGCAAAAACCAGAGTGAAAACGCCAAAATTCACTGAGCACACTTTCAGAAACACCCTGCCACGTGCTCACTGTTGCAAAGAACAAAAACAACACAGCAACAATAACAAATACACATGTAATAAACCAGACCAAACAGTCTGATCAGGGCATTTGGTGGAAGCTTTTATCCAAAGTGCTTTGAGTGAACAGATTTTTAGCTTGGGTGGAAATAAAACCTCTAACCCTGGTTATTACCATGCTTCACCCACTGAGTGACACAGAAACAAACCACCAAAAAAGACAAAGAGGAAGAAAGAGAGGAAGACAGACAGAGAAAGAGATTGAAGTGCCATAAACGACTCCTTCAAAGCAATTGGTTCAACTAATTAAGCACCAGACTGGCTGGTCTAATGTTATCGATCAGGGTGCCACGCCAAAGCCTCAACCTACTCAGGGCACTGAACATTCAATGAGGAAGTGCTGGCAGCTAGACGGCTGATATCCGTTAAGATGAAAAAAGTGATGTGAGTGTATTGCATGGTATCTCCTTCAGTGGGAGAACTTAACTTTTCTGCATGAGACTGTGGTGTTGAACTTCCTGCCCTCGCCACCACTGATTTAACAGGCAAATCAGCCTCAGAACAAATGGCTTACATAACACACGTGTGTGTGTGTGTGCTTGTGCGTATTTGAGCACCACCTGTCCAATGGAATCCATTTCACTGTTCAGGTAAACACACACATGCAACACACCAGCTGTCTGTGTGTGTGTCCATTAGTTTGAGTGCAGTATTGCTGACTGTGTTAATGACATTGCTGGAGCACAGCCAGTTCTCTTCTCTCCCCTGTCACCCTAGATACCTGGGTCTCTCTCTCTCTCTCTCTCTCTCTCTCTCTCTCTCTCTCTCTCTCTCTCTCTGTCTGTCTGTCTGTCTGTCTGTCTGTCTGTCTGTCTGTCTGTCTGTCTGTCTGTCTGTCTGTCTGTCTGTCTGTCTGTCTGTCTGTCTGTCTGTCTGTCTGTCTGTCTGTCTGTCTGTCTGTCTGTCTGTCTGTCTGTCTGTCTGTCTGTCTGTCTGTCTGTCTGTCTGTCTGTGGGGCTGTTGTTGCAGGCAAACAATTTTTAAAGCCCTATTTTGGCTTTTTGGTTACTGTCAGCCACAGCCACAGCCACAACAACAACAACAACAACAGTGATTGGCTAAAAATGTCAGGTCCAGCCCTTCACTAAACTGACTACCAGACAGCTAGAACATCAACACAACGTTCATTAGACAGTGAAGAGTCAGTTTGGTGAGTGAAAGTAGACAGAGGGAAAGCAAACACATGACAAAAGATGCTGCAAGCGTAACTGACTACCAGACAGCTAGAACATCAACACAACGTTCATTAGACAGTGAAGAGTCAGTTTGGTGAGTGAAAGTAGACAGAGGGAAAGCAAACACATGACAAAAGACGCTTGCAGCGTCTTTTGTCCCTGTCCCTGTCCCTGTCCCCATGTGTCCCTGTCCCCATGTGTCCCTGTCCCCATGTGTCCCTGTCCCTGTCCCTGAACTAAAAGGAACCGGTCTCAAAGCATTTTCTGAACACCACGGCTAACTGATGGAGGAAGAGAATGTCAAACATATTAAAACTAACCACAGGCAGTGGAGGCACCACAGCTCCAAAACGTGGTGGGGCCAAATTTGTTCCAAGCTTTTGGGGGTCCAGGGTTATTCTACCCCAACGGAAAAATCTGACATTCACCGTGACTTCTGGTGCATTCTCAAGGTTTGAAAACTGCCACGGACGAGACTTTATGAGCTCCGCAGAAATTAAGTCAATTAAGTAACTTTATCATAAACATCTGTAAAACTGAGCCTCATATTGCACTAAATCTAGATGGGGAAAGCTAATGAGTCCCCTGTCCCTCAAGGCCTTCCTTCAATACGTGCTCGCACTCGCGTTACATTTTGTGGACCTGCGGAGATTTGGCTCTTGCTGCTGCTGCTGGCTTTGTCAATGTGCCTGCCCTTGCACTTTGGAGGAGAACAGCATTGTTTTTCATAAACGATTATGAACTAATCTATAAATAGGATTTTATGCCTCCCAAAACTCCTGAAAAACACCGGGTCAAATGCCAGCTCATTTGTGTTGTTCTAGCAGCACTGGCTGCAGGCACTAGGGGCTAAAACCCGCTCATGTAGGTTGATTGTTTTCTATAGGACTACACAGCAGGGTTCTGTATTTACAGGTGGCCTTTAACAGTGAAGTTAACAGGGAATCATTTGGAGAATGAAAACAGCAACCAGTCACTTGTACATGATAAATGATAAAATGTGTCTAACACCACCAGTCTAGATTGGGGTACAGGCTCTAGGACTTCCAACCAACTAGACTGCGGTACCATGGCCAACTAACTTTTTTGTTTTGTTTTTTTTACTTAAACTGAAGGCTGTAGTGGTCCCTGACAGGCTAAACAGGTTCCATGACCATTGGACCTTTGAAAGCTACTCCAAACCCCTCCACAAAGCCGGCTTTTCCTCAATCTTGAAAAGAGTAGTTCTTGGAAACAAGGTTTTCATGTGACTGAAGCAATGAGCAAAATCATCTACAGTAGGACGGTAGGTAGAGAGAGAGAGAACATAAGTACGACGTCTCTATTCTTAGATGATGTCATGTATTATTGAGAAGCTCTTTGGCTGTAGCGTGTGTCTGTCCGCTACGTCATACCCCGCGGCTAAATATTCATTACAGTCATTGGATATTGACTTTGATAATAGTCTTCCACCAGCAGGAAACCATCTAGCCATGTAGCGTACGCTCCCTGCAGACACGCAAGGCTGTTCAGACGGGTCTAAACAGGAAAAACATACCAGCCCGCTACATGTCTCACTCACATTTGTTGAACAAATTTCACATGCAGAGTAGTTTTACCCACACAGAAAAAATAAATGCACGCTGTGTTTAGAACTGGGAAAACACACACATACACACAGTCTCTCTCTCTTTTCACTCTCTCTCTCTCTCTCTCTCTCTCTCTCTCTCTCTCTCTCCCCCTCCCTCTCAGGGTTGTGTATAAAACCTTCACACCAATAAGAAGTAGGCTATCTGCCCACACAATCAATGTTTAGGATACAAAGCTGACAGACGGTGGGTGAGCGAGGGAAAGGAAGAGCGCTTGTGAGTGTGTGCAAGAGCAAGAGTGTGTGTGCATGCTCTGATTACTACTCTTGTGAGGGCCTCCCATCATTTCTTAAACCCTTAAATAATCCTAACCCTGATACCCTCCTTATTTCTTAGTTTGAAACCTTAACTACGTCCTCACCGGTCCATCGTGAATGTCAAGTGTGGATTGTAACAGATTCAAATAAAGGTTTGTTTGAAATTTGTATGTCAGGCTAGACAAAATGACATTTAGGCTGATTGGTTGAATGCTGTTGCTTGTAATCTCATCTCTTCATCAAAAGACAAGGGGCCTCATTCACAAAACCTTTCTTAAATTATTTGTGAATTTGTCGTATTTATGTGCGTAAGATACCAACGTGGGATTCATGAAACGTGCGGGAAACCTCGATTTGTGCGTAGAACCGGTGTATATTTGATGAATGCCGTTCGTTTGTAAATTGGATGTGCGTGCCTGTCGAAGCCGGTTTACATAAGTAAAACGCCCTTCAACACCGTAAAAGGCTGCAGACTGAAGGGTCGTTTGCAAGTAAACCAGGGGAGAAGAGGGAAAAGAGGAACTTGGCGGAGTTTCCAGGCTGCATCTTCATCAGATGGTAGGAGTGTGTTATTGTAATTGTAAGGCGTCCAGTCCATGTGATCAACCCATTACAAGTTGGATAATGTGTTGTTATGAATGAGGACAGTTCGGCAAATACGCCATTTCAGCCGATTAGGTCTTTTTTTTCCTACAAGGCCACTGAAACATCTTGTTGTTATTGAGGTTTGGCACTACTGTAATTCATTTTTCAAAAAGAAGAAGCCGTTCTAAGAGCCTTCCTGCATGTTTCCAAACACACGTAGGTCTTGATGGTACCAACGAACAAATTCAGATAGGAACAGTAGACACTTTACGATCAAATCTGATCTTACGTACGTTTCGTGAATGAGGCCCATTAAGTGTTTGTCCGAGCACAGAGGATCATATTTCATGAATCATCATCATGAATTCATGCATATAAAAGTGTGTGCGTTTGTTTGTGGATTGTCTGTGGAAATGCGTGTGCATGTGTGTGCACATGACCAATGTCTCTGCATGACTAATTGTGTGGTTGACCGTGTGTGTATGTGTCTCATGGCCTCATGCGGAGTCAGCATCAGTTGACAGTCAGCAAACATTTCATCAAGAAGAAGTCAATTGCTTTCCCATCAACTGAACCGGCTGCTCTCTAACACGCAATGAATCTAAACCGTGCCGCGTAACACACGAAAGAAGAACAAACAAAGGGACATTTTGAGGAAGGCGTGTGGAAAATGTGTGTGTCTGCATGTGTGTTAGCGCAATAGTGCAAATCCTGTTAGGCCAGTCCAACTCAAGACGCTGGGCCTTTTTTCGAGACGAGAGCGAAAATAATGGACCTCCTGTCAGTCTTGTTCTGCTAATGCGTGCTGGCGGCGGTTTTCAGCAGAACAGAAACACACTAGGCTCAAAAGACAATAGGGAAGCACATCTGGTGGTCATTCACGTCTCTCTTTAAGAGTCTTTGTTTGGCTTTGGGCAGAGTTACAAGACCTAACATCCAAATAACAGGCACACACAGGACTTGTGGTGTGGAGACTGGAGGAGAGACTAGGACTGAACTGAGTACTACAGTGTGTGTGTGTGTGTGTGTGTGTGTTACACTCACCAAAAGGCCTTGAAAGCTTCATAAATGTCGTTGACACGTTATCATCTGGCCCAGGTCACAATCTAACGCTGGTCCTACCTGGTCGTACCTACAAACACACACACACACACACGGTGTTAAGGTCTAGTAAACCAGTGCAGCTCCCACTATTCCAGTGAACAAACACATTTGTATTACCATACATACATTAGACAGAGTAATTTGGCCTGTACATTAAATCAACACAGTACAAAACGACACACACACACCTAGCACCTGCTGTGTTCAGGCTGTTAGCAGCCCCAGCAGGCAGCTCACTCGTTCTAACAGTGTATTCCTAAAGCCAACTGATGACTCTCTCTCTCTCTCACACACACACACACACACACACACACACACACACACACACACACACACACACACACACACACACACACACACACACACACACACACACACACACACACACACACACACACACACACACACACACACACACAGGAGACAGGGAGAGACGCTGGGGACGGTGGAGCAGCACAAGAGACAACTGGTTGCCTAACAAGCCATAATGACTCACTCACTTCCTACTTGCCACTTCCAACCACAGGCCTAAGCAAGGCTAGAGCACATTTCTAAAGAAACCTCAAAGGAACACCAAACAATATGTCTGTGTGGTTGTGTGGGTGGGGGAAATGTGCATCCTCTTGCCAACTAAAGATGGTTTAACTCTCGTTTCAATGTTTTTGCTCCAGGCGCTGGTCACCCTCCCGTCGACCCACCGGTGGAACAGCGGACCTTGTCATCATGCCAGACTAAACTCCTTCTGAGCTGCCTGTGTTTGCCTGCTGCTGGCTTGTAGCAACTCTGTACTTCACTGCTCCATTACGCCTCCAAAAAAATAGAGATCTTGGGGATGCTGACTGGAGACGGGAGAACAGTGTGCATGGCGGCTTAAACACCCATTTTTGGTCCAGACTCATCGTTTGAGGGACACTGATCCAGCTGATCCAGGGATGTTTACCAACACATAAATCTTTATGACCGAAATTCATACTATATAGATCCGGGTAGGTAGTATCAAACTCCACGTGCTGTGTGCAGAGGGTTATATAGGAGTATTGGAAAGCAGAGTGCAGTCGTGTGCAGAACTGGAAACAGTACAAAGATGTTTTCCTGAGGTCATTCCCATCAGAGGATTATGAAGCTGAGGCAGAGATGCGCCTTTGTGGGAGAAGGCAGGGTCCTCAAGAGGGCATTGGAGATTTTGCTTTCCAGTTACGAGCTCTTTGTCTGCGCTGGCGAGCCGATTGGTCAGAGAGAGCCATACTTCAGACTGGCAAGACGCCTCGAGGAGACCTTACCGGGTGTCATCAGGCCTTCTACTTCTGCTTGGGCCTCACCAGTCGTGTGGGCGAAGAGAAAGAATGGAAAGCTGAGGCATCAATGCAAAGACGCCACTTGATGCCTAGCCAATGCCCCACATTCATGAGTTACTGGAGTCCACGCATGGAACCACAGTGTTCAGTACCTTGGATCTTAAAAGTGGGTACTGGCAGGTTGGCATGGATCCCAACAGCATCCAGAAAACTGCATTTATTACCACACAGGGCTTGTATGAATTTGTCGTCCTTCCTATTGGTGTCAAGAATGCTGCGGCGACCTTTTAGCGCCTTATGGAAACAGTGCTTGAGGTGACGTGAAGAGGAAATTGTCTGAGTGTGGCAGGATGGTATCTCCGCTTCATCTCAGGTTACGCCGACAACACTACTCCCTTGAATGCTCTGAAGAAGAAGGGAGTCCCATGAGTGTGGAGGTCAGAGTGTCAGGCGGCTTTTGAGGACCTGAAGAAAGCTCTTAGGTGCTTATGGCACCTAACTTTAATCTGCCCTTTAAGGTGCGAACTATTATGTCATCTGTATACTCTGCTTGCCCAAACTCGGCATCGATTGCACGCCGACCGCCCTGGTAGGGGCATCCCTCTCTGAGTAGCCCCTCTCAATGTCTCTTCTATTTTTTCCCTGAAAGAGTTTGTGGGAGTTTTTCCTTGTCCTCCGTGAGTGTCCAAGGCTGGGGGTGGGGGAGGGGGTGGGATGTACTAACCATTTATTGTTTTCACACTTTGGGCATTGTGAAGCCCTTTGAGACTAACAGTGATTAAGGGCTGTACAAATACATGGCCCGGCTCAGTCGGTAGAGCATGAGACCCTCAGTAGTGTTAACTATCACCCTTGTAAGTCGCTTTGGATAAAAGCGTCTGCTAAATGACTGTAATGCTGACAGCATGGTGCATGTTTGATACTAGGAAACTGGTTTTAGAGGCCTAGCAGAATAAACAGTCATACAGAGGGCTCCAGTCCCGTCAATGGAGCAAAGGAAGCACCTGAGCCACTTGCACTTTGGGCTTCAATCTTATTGGGAGTACTGTGTGTTTTTTCTTTTTGACTGTTTTCCTGCCTGGACAGCACAGAACCGGTAAGACAGATACAATTTATTTTGCTGGAGGATGCTAATTTTGTATTTTACGTTTTGTTCTTGTAGTGGGGCAGCTAGGTTGAAATACTCATAACAATTGTGCATTTTGCGATAAAAGCAAGACATTTGGCACAGATGTAGGTTTATATGTTATGAAACAGGGGCGCTGCAAATTTGTGTCTTCAAGCTGATTAGATCAGATGTCAGAAGACAGAAGCCACAGACATGTTTTTCCCTCTTTATTTGTCTAAGGGTGCTTTTTAAAAGCTTTTAACCTGAGAAAAACACGAAAACCAAATAAAAGGAGCATGGTCACTTCAGGGTCAAATTTCACCCCCTTGCCTTTGTGCTAGAATGACAACCAATATATCTATAGAACGGCAAGATCTATAGATGTATCTGAAATGTTTGCCTGTTCCGAATGCAAGTTCAGTACCTTCTTTAAGACTTTCCACAGAAACAGCTAGCACAACACAATCTGTATCGACAGTAATATCGTATATCGTCTGATGGCCGTGAAGTGCAGCATGTGAAACATGGAGTAACATCTTACTATCTTACTAACATCCTATCAGCCTCCTCATGGCTGCAAAATAAAACATTGTCGTATGAACCTGAAGCGCTTACCCAAACTAAAAGGTTTTCATACGACCTGTGACTAGAGGTTACCGGCGACCCAGAACTGTATCTATCTATATCTATATCTATTCATAACATATAAACCTACATCTGTGCCAAATGTGTTGCTTTTATCGCAAAATACACAATTGTTATGCTTAACTGCCCCACTATTGGAGCTGCTCTGGATGTAATTGGACATTATTAATGGTTTTGTTTGGATTGTTTGTCTTTCTGCACCTTCGTGGACTTCAGGACAATTACACAGTGTGTTAAAGGGACATTTGAAAACGTTGTCACTGTTAGGCACCGAGTGTTGGACTGCTCGTATTAAAAGTGATTTCCTTGCAAACATTGCCTGAAGGACCCCCCTTGTATCTCATTGTTTTTTTCGGGGTTAAATTTAGTGTTAACTTACCGTTATACTACTGTTACAATCATTTTAAGTTACTCTGGATAGGAGCTTCAGCTAGATGCCAAAAAACTAAAATGTAATAATACAACAATTATCTGAACCTATTCTAGACGGCTGATTTTTAAACCCCCGGCTTTACATTTTAAACTCACTTTCTAATTAGAGCAACCTAATTACGCAACCTGTCCTGCCAGCCAGTCGGGGGGAAACGGGCTGCACCGCCAGCCTCCGTCTGTCTCACACTTGGTCTCGTCAAAACACATTGTTGTTGCTGCATGTCACGGCGGGGAAACTGCAGACGATGACAGCGATGATGCCGCTTGTTATTGTCCTTGAGACACAAGTGGCACGGACTACTGTGAATGGTTTTTTTTTTTCTCTCTGTCTCCCCCTCGCTGCAGCCGCAACCTGAGATGCTGTGTATTCGCTTGCCAAAGCCGACTAACGGTAGGTCGAAATGTCATACGGTTATCGGTATTAAAACATGCACTGTGCTCACCTCTCCGCGTTATTTCAGTCCCCCGGACGCCAAGAGCTGTCGTCGGTCCCGACTGGTGTGAATGTAATGTTTGAGCGTCCCTCGTCTCTGCAGGAGCTTGTTTTGGTGCATAGGGTCTGGTCCTTTTGCAACTGAAGCCACGGCTTTAAGTACGCCTTTAAAGGAATATCTGTCGGCAGAAGAAACGGAGCGCTGGCTTCCGTCGACGTCAGAGATGGTTTGCATAAAGGGCGGGGTCTAAAGGTATACAAAGTAAGGAGGTGTTATGTTTAAAGGGGAAGGGTGCTATAGGCGTGCCTCACGTTTTGGTGCATATGCATGCATAAGTTGTTTTCCAGGCAAAACCTACCGGCAGTCAGCTGCCTGTCTGCCTGTCTGTCTGTCTGTCCGCCTGTCTCTCTCTCTCTCCTGGTTGTAAACACCCATAATTACAAGCTATGGGTTCTGCAGCCTGGTTCTATTTTTGCTGAAGGAATAGAGGAAGAACTAATACAGAGTAGAGAGGTATATAGAGAGATAGAAATAAAGAGAAAGAGGAGAGGTAAGCTAGACAGAGAAATAAGGAAACAAGGAGGAGCGAGAGGTCAAGACAGAAAAGAAGAGGTCTGTGTGAGAAAGAAGTGACTTGTGATGAGAATAACACCCTCTGTGCATTCAACAGTCGTACATTCTGTGAGACAACTGAGAAGGACAAACACCTTTTTCTACAGTGCAGTGAGAAAAGGAGGAAGTTTCAGGACAAACTCATCCAGAGTTATATCCAAGTATGCAAGTATACTTGCAAACTGTGTGCATGGATAGACGAACACACACACACACTGGACAAATATATCCAGGGTGTTAACCTTGACAGTGGCTCTTCAGTCAAAGGTCAGGACAACACTGTGTTGTCTCTATGCCTATTGCATTAAGACATTCAGTACGGGCCACATTTTGATACGGAGACAGGTAACTGTTAATGACCTGCAGGAAATTTTAATCGTAGCATTCAATATTGATTGTCAGTTGCCTTCCCCATACCCTGGTGGAGCCAATGTTGTCCATCTACCCCATCTAAAAAAGTTAGTTTGTCATAATTTTCAGGAACAGTTAGTGTTGTAACATTTTAGACATTTAACTGACGTTCTTGATCACAGTGACTGTTGGGAGGGGCGTGGCTCCAGGACACTTCAGTAGGACAAGTGGCTGTTGCAGGGATTAAACCTGTGACCTTCTGTTCATTTCACGGCTGTGGTCAATTAACTAACCATTCAATAAGCTCCAAATGTAAGTAAAAACTGCTAAAGAGCTTATTTTTAGCAGTCATTTCTTACCAGGTTGATTAAGACAACCTTCTTGTGTCAAAGGTTTTTCAAGAAAATGTCCCCCTACTGCCTTCACTAGATTGAATGTGAACTGACCCCAGCTCTGAATTTAATTTATTGCTGCATCGCATATTACCACTGAAAGAAAGATAAATATTCCCCATCAGTGCATTATTCGTCTCATGCTGAGCCAGGATGACAGAGATTCCTGTGGTAAACAAGAGGGCAGCCCCGCCACTGACAGCTAAAACATAGGACTGAAGACATGGTGTTATTATCTCCTCCAAACTATTCACAAATTATAACGTTGTCTTTTCAAAACCAGAAAGTCTGGCCACCAGGTGACTGATACACAAGCTTTGTATTTCAGCATGAATATCGAGTTTACTTTGCAACACCTGAGATAGAAACGAACGGAGGATAGATACAGGAATGGGGGCTTGAGGCATGGCTCTCGTTCTCTCTAGTTCTTAGCATAGTGCTGTGCTTTTGTTGTGCGTCAGGTAGATGACCATGCTACTTCTAGTAGTTGGTGACAAATTGTTCCAACGCCGCTGCAAGAAACTTGTTTTAAAGATGCAGTGCAATTTGTGTTGTTTCTTTTCTAAATCTAGTCTTAGTTTGTGGATTAATGGAAAGTGGCTGAGAGCTGCAGTAGAGACAGAAAACAAGTTCATTTCCAGCAGGGCTTAGACATGGGCACACCTGCGTGGTGAGAGATTAGCAGCTACTTATGGCTTTATGTAACAACAAAACAATGTCTCACACACACACACACACACACACAAAAATGTAACAGAAACTGGTCAGGGGCAAAGGGAACTAGCAGATTCTCTTTCCCTTGCCCGGCTCCACAGGGAGGTCAGAGGTCAGGGTCAGCTACTGAGCAACACTGGAGCTGGTAGGGATTCAGTGTCTTGCTCACTGGATGTTTGCCAACATGGGGACTTGAACCCCAGTTGAAAGACGGTCTCCCTGCTCACTGAGAGGCGGCGACAGGTCGCAGGTTCTCTGGGCTGCAGGGGTCGAGTCCTAATGTGAACCAGCAACCCGAGTGACATGATGAGGAAGAAACATCCAGTTGGCTGTATCTTGATGTTTTGGATGTTGATCTGTAAAACCAAGCCCACCTCCACTGTAACTGCACTTCTTATCTATAACAACGCCCTCCTCTGGTGAACTGGGGGAAGTGCACAACAATGGGGCAACAATGTAATAAAAAAAACTTTCATTTGCCAACGGTACATTTATTCATCGTCATTTCTTTGTGGGTTTGGCACAATAACTTTTGCATGCCAAAGGTTTTGCAATATTTGGATTTGGAAGAAAACCCAGTTTCTGAGTAAAGTGAATAGATCCTTGCTCCAGTTGAAAATAAGGCAAACTAACAACTTCCTTTAAAAAGTGTATTTACTTTGTTCATCGGTGGTTCAAAGTTAAAAACTGTGACTGACCATATAACCGACTCGGTGACAATACAAACAGGTTCCAAGTCAGTAAAAATGTAACATACAAACATACAAAACATAAAATACATATCAATGGTGGAGTGAACATGCTGCATTGTCATTAGTTTACAAGAGGAATATATTTTGATATTTTATGTACAGATGTTTTAACAATTATATTAATAATTAAAAAATGTAGAATATAAATATTCACTAAACTAAATGGTTAACGGCATCCTGGTGTTTAGACTTTTAGTTGGTTGGTTTTCTTTACCAGACATTTGTCACATCGTGGGAAAAAGTCTCTAGCTTGAAGCTAGTGGTGCCCCTTGGTAAAAATGAGAACCGCTAACGATACTAAAATGCTAATGCAGAGAAAATCCAAGGACAAATGTAGAAACGTTTTCTACACAATGACACAAGTATCTGGCGAAGAAACGGCAGTCCTGGGTGTGTGTGTGTTTCTCTTCAGGCAGATTCCAGTTGTTTTCAGTCGATTCCAGAAAAACCTAAAGAATTGAGTCGTATGAATGCAGCTCTGGAAAAACAGGTTAGGCTAGACTCAGTTCTATTTCTGTCTGTGCTTTAGGTGAAATGAGACATTCAACACTGCCTGGGTTGGGGGCTCCATTCCCAAAGAGGCTGCCCACAATAAAAATCTATGCAGTACAGTGAGGCGCTCTGGAATAAGAAAAGTTAAGGTCTCACTGTGGGTTCTGCTATTGGGTTTCTGCTTTATCTTCATTTTCTCCATCTGACAAAAACCTTCTGGAGTTATCCCTCAGATATTAGAACTGTTCTTAACCCGCTCAGTTAGTGAAACTTCATGTAAACAATCATCCAACTCAACATGGGGCCCGGGGACGCCACGGGGTCCTTCAAGGTCCCCATGTAGTTTTAACAGAGGGGGATAGTGTTTTGAGAATGGGGATTCTGGTAGCACCCCATCTCTACTATTTGTGCTTAAATATAAAAAAAACGAACTAATATTTTGTTTCCCACCATCCCAAGTTTAGGATTTTCCCGAGAGTGGTGCAACTTGTCCCAAAGTGTCTTTCTACGTATCACAGTCGATCGCCTTTGTAGGGGCTGCAAGTTCCATCTCCTCTCTACTCCACCTTCCAGATGGCGATCTTTCCGTCATGCTTGGCGGCTCCACTGAGGACGTAGCGGTCCTCGGCAGAGCAGAGCGCTGTCACACTGTCGCTGTGGCCGTGCAGCTCTTTCAACACCAGGTGGCGCTCTATGTCCAGTATATAAACCTTCCCTTTGGTAGAACTGCGGCCTCGACCGCCTACCCATACCTAGAGAAGGGGGGGGGGGCACAAAGAGGAACATAATCTTGTAGTTATTGTGTTATTTTTGTGCTTATTTGTGTGTGTGTGTATGTGCGTGCATTTTTTCCTGTCAATGTGTGTGTGTGTGTGTGTGTGTGTGTGTGTATGTATGTATACTAACTTGGTTTTTAACTTTAATCATGCAGTAACATCCACTGCAGTCCTGTAGTGCCACACGGTGGTAGGGTTTGGTGGTGTCCTTTAGATGCCATACACACACCTCCCCGGAGTCCACACACACACTCCACAGCTCCTCCTTCTGATACACACACACACACACACACACACACACACACACACACACACACACACAAATAAGACACATCCAAAAACAAAGGGTCACGCACAAACATGCACACAAGTCAGATGTGCAGACACACACACATCCAAAAAGACAAACACAATAATGCACACACATTGTGAAGACTGATAAAGCACAGAGAGACACACAGTAGAAGAGTGTGTGTGTGTGTGTGTGTGTGTGTGTGTGTGTGTGTGTGTGTGGTACCTCAGGTAACAGCAGTAGAGAGCTGAATGTAGCAGCAGATCCTCTTTGTTGCTCTGGGAGAATCAGACGATGTTTCAACGAGCCATTTCTCCATACCTCCATTATACTGTCCCTGGAGCCTGGGGAGAGAGAGAGAGAGACAGTCAGACAGACAGACAGACAGACAGACAGACAGACAGACAGACAGACAGACAGAGAGAGAGAGAGAGAGAGAGAGAGAGACAGTCAGACAGACAGACAGACAGACAGACAGTGGACATATATATATATATAGTGGACATAAAACTTACAGTACATTCTGAGACTATGTGTAAGTATGTGTGTGTGTGTGTGTGTGTGTGTGTGTGTGTGTATGTGTAACTTACAGCACCACAGGGTTCCGTTATAGTTGTAGACAGACAGCAGACGATCACAGGACAGACGAAAATGCTTCCTCACCTGAGAGAGCGAGAGAGTATGGTTTGACACAAGAGGCACAACAATATATAAATAAATAAAACAAAATCAGAAAAACTAGACACATCACCGGTAACTCCCTTCATCATTACCGTCACTCTACTGTATTATCTAATGCTCTGGGTGAGACTGTCTAATAAAGCAGGACTATGTTATAAATGCTATAAAACCATTTCTAAACTAAGTGGTTTGACACTGACCTGTAGAGTAGCGACGTCCCACATCATGACGCTTCCCTCTGCACTGCAGGAGTACGCCACCTTCTGGCTGGAAAACACAACACAGCGAGCCTTTTGCATTTTAGAGATTTATCTGACACTTTTTTCCAGAGCGACTGAGTGAGCAAGAAGAGATTCAGTGTCTTGAAGGACAGGACACATGGGTGTTGTGGGGATTGAACCTGTGACCTTTTGGTGCAGGAACAGTCTCTCCAATCTTTGTCTTTCCTGACTGTTTCTGTCAGTTTGACCTGTGTGTGTGTGTGTGTGTGTGTTACCTGTATTTGTCTGTGCTGACGGACAGTCCAGTGACCTCAGCCCTGTGGTCAGTCAGCTGTCTGTTACAGACCATGGCCACCATGCTGATGATGTAGATGACAGAGTCTTCAGAGCCCATCCAGACCTGGTCCTTATCAACTTCCAGCATGCAGTTCTGGGAGAAGAGAGAGATGTCGTTGACGTTTAGACAAGTCATCTGGTAACCAGAAAGTCACAGGTACAATCACCTGCCACTTGCTGACTGGAGTGGGCGGTTGAAAAAGAGTTATTACCACTTTATGTTATTATAAATTTACTATGATAAGAGAGTTATAATAACAAAAACTGAATTGTGCTGCAGTGCAACACCTAACCTCTCCACTAGGTGGGACCATTGTTCTAATAAACTACAGTATTTGGCTACTGTACAGTTAACCATCAACACACAGGGCCCCATTCCAACACTATTACATCGATCCTTCCTATGTCTCCAATTTTGAAAAGGTTGTCTGTAGTAAGGAGAAAATAGTGGTCTGTAAGTCTTAAAATATGACTCAATTATGTGAAAAACCGCTGGCAAAATTTGCACTGCAAATCTAGGCTGAATAGGATATTTTTCAATGTATTCATTTAGAAGAAAACTCCCTGCAGAATTTCTGAATTTAATAATATAAATTTCAGAATTTGTTTCAATATGCTTTTTCTGTTGCCACCCCCTTCCATCTACACACAGAGAAGATAACATATTTCATGTGACTGTGACCAGCATGGAGGTGAGCAAATTAGCACAGTCCTTAGAATCCTTAACCTCATTTACCCATAACGGATTTACCCATAACCCCTAAGGAGCTTCAGAGAACTCCTGTCTTTTTACTGGACTTCAAGGTCCATGGTCCTTCATGTGCTAAAGAAATGTCATGATCCTAGGGCGCATGAAAACTACTCAAACTACATTGTAGTTTCCAAAATATATGACCGCCATTCCAAAAATCAGGCTGTTTTTCTTTCATTCCTGCCAATTTGACTCCATTCAACAGAAGTGAAAGTGGGAAAACAGTATTATCTGTAGCTAAAGTCAATGGCATGCATGTTGTTTATCTGCTGATTCTACCCATTCACTTGAACCAACAGTATATGCGGCCTAAGGCTCGGAAAGCAGTTAACACTAGAAGAACTAGTTTAGGATCACTGGTACGCTACCATGACAAATCAAAACTTCACTAGAACAGAAGAAAGTGTAAAATGAATATACAGTATATATGAATGTGTGTAGTTGCATAATGTGTACACACAGCAGACATGTGTATGCCACTACTGTGTGTCTTTGTGCATGAATGTTTATTGTTTCTGAGTGTGTGTGTATGTATGTGTGTGTCTGTCTCCGTGCGTTGGTGTGTTTCTGTACAGTATGTCTGTTTGTGTGTGTGTGTTCTTACCAGTCTTGCATTCCCAACTTGTAGACAGGTGTGTGTCAGGGACCAACTGGATGCATCAAACACCATCACCTTCCCCTCGCTCACAGACACCCACAACTGACCTGGAACGAACACACACACACACACACACACACACACACACACACACACACATTTGTGTTTATTGTGTTATTTTTCAATACCTTATCACAAACTTGTAACATACAGCTGCCAAAGTTTAATCTCACCCTGGTGGGTGAATTACTATTAACTCAGTTGTTGACAGAGTATCACTAAAGAGACTACATGCATCACATACAAGTGCACCTTGAGTATTTCAAATCAGTTTCAGAACTCTGTGTGTTAATTCAAAAAGCAGGGCGGGAGCCTCGCAGTTACGCCTCAGTGTGTCCTGACCCTTCATATAGAGATCTATTTTTCTGTTTCTGGCTCCACCCTAACTTTACCTAACGGTCGGATTTCCTGCAACGTATTCATCGCTATTTAAAAACACCACTGGGGGAGGGAAAATGAAAGTAACATCCTGTATTTCATAGGAGGAGAGAGGGAAGGGAAAACGGGAGGGAGTAGAGGAGAGTGGACAGGGGAGTGTGAGAGAGAAGTGGGAGCGGGCTGGCTATGATCCAAAGACTCAGTTCAGTGACCTACATTCAGACCAGGGAGAGGGAGAGAAAGAGCAGGGGAGAAAGAGGGGGAGGAAATGAATAGCAAGACTTGTTTTCACTGACCGAAATCCCAGAGAGCCGACTCCCACAGAACAGATCAGCACTCTGAATACGTATGTGTGTTTGTCACTGTCACTGTGTGCGTATGTGTACATGTCACCCACATCTTTGAGTTCCTGTGTGTGTCAGTATGTGTTTGAGTCTGTGTGTGTGTGTGTGTGTGTGTTTGTGTAGCCACTCCTAGTGCCGGCGGTCAATCCGCCACCAACCAGGCTACTAAGTGGTCACAGATGGTCTGTCTATTGAAGGCCATGGCTGCATACCATTTTTACACGTTGTTCCCTCTCCCTCTCCTCATGCACCAGTCTTGTCTAATAAAACTGGGGGGTGGAGGGTTGCCGTACAAAGGTA
The DNA here is from genome assembly GCA_034670405.1 of Hoplostethus atlanticus. Classification (NCBI taxonomy): domain Eukaryota; kingdom Metazoa; phylum Chordata; class Actinopteri; order Trachichthyiformes; family Trachichthyidae; genus Hoplostethus; species Hoplostethus atlanticus. The sequence continues at coordinate 6,041,656 of JAXDDX010000006.1, read as the reverse complement.
AACAACACGTTTTGTGTGTTTTCAAGGTCAAATGTCATGAATGGAATTTAGATTTCATATCATAACAAAAACATAGCCATGAATGCTGTTCGACAGTATTCAGTTTACTTCTGTACTAACAGGCTGGGAGATCTATTTTGAAGTAATTGAACTCACTATCACTATTCACACACTCACTGCTCCGTGGCTTGGCAGGGCAGTATGGATCCATCTTCTATTAGTATGTTAGTGATATCTCAGACACCGCTGATCGGATTTTGCTGAAACTTGCTCTTGCTCTTATTTTGAAGTTAAAAAATAATTTCCCCTCTCCCCTTGGCTCTCATTTCTTTTCCTAACCCTTCTCTCTTACATTCTCATTCTAATATCAGGAACATTGTCAGGGCACCAGGGGTGCTGCAATGAATTCTGGGGCCCCCACCCCGATGCATCAAATTTAGTTCAGTATAACCTCTCCCCCTCTTCATTTTCTTAAATGAAGAAACAGTTTGTTACTCATTGTTCCAAAGTTTAGGGGCCCTGATTGAAAATCAGCTTTAATCTGGACTTTTGTCTGAAGATCTCAAACTCAGCTGTGTCTGTACATAAGGAGATAAAACCTTCACAATGTATTCTGGAGCTAAACCATTCATTGCTTTAAAAGTACTCAATAACATCTTGAAATCGATTCTAAAAATCAACTGGAAGCCAGTGTAAGTTGGCTAAAATGGGAGTTATATTTTCTCTCAGGGAGTTACAATACTCAGTACGAGATGAAATAAGTGCATGAATGACTCTAAAAAGAACAGAAGGGACTTTTAGAGATAGAAACAAGACTAAACAACTCTTTGGACTTGTACAAGGATGGACCACTTATGCGTCCCTCCACATGAAAGTAATTCAGTTAGGGATACAAAATAGCACAACAGCTTATTGTACTTTGTATTTACAACTTTTCTTTTCTTCAAGTAGCCTTGGGGACAGCCTTCCTTCCCAGTATTTTAGAGGGAATTCTGGCTTAGTTCTATTTGTGTTTTCCCATAAATGAGGGAACAGACCGGAGAAGGAAGTGGTGTTGAGTAACTTGTCTATTAGTTGTCAGCTTTATGACTTTGTGTGTGTTAGTGAGTGAAAGAGCGAGCAAGCAAGAGGCGATAACATGAAACAAAGGTCAAGTGTGTGTATGTGTGTGTCTGTCCGTGTGTATGTGTATTTGTCACAATTGAAACCCTGTATAGTGAAACTACCTCTGCAGCTCTGAAGAGCCAATCAGATCACAGACTCCAAGACTGACCAATCAGAGAGAGTGCAACCTGACACATGTCATCACAGTGATAATAGAGCGCTGAGAAGGTTACTGGGTTACGGGACACAATCATGGGCGGTGTGTGTGTGTGTGTGTGTGTGTGTGTGTGTGTGTGTGTGTGTGTTATATTTGTGTGTCTGTGTGACTATATGAATGTACCTGGCGTGTATAGCAGTACGTCCACAGCTTGAGGTGCAGTGAGCTCCAGGGAAGGGTTAATTTTGTGTTTCAGCGTCTCTGCGGTTGTCCTGGGAACCATCATGGGCACTAGACACACACAAAGGGAAGCACAAAGCTTTGTTAGACGACGTAACTAACCTTAAGACACTCCAAGGTGATGAATACTGGGAAGAAAAGCTGCACGGAAAACCTAAAAATAGCACTCAGAATTGCCACATAACGTCTGATGAGTCATCTTGTACTTCGGGGCACGTTAACACTTCAATTCCCAGATGCTTTTACACCAAAACGCACCTCTCTTATGTTCCTTACAACCAGAAGCAACTCCCCCTAGCCCCTTGCAAAAGCCCATAGAAAGGGTGTTTAACTGTGTGCCATTGTAGTTTAACAATAATAATCATCATCATCATCTACCTTCCATCTTGATGCGGTCAAAGTGAGCCAGTTTAGACGCAGCGTAGATGGCCTTGTTGCTCTGAAGGCTGCCTACCACTGCATCCATTAACAACGCATTGGTCAGAGCCTGCTGCATGTACTGGGGGTCCTAGAGACAGACAGAAGAAGAAGAAGAAGAACATAAGAAACAACACAAAAATAGTTACATAAAAGCAGTTTATAACAATGCATCTTAGTAATTGAGTTAAAAACTGAATTCACATTTAACATTAATTACATTTAACTCATTGGTAGGAGCATGCTATATTTACAGGGAGAAACAGAGGTAGAAAGAGGGGAAAAGACGAAGCGTGTTTGATAATTGACTGAAATTAACATCATATTTCTTTCTTATCAAGCTGGTTAGACAGGCTGGCTATAATATGTACAAACTGAAGGCACACTTACTGATTTATAGTACGTAGCGACTACAAATAAAGGGAACTGAGAGAGTATGGGAAATAACAGAGAGGCCAAGAGAGAGAGAGAGAGACAAGTTACCTGGTTTCACAGAGGAAACCCATTTGTGTGTGTGTATTTATGTTCATCCACACACACACACACAACACACTCCACACACACCTTGTGCTGGTCGGCTATGTTGCGTCCGGCCCACATCTCCTTGACCATCAGGTTCCAGAGCTCAGTCTCCGTCTTCAGGTTGGCCTCGAACGCCTCCTTCCTGCCCCGAACACGCAGCTTCAGACTGGGGATCCGCAGGAGCAGGAAGGGAGCTGAGGACACCTTCACCTCCTACAGCGAGACAGACGGAGGAAAAGAAGAAAGTTTCCTAGTTTCAACAATAATGTAGGGAGGTCAAAGGTCAGCTACAAAACAAGCACCTGTGGGAGCCAATAGGGTTTGAAGGATGATTTCTCTGCTCGCTACGCCACCCCGCTGATGACTGCATCTTTATTATTTAGCTTTATTCCTCTCGTCTCACCTCTATGTCTCGGTACTGTGCCACCTCGACGTATCCCGGTCGTCCGTCTGTCAGTAGGAAGAGCCGTCGCTGGGTCATGGCGATCTTCCCCACACCGCGGCTCGTCTTCACCGAGGACGACAGCTTGAAGACGCACTCGCTGGGCTCGATGTGCTCCAACACAGACGTGGGCAGACACACCTGAGAAATACATTGATACGAGTTGATTTATATGGATTTCACATCAAAAGAGACATAGCTGGTAAAAGAACAGACCCTCAACTTCTGACTAGGGGTCTTCATTGACCTCCATGTTGAACTATGTTAACACATTAATAACAGCAGAGAAGACCAACGTTAGTTCACTGTCCTGATACTTTGCCTTTGAATAAGATGGACTTTACCTCAGTTACCTAATGCTGAGGCCATGGACTGTATATATGAATATAACTTCAGTTATTTGAACAAGTTTCAGTGTGTGATTACTCTTGGCGAACACGTGAACTGTCACAAAGTGGACACATCACTAGCAAGGTAACGTGATATAACGGGTTTAGGCGTCACTAGCTACAAGCTTGGGAAAGTGCATTTACTTGCATAGAGTTTATACAGACCTCCTGTGCCTCGGCCTCAGTCTCCTTCCAGATGGTGTAGAAAACCCTAAACAGATCTGGACCAACCTGCTTCTGATGGCCTGGGAGACACAGAGACACAGTGGGAGTGGGACCAAAGCATGTTGACGTTAATTGTAGTGTTCAGAGTGTGCCACCATGCATTTCACTGCACTTCTGTACTGTTATAACTGTGTATGTTACAAATAAAGCTTTGCATCTTGAACCTTCTTGTTTTAATCGTCATTTACCCAGGGAAGGAAAATTCAGCACGCTTTATAGCAACATCCCGTACCCCTTTCCAAATGATCTAATCTGCCAGCATGCCAGTGGAGTGCTGTTACAGTATGACAACAATTATTTCATACAGAGGCTCTGTACCCCCCCCCCCCTCCACCACCACCACCACAGCTCTGCACCCCCTCTGCCCCCTACAACCACAGTCCTCTACTGTTGGACACTGAGCAGTATAGTTAAGTACGTAACTGTATGACGACAATTACTTCATACAGAATCTCTGTTCACTACCACACACACACACACACACACACACACACACACACACACACACACACACACACACACAGCACTGTGCCCAGTCAGTCTCTTTGTTACAAAACAATGTAGACTGCCAGCATGCCAACAGGGTGATTTGACTGTCTAACTTATTGACTCTGTATCTGGTTTTATCAACTCATCTTGGTGGATGTATGTACAGTATGAATGGTTTATGTGGTGATTTGGAATATGCTTTATTTATAACCATGCTTCCCTTATGGGGCAACACAGAATAGAAGAGAACAGAGTCTGAGTGCCAAATGCCGTTAAGAATTATTTTCGGTGGATAAATCATTAAGATAAATCATTATCAATGATTTATTGGCTGGTAACCTTAAGAGATGATAACATACCTCAGTTATACACAGTATTTGGTTGTTGCCTGCTGTTTTCAAACGTTGTTCCATTCCAGTCTAAGTGAGTTTTAAATTAAAATTGTAAATCTGTTGACATACTACCTGATTCTGTACATAAAATAGCATTGAAAACGAGTAGGGTGAATAGAACAGACGTGAACTGAATAGAGCAAAAAAAGCTGACAGGGTGAGGAAGCAGTTGTAAGCAAGCAGGTGTGACCCATCTTTGTTTTTATTGGCTGTTTAGGACCGACCCAAGCACTGGGTTGTAAATACTGAGTTAGAGTTACAATTCAATCTAAGAAAGTATACAGTGGAGAGAGACAGGAGAGAGAGAGAGAGAGAGAGAGAGAGGGAGGGAGAGAGAGAGAGAGAGGATGTTCAGAGGTTGTGCTCTGGATTCAAACCCACAATGCTGAATTGTGGGTAAGTACTTGGTATGCCTCGATATGCCCACTGAGCTATCCAGAGGCCCCCGGAGAGTTGCTATGTAGTCGGGAATTTGGAGTTGAGCAATCTGTTTTGGTTGTTTGACACTACACCTCCAATACTTTGAACAATCAGAGTTACTGAGAACCACTCCTGATACTGACTCAGAGAGATTCTTTCCAATAACAGAACATGGAGGTCAAAATAAGCTTCCTTCCTAAAGAAATATTTCCATCTCACGCTATTGTCTTTTCTTCAAAAATTACCCCTTCAGTACGGAGTCCGCCTCTCCTTGTTGAATCATATCCCCTGTCCCATATCTCCTCCTGCTCCTCTCCTTGCACCAACAAGCTCTTATCTTGAAGTAAAACCAAACATCCCCTATGACCCGCCCCTCAGCTTCTACGTCTCTTATTTCCTCTTGAATGATCATTCTAAGATCACAGGACAGCTTATTCTACTGTTGCTGCTCTGGACAAGAGCTAAACGTCTGAAGCTCAGCGAAATGTCTAAAACGTAGAAGAAATGACCAAGGATGAAAGGAGTGGCAACCTGAAAGAATTTAATCTACTATGGGTTGAATCTAGTATGAAGTACACAAACCCAAAAGGGGCTTAACCACAGGATTAATAGGGAGGTGGCTATTGTCATCAGAAGTAATAGGCAGGCCTTTTAAAATTACAAATGTTACCAAAAGTTGCTAAATGCAGCTACCCACTTGCCAAATGTTGATAAACTGTGGTTATGACCAAGTCTGTCAGTTGTATCCACCACCCCACTAGTTACTGTGGCCAGTTGATAACTGGTCAGACGTAGTGTAGCTCGGCCCTCGGCTATGGCAACACTTAGACAAACTCTCCTTCAAGAGGTAGTGAGGTAATGATTAACCTGAGGAATGTCTGACTGGAAAGTAAAGAGAGAAGTCGGGGTATAGATGCATGTGTGTGTGTGTGTGTGTGTATGCACGTGTGTGTGTGTGCGTACACTGAGATGTGGGAGGCAGTGAAAAACAAACCCCTCAGAGTTAGCAATAAAAGCGCTACAGGGCACCCTCTTAGATCAAAACAGATGGGTAAAGGCCTGACAGCGCTCACACACACATGCACTTGTTTACATTATATGGCGTTTACTTCCCTCACCTCTAGGGAACTGTCACCCCCCCCCCCACCTACCTACGGTCAGGGCATCAAACAGTCTATGAATGGTTCCTTGGTCTTTTACGATGCCAGATTCCTGGACACATTTCACAAACTCCTCCAGCTGCATGTATTTTTTTGGCAGGTGGAAACGCTTTACGGCATCATCCTCCTGCTTGTTGCCGTGGCGCGCGCGCTCCAGCTCCTGGTCCCTCTTGACCCGACTGATGAGGCGCTTCAGCTCTGGGCGCCTGTCCGCCTGTGGGGGGGGGGGGTTGTTAAAATTATTATCACAGCCCTGAACATTATGGTCATCATTACGGGAATCATCATGGTTGTTAATGTCACCTTCACTGTCATCGCCACCGTGTAAAAATATATGGCGTCATAATATACTGTCATATAAAAAAGTCATAATATGCATGGCAGGGCGTGCGAGAGGTGTTCAGTTATCCAGATATGACTGGAGTCACTGATGAGCAGACTCCATTGCTGTTGATAAGTTAATGGTGAAAAATGTTCTGCTATTGTAGCTGCACTGGAAACAGCTTCACATGACGTCATGTCATTTATCCACGGGATTAAGAAAAGTACATCACCAAGCAACAAAATGGACCCAGAAAAAACAAGGTACCATCACCAATAGCTGTTTTTTTCCCAGTTTGAGGGTTTTAGGGTGGATTTTTCCATTAAATGCAGCTGGGTAGCAGCATTAACAACCCAGTATCACAAACTGATGCCAAAGTACATGACAGCGCCCTTCTCATCCATGAAATCGATAGCCATCTATGGCCCTGGTCCTACCTGTGAGCGTTCAGCGTCAAGCAGTGAGTCAACCAGGGATTTGACCACCTGAGAAGGAAATATATCCGAGTCGGTCTTATAAAGACTCTGGAAGTCCTCCAAGGCATCGAGACGTCTGTTGGACACTGTGTTTACCAAACCACGCAGGTAGTGATACCTAGGATAGAGAGAGAGAGAGAGAGAGAGAGAGAGAGAGAGAGAGAGAGAGAGAGAGAGAGAGGAGATAGGGATGAGGGGTCAGACACAGTAGAAGGTTTAATGTCCAAGACTCTGACTCAGACAAGAGATATGAACTTAATTGATACATCACAAATCAGGTTGAGTTCAGTTTTGAAGCTAGCTACAGAAGCTAGTTCTTAAGCAAGCACATAGCAATGACAACATTTTAACAAAGAGTTGTTTCTGTGCAGCAGGAAGATGAATGTGAGTGAGACTTTGGGCCGTCACACACATCCAGACAGACCGACACAACTTTAATAATCATCTGCTGGCAAAGCTGTAGCAGGAGTAGCATTCAATCAACTCCTTTTGATACTAAAAAAGTAAAACCATCTTTCTTGTAAACAGAAATGTCTTTTGACTTTCTATCAATGTTTTGCTTTCTTTTCCTCTCCTCTCCTCCCCATACCTGGCCAGTAGTGCAGAGTCGTCAGATGGCGCAGCGTTGATAGCTTTCCCCAGGGAAACGACCATGTCAGAATAATAGTTCTGGACGTAGTGGTAGGCCAGGGGAGGGGGGAACTCTGGAAGACGGAAAACCTTGAGTGCTTTCTGGGGCGACTTCAAACCTGGATGGACACAAAGGAAATTATTAATTGATTCTTTATTGTTTTATGTGTTTTTATCAAGTTAGTGCTGTCCTTTAAAAGATCCTTTAAAAGTCTTGTACAAATTTTGTACAAATCCATTTTTGAGCAGTATTAGTTTAATGAAAGAAAGAAAAGTTGTATTATTGTGAAAATTCAACTCAAGTCTACACTCTCTGACACTCCCTCTCTCTCCATCCTTCCATTTTCCTACCCAACCCTCCCTCCATCAGTACGGACCAGTATCAGGAGTCATCTTCCTGAGGGAGCCTGGTCTGTTGGCGTGGACGGCAGCTATGGTGTCGGTGGCAGGTTGTTCCAGGTTAGGCAGGCTGGCCCCCAGTCTCCTGCTCAGCCTGTCCTCGGGGCTGGCGTAGCTGCTGTAGCCGCCCCGGGTCAGGCCAGATAGGAGGGGGCGCCGAGGGGACTCTGTCGTAGCACGATTCCTGGAGGAAAACGAGGGAGAGAGTGAGAGAAACTTTATTCGGTGTTTCCTGTAGGAGTTTGTGTAGATGGAGCAGTATAAGATGGCCCAGGCTGGGCAATAAAGCCAATAAAGACTAATTTCATTGATGATTCATTGTTAATTGTCATTTAATTGTTAAGACATTTGGTGCCGTCTCTGCTGGAAAAGAGATCCAGTTACTCCAGCTGCTGGTCCGGATGGCATATCTGGGCGAGTACTGAAGACCTGTGCTAATCAGCTAGCTCCAGTGTTCACCACTATATTCAACATCTCCCTGGCTGAGTCTGTGGTCCCCGCCTGCTTCAAGAGATCCACTATTGTCCCTGTGCCCAAGAATGCTTCTCCAGCATGCTTGAATGACTACCGACCGGTGGCCCTCACCTCGGTGGTCATGAAATGCTTCGAGAGGCTGATAAAGGACTACATCTGCGCCTTCCTCCCTTGCTCCATGGACCCGCTGCAGTTTGCTTATCGTCCCAACAGATCCACGGATGATGCTGTCTCCCAGGTACTGCACACCACACTCTCTCATCTGGACAGCCGGAAGGGGGGCTATGTGAGACTGCTGTTCATTGACTATAGTTCAGCTTTCAATACCATAGTCCCCACCAGACTGGCTGGCAAGCTGATTGAGCTGGGACTGAACACCCCCCTGTGTGCCTGGATCCTGGACTTCCTGACCGCCAGGCCCCAGGTGGTCAGGGTGGGCAGACACACCTCCAACCCCCTCACCCTGAACACAGGATCCCCCCAGGGTTGCGTCCTCAGCCCCCTACTGTACTCCCTGTACACACATGACTGTGTGGCCAGGTTCAGCTCCAACACCATCATTAAGTTTGCGGATGACACAGTGGTGGTGGGCCTGATCTCCGACAACGATGAGAAGGCCTACCTGGAGGAAGTTGCTGATCTGTCACTCTGGTGCCAGGACAACAGCCTCCTCTTGAATGTCACCAAAACTAAGGAGCTGATTGTGGACTTTAGGAGGACACAACAGAGGACGTACTCACCACTGGGGATTAATGGGAATACTGTGGAGAGGGTGAGCAGGTATAAATACCTGGGAGTCCACATCACCGAAGATCTCACATTGACACTCTGGTGAGAAAGGCGAGGCAGCGCCTTTACCACCTCAGGCAACTGAGGAAATTTAAAGTCTCCCGGAGGATCCTTCAGTCCTTCTACTCTGGAGCTGTGGAGAGCATCCTGACAGGAAGCATCACTGCCTGGTTTGGCAGCAGCTCCGCTCAGGACAGGAAGGCTCTGCAGAGAGTAGTGCGTTCGGCTGAGCGCACTATTGGAACGACACTCCCCACCCTGCAGGACTTGTACACCAGGAGGTGCAGAACCAGAGCCTGCAGGATCATGAAGGATCCTCACCACCCCAACAACGGACTGTTTCAGCTGCTGCGGTCAGGCAAGCGCCTCCGTAGTCACGCTGCCAAAACAGAGAGACTGAGACGGAGTTTCTTTCCTCAGGCCATCAGGACTGTGAACTCTGACCTCACCAGGGCCCCCACCAAGACACACACACTGCCCCTCTTATGCACACACACACTTAGGTAAAGACTACACATAATTTATAATTTATATTATATTATACATACAATTTTTCCCTTTTTTTACTATATTTTTTTATAAAGTGCTCTTATTGTAAATATTGTGTTCTTTATATAGAGCTCTTAAAAACTGTGACATTGTAAATATTATGCTGGTTATTGTAAATAGTGTGAACCTGTTATTTTGCACATTTCTGCTGAGCATTGCCACTTTGCATTTCACTACACACCTCGTGTGTGTATGTGACAATTAAACTTCTTGAATCTTGAATCACTACATGGGCATCTTTGTTTGTCATTGTCGTAACTTATTTTTTCTCTTATTTTGGCATGACATGTTTTTAATAAGCCCCATGGGGTTTGCTTCTCTATCTCCCACTGTTTGTATTTCTTTACGCTCTTTACTTTTATTTACATTTTTTTTTTTTATCATTTGTATGTGAAAATGGACTAAACGTTGTATAACTGCCCCAAGACAGCTCTGGGGCAGCTGTCTAAGCAGAGTATTTTCACTATGTCTGGAGGGGGAGGGAGGACAGGGAGAGAGGTCACTGTTAGTTGTTAAGTCTAGTTGTTAAATGTTTCACTTTGTAGTAAATGAACTGTCTGCGTGCCTCAGACGGATGTGAGGAACCAAATCATGACTCACGCTGTGTGCAATATGGGAATTGACCGACTATGACAGTCGAGACAGACCTACTTGGCATGAATAAAACTGAGTCACTATTGTTTCAGCTTGCATATTAATCACCCTCTCTTTCCTCAGTGATGACATCATACCAGCATGACTGACCCTCAGTGATGACATCATACCAACGTGCTTGTACCTGTATACATGGTTGCGTGTGTTGAGCTCCATGCGGCTGAAGGCGTCCATTTTCCTGCTCAGTCTGTCTCTCAGGAAGGAGTGGAAGATATGGGTGTCTAATACCTGGACACACACACACACACACACACACACACGTCATGTATACGTGCAACAAAATATAATATATATAATACAGTTACATGCAGCACAGGTAGTCACAATGTGTGTGTACCTTCTTGTAAAAGGGCTGGTCTGCCACATCCCTGGTCCTCAGAAACTCCTCACTGTTAAAAACTCTATGTTCATAGTTTAGGAAGTCCTGGACCCCTCTGACGGAGAAACATGAGACAGAGAGAGAGAGAGAGACAGAGAGAGAGAGACATATAGAGATAGTGTGAGAGAAAAAGAGAGAGAACGAGCGAGGCAGGGACAGAAAGACAGAGAGGCAGAGTGATAAAAAATAACTTCATTGCAATTCAGAAATTGGTGCAATACATTTCAATGTCTGGCAAAATGAGGCCCTGCCGTGTACAGGACACACACACACACACACACACACACACACACACACACACACACACACACACACACACACACACACACACACACACACACACACACACACACACACACACACACACACACACACACACACACACACACACACACAGCCCTCTGCACTGGATGAACACACAGACTGCAATTCCTCCATGGATGTTATTGTACATTGTTATTTGTATTCTCATGTTGCTGAGAGGAGAAGTCAATTGATGAATAAACTCTGAGCTTTGAACACACCTGAAGACATTGACCACTAGTTCCAGCGCGATGTTTTGTATCTGTGTGTTGAGGCGTCTCTGCCAGTCTCTGCGTTGGCATCGCAGCTCATTGGCATCGGTGCCCGCTCCAAGTCGACACAGCTCCAAGTCGTAGTGAAGCTGGAGACATTCTGCCCTGGACACACATATAACCCAGAGTGACCATTTCATTCATCTATTCACACTGTTTCCTGTGTCATTTTGTTTAGCACGAATGCCTGTGGGTAGATTCAGTTCCCTGTTTTGATCCTAGCTGTGGTTCTATTGCAGGTCGCAGTGCTAAAAACATGGTGGGTGCAGGGTGGCGTGTTACCTTGATGCAAAGCTGTCAGCAGCAGCCAGAGGGATGGCTGGTAGTTCAATGGTTTCAGCCCATGACGACTGAATGTTGCCATCATCGATATTCACCAGGATGAGGTCCTCTGTCTCCTACACACACAAACACACACACACACCCACACACCAGTGGTGAATGCAGTGGAGAATAAGCAGTTATTGTTAAATATGTGAGCTCAGCCAGGACATGGAGGTAGTAAATTCCCCAAAAGGCAAAGTTGAGTGTTTTCCAACTGCCTAGACAACAGTTTATTTTCCCTCTTAAACAACAGCTCAGCAAATATAAACAGAATTTTAGCAAAAATGTGTGTGATTTGGTGTGATGTCTTTTCCTAGTAATGCCAGGGGTTCTGGTCAATACCTGAAACATAATCATTTCCACCAGTCAACATGAGATCTCACGCAATGGAAACATTTCTTCACTATTCCAGCAAATAAGACAATGCTTAGTATCAGCCAGATAATGGAGCAGTTCTCTACCCAGAACAGCTTGATACAGCAACCTATATTTATGCTTGTGAGCCTCACTGTCACTAACTGCTCTCTTTTTTCAACGGTGTACTGGATGAAAAGTGCATTTTAATTGCCTGTATACAGTCACAGCTTACATTTCTCTTAAGCCAAAATGCACCAACAACTACAACATTACTCCTATCATCTTGGACAGGTCAGGTCAGTCTAGATTTTACCAACATGACTTTATGCCACACTGACAATGAATGGGTGCACTCACAGCAGCGACCTCTTCAAAATGACTGATGTGACAGCCCATCAGGAAGGCAGTAGGAGCCATGACGAAGTCCAGCATTCCTCTAGCCAGGACAGGAACATATGGCTGCTGCCAGCACATAGGCTGGAAGACACGGAGAGAAGAGCAGGAAGGAATTAACAAGTGAATGAATGGATGGATAGTTGGACAGACAAGTCAGGATCACTGAAGGTATAAAAGTGGTGTTAATATTTAAGACCTTGTTGACAGTGAGGATATAACAGAAACGTGTGTGTGTGTGTGTGTGTGTGTGTGGCTACACTGACCTGCAGGTACAGCAGCAGGCTCTCTGCTACCAGAGTGAGTCTGGCCCAATCAGCTGAGAAGAGGACCAGCCTCTGTTCTTGGAGGAGAAAGGACAGCACCTAGAGATGGAGCGGGGGGATGGGTGGGGTTTGTCTCAGTGGGTTAACTGTACTTGTCACTAAAGCATATACGGCCGTAACCAGATAATTAGTAATTAGCACTATCTAGCTAACCTGAAGTAACAAAGGGGATTACGTTGTTGAAAATAAAAACAACAGAATGTTAGCCATTCTGAAACAGGATGTGGTATATACTGTATATGATGTCCTCCTAAGGAGAACAGAGCAAACCAAGACAACCAAGAGCTCTGCCTGGATAGTGCCTACTTTCACATTAACCCAATGAGCGTCGCGGCTTAAGCTGAGTCATGACATGACATGATACCATGCTCTATATTACCTGCAGCAGTGTTGTGTGCGTGAAACAGAGGAATGGCAGATGTAGGTCTATGTCGATAACAGGTCTGTCCTGGTCCTCTCTGGAGGGAAGAACCACCTGGAGAGGACGGAGACTGAACGACTACCACAAACACACACAAGTTACTTTACTGTAAGGATCTATGAAAGATAAACAACTAGACAGACAGACAGACAGACAGAGCACACAAGAGCGAGAGACAGAGAAAGAAAGACAATGACAACAGAGTTTGACAGATTAACAGAGATTTAGTTAGCTGGAAATAGATAGAGAGTTATAACTAGAGAAAGAGAGACACAAGACAAACAGAGAGCTTGCTAGAATAACAATGTCTCACCACATGAAGCTGTCCGGGAGGCGGTATGGGGACCAGCGACAGCTTGGCTGAAAACTCTTTGACCTTCTCCTCAAAGTCAGCCTGCCTACCAGGCCTCAGCTGGACTAGGAGACTGGAGACAGAGAGACAGAGTGAGAGAGAGAGAAAAGGACATTGTTGTTTAACACTTTACAAAGGCCGAGATATCCATCAGCTCTATGTATTTAATAGATATTATTACCATGACAGGCAGTCTCTCAAGGCATTGTAATAGGGGAACTTGGAGATGACACAGACAGCAAAGGGTGCGTAGAGGCGGGACTTGGATGAAATCCACCTGTGGCCATTCTGGAAGGCACTTTCCTGACAGGAAGCCAATTGAGAGTAGAGGGATTTGCATACATCATGAAAACTGTGTGCATTTACTGGAAATAACAAAATAAAAACACTACAAGCATTCAGAATTGTGTCCTGTGTGTGTGTGTGTGTGTGTGTGTGTGTGTGTGTGTGTGTGTGTGTGTGTGTGTGTGTGTATACCTGTACAGCTCTGTAGTATTGTACCACAACTCCGTGCGATCGGTTCCCAAACAGGTCGGTAAAAACCAGGAAGTGATAACAGTCTTCTTTCTGCTCACTGGCTAACTGAAGACCACCTAACCAATGAAAATCAAGGAGTCTTAAGATGTGACACTGAACACAGCAGAGCCAAAGACTTTAGGTTTAGTCAAGTTATAGGACTATAGACACCATGTTGCTGCTGCTCCCTTGAACATTGTTAAGATCAACTACCATAGAAACACCAGTTACTTGAAATAATAGAAGAAACCCCTGTTACAGAGAGAGGTCTTGAAACATAGATGCTGTCAGAGGCGGTGTTATCGTGGAAATAGAGGGCGTAACCATGGAAACAAAGGTTCATTTGGTTAAAAGTGAAAAAGTGAAGTATGGTTACCAGGGAAAAGCAAAATTATATTACCAGAAAAACAGAGGTGGTTAGAGTGGTCAAACAGAGGTTGTCGTTCCCAAGGTAAAAGGCATTTTTAACCTTTTAACCTTTTTTTTTGCATAACGAAATGTGAAGTTGTGTTTGTCACTAGGGAAACCAGTGTTACCAGGGAAACAGAGCTGTGGCAGGGCGATGAGGTCCAGGTCCTTTGGAACACTGATATCCTCTGTGGTCGACGCTGCTTCAACGCAATTGGCCGGTTCTCCATTAGCCGATTCCTCCACAGGACGATCTCGCCTCTTCTGCAATCAAACAAACAATTAATTACAGTAGTTACAGACACGATTTCACAAGGCGAACAGTTCGCGATGAGAAGCACAATTTCAAGATGACGTTTTCCATACATTTGCTTATGGATTATATTTGGGCAAAGTGAAATGGAGAAAATGATAAAATACAAAATAGTTCTCCATAAACAAAGAATGTTAAACAAACAATTTGCTCATACACTTGTCCCCAGAACACACCTAGTAAAACGCCCAAGTGTTTGATAGAGCAAAGCGAGGCAAAGCAGTGGTCCTGCATGTACCGTTTCTAAAGCAGAACCACATGGAAGCCAGCTAAATGTGCTTTTAGATGTCCGATCTGTTATCCAAATATCAGTTAAAAAAAGACAATGCATTGGATTTGAGGGATCTATTTTTCATCGTCAAATTCATTGCCAGAGTTTTCCATGTTCAGAGTCAAAGTCTCCAAGAACGTATGTGAATTCACCCAAAATTTTGCTGTTCTTGAAAAGAAAAAAAGAAAAAAAAGAAAAAGGTAAAGACATAAAAAATGATTAAACCTTCTTGATGAAGCTTCTCCTCCTCTGGACGCGGCTGAAAGCTGGACCAATCACCTGGCTGGAGTTGGTCTCCTTGGAAACGAAGGGCGGGGCATGAACCTGCAGTACTTCGGCTTCCAGCAGAGGGAGCTCCTTTGACTTACTCTGCTGCTGGAGTGGGCACGTTTGAGAAATATTAGGGTTAACACTTCTGGCAACATAGCAGTGACTGTACACACTCACACACTACACAAAATCAATTCATCAATTCAAAATTTGACTTGCAGA
Source organism: Hoplostethus atlanticus (assembly GCA_034670405.1). NCBI lineage: Eukaryota > Metazoa > Chordata > Actinopteri > Trachichthyiformes > Trachichthyidae > Hoplostethus > Hoplostethus atlanticus. The sequence goes on along the minus strand of JAXDDX010000006.1, from coordinate 6,026,279 downwards.
GAAGCAACAAAGCAGATGTAGATGTTATCCTGCATCCCAGTGTCAATACTGAGGTAAAAATGATCATTTATATCTGGACTATCTGGATACAAGTACATGTGTCTGTGTGTTTGCGTGCCTAGTGTATCTGTTCTAGCTTGATTTTATATATATGTTTTTGCATCTGTCTTTGTGTGTACCTGGTATATCTCTTGAAGCTTATCACTGGGGGCTCCCAGCACGACACATGCCTCCAGCAGCCCAGACGGGAGCTCTGCCATCACACACACACACACACACACTGCTGGGAACAGATACACACATATTGTGCATTTCGATTAGATGACGAGAGATGGTATCATTTTATTTTCAACGAGACAGTGGTAAATCTGACAATGTTCTGGCTGACTACATCAGCAGAAGGAGCTGCACGAATGGTTCAAATATTTCACATTTTTTTTACCGTTATCACCACAGATTTCCAAACCAGATGCTGATCCCGATTAGTTTTGCTCTTAGTTTAACTTGGACAACAAGGCTAGAATAGTTTTACTCAGTTTTAGTGATAATTTTGTTATGACAGCAAAAAACCCTATCATTGAATTTATAAAATATAACATGAATTAGCTAAAACCCAGATGATTCCACGGCTACCTAATAAAATGGGTTTCAGTAAAGGCTACAATCTGAGCTCTACACACACAAACACAAACACACACACACACACACACACACACAGATGCCTCTTCCCACAATTTCTTCCAGATGTATGCAGACACACAGAAACACGCACTCTGCTATAAAGTTGGACACTAATGTACTGTGTGAGGATTCACGCACACACGCACACGAACACACACACACACACACGCACACACACACGAACACGAACACACACACACACAGCAGGGTTTGGTCACTGCTACAGTAAACCACAGTTTTGTCATCAGAACCATAGACGGGAAAACAAAGTTACTGTGCCTGGAAGTGAACAAAGAGGAAAACTTCAGCCACAGTTGGTCAGCAAGTCATTATGAGTTAACACTTTTTTCCTGAATTTTATTGACTTTTCTGCACTAAACAGAGCCTTGTCTTTTGATGTTGTGGTGGAAGTTGTAGGGGAAGGTATTTTGCTAGAGGTACTTTATTCCCTTCTCATCTAGTTATGTCTGTAAAGTCAGTTTTATATGGACCCAGTGAATAGCTGCTGCTTTAGTTTAGTTCCAGCCACAGGCAAAAGACAAGGTACTGTACAGTATTCATTCCTCCCCTCCCTCATCTTTCTCTATGACCCCCCTCCTCTATTTTCCACACTCTACCCACTTCTTTCTCCATCTCCTCCCCTTTTCTGTCCTCCTCTCCCCCTATCCGACACTCTTGCTTCCTCTACCTCTGTCTTCAGGCTATTCCAGCCTGTGACTAAACTAGCCTGACTAACTGCTGTGTCATGGAAACTCAGTCCTTATACACTGTATTATAGTCCAATTTTGGTGTCTATCTCACACATACAGACTGACAGGACAGGATCTCTGTCTCACACACACGGGAAGACAATCCACAAAGCAATTCAATAAGAAAACATCCTCTAGTACAGATGTCCTATAACATGACACTCCTCCTTGTGGAAATGTATCATATTGTGCTCGTCAATCAATTAGGAACAGTGCTTGCACCACGTTTCCTTATTCCACACCATTTATGCTGATTTTTACCATATGCTGCATAAAAATCAGACCAGAATGTACTAGAAGAAAAAAAATGCTGTGTTGCAACTACTTGCTCAAAAACAACAACAAACACCACAGAGTAACTGATGTGCCGTATTGACTGTAGCATCCAAATACCTATTAAATAATGCCGATTTGAGTAGGAACCCTTCTATACAGTCTGGTTTTGTGGAGGCAGCCCACGTGTGAGAGAGACAGGCTGTCCAGGAGCTTTTTAAAAACTAGTTTGGCTTCATATCTTTCAGAGAGGAAGCTGCTTTGATGTCAGCAGTGAGGAGGCTGTTGTTGTTTGCAAGGTATGGAACCAATGCAGTCAACCGGCCAGTGGGGCCTGTGGGTTCACAAGTCACCCAGGCAGTTGAATTTCTTAGTAGTGTTTAATAAGAAAAGACATATACTATCTGGTAATATCTGAAGCTGTACCTAAACCAGTAAATCACATGAGGGAATGTATGCAGTAGGACATGTTGGTACTTTTATTTGACTTTGCAACACAACACGTGTGAAAGACACAACTTGTAATCTCACTGCCTTGTTTTCATTGCTCAGGACACTTCATGGTTTTGGCGGGCGGGTGGAAAAGTACTCAAATTAACAATACGGTTAAATGTATTTAATGTAAATGTAATTTAGGGTGCCACGTTGCATTTCTTAGCTTCAGCGTGAATGAATGACAATCATGTTCGCTAATAATGATGTTACAGGTGCAAAACGTCAGCAAACGCTGACTGCTACTAAGTCCGCCAGCAGAACGACTTGTTGAATGCATCTTGAATCAGATCAGCAGATCATTTCACAGTATAGATGTGACCACAAAATGTAGCGACTGCTGTGGCGAGTTTCAAACCGACAGTAAATAATCAAAGCAATTGAAACTTTGAATGGTAAAACGAGTCCGGTTAGGCAACCGACACAGCAACGTTAAAATCAGCGACTGACCTTAAATTACTCGATCATTTCCACCGACAGACGACCCAGCAGCTCACTTTGTCAAACTAAACCCCTGGTGTCAATCTAAACGCTACGGCAGAGGCTACAGTACTGACTGTACTGTGGGCTGTGATTCACTAGTGCTGGTGTTAACGCGCGCGCGTGTAAAGTTGGAAGCGGCAGGTTCAGTTTGACTTCCTATATTCAAAATAAAAGTCCCGAAGTTAATTTTCTTTTAGGTTTCAGAGGCAAACTAGAAAAATGCAATACCACCATCTACTGTATTTTTGGTATACTACTTCATTTCCGAAAGTAATGCAAAAAAATAATAAATTAAAGATTAAACGAACCAATCACCTTACTGTGGCCCACTCCTTGGGGCAAAACTGTCCCTTTGTCAAAATGTAGGACTTTTGTAAATAATTTTGATTGAAATCACATTGAATATGATAAAGGCAGATATAAAAGAAACTGACACAAAAAACTCAAAAGCCTTCAGAGCGTCAACTGAGCTCTCTGATTTGTCTCTTCACTAGAACTTCAGATGAGGAGGGACTGGGTCTTACCCAACCTCTTTAGCCTTACCTTAAAGTTAGGGTTAGGGTTAGCCAACTGAACTAAACTAAACTGTTTTTTATTTTTGTTAATTTTTGTTAATATGTATAGTCTACTTTCTATCATATGTTATATTTATTTCACTGTCACCTTGCATGTATGAGGTCCTGTTGTCCCTGTAGTGTGTGTTAATATGTACTGTGTTACTATGTTGGTTGTCGATATGTCTCTGCCCCAATGACAAGGAGACAAATTCCTGTACATTTATTGTACTAGGTGAATAATGTGATTCTAAATGAAACATAGAGTAACATAAAATGAAACACTCCATGGCCTGCCTGGTCCACTGCCAGCCTGCAGTAACTAACATCACCAACAGAGGGCAGTGCTGGATAAATAGTAACGTTGATGTCGATGTTATTCTATCTATCTGATGTTAGATGTTTGATTTGTCATGCCTGTTGTGCTCCTTTGAAAGCCGATGTTGAAACGTAACCCACCCTCTCTCTCTCTCTTGTATAACATCTGTTTGGTTATATCTGACTCCTCCTAGAAATGATCTTCAAATCACTCATTCTCTTTCCCCCCTCTATTTCCCTCTCTCCAGATGTGTGCGTGTGTGTACCAGAGCAACAGATGTACGGGGCATGCTGCACAATACAATGCAATGCGAGCCACAAAGTTTAGACAATCACAGGAAATTATTTGAAGGTCAATTCTGTATATTTTTCTGCGACATTTTATCCAATACCATCTGAGTTGACCTGATGCAGTAAACCCCTCCCATCTGCAACCCCAGGAAGTCAAAAATAAATACAGATACCCCCACCCTCCACACACACAGATAATCTGAGAATTGTGAATCCAGTTGCAGATTAGAGAGTGGGGATTATGAAACTACAGTGTACTGAATGCAGATTAAGGTAGACTAGAGAGAGAGACAGAGACAGAGGCAAGACAGACATTGTGATGCCGTAATGATGTGCTCTCCTCTGTTTGCCATGGCTGTGCTGTCTAACCACACTACTCTGAAAATACAATCTGTTACAGTCCATTGTTTACTTGTTTGAAATCATACTACTAGTAATACTACTATTAGTAATCTATTGAAATACTTAAACCCAATGTAATCTGTTAGTTTTCAGTTACATTTGGATCATTTTTACAAAATTCATAGAATACACACCTAAGAAATCATCTTATTCCACTTTACAGACTGTGATTTGAACTGTGATGTTATTGTTATCTGCTGCCTTTCCCATGTTTGTGGAGGCAGCCCATGTGTGAGAGAGACAGGCAAGTAACCACCTTTTATTTTAAACAAAATGGTGCTCCAGGCAGGTTAAAATGAATGCTAAAACATGCTTTTAAATTTGACCCAAGTCTGGAAGCCAGAGTACCCGGGAGCTTGATTTTGGAATTTGGATTAAGGTTAAAGTCGGAATTAAAGATTAGTGCAACACCCCCACCTTTTTTGGATGTGCGAGCCACATGAGAGCTGGTGGAGTTGCCTTGGAGGCCTTGTTTAATTTTAGCCAGGTTTCACATGATCCCATAATATCAATACTATCCTCCTTAACTAGATCATTGATCAACAAGGCCGTCCTCTTCTGTTGTTTGTCTTTTTTGCTGTTTCTTGATATTGTTGTTATTTACTGCTGAGTTTTGTTCATCGGGTTATCGTGTCACATTTGTATTATTAGTTATATTTTGTTCTCACCCATACTCCTGTAAAGCCTGTAGGCCTTGTGCCAGACTGTCACACCCCTGACTTATTGGCTGACTGTGACACAAAGGTTCAGAAGGAACCAAGAGTGGGTAGATACATTGCACCAATCTCTCTTCTGTTTGGCCCAACTCATTTCCCACTGTGCTTGGTAAGGTAAATTAAATAGGCCTTTTTAACTACCTGATAGTTAAGTTTATTTCTGTCTAGTGTAACACACTACTGTACGGTACCTCCTGGCCAGCCCAGCACAGGAGAGAAAGAGTCAGATTACTGGAACAGGTGCTGCACTACCCCCACCCAGAGAGAGAGCAGTAAAACCCTGATTCAGCAATGAGACTGTGTGTGCGTGTGCGTGTGTGTGTGTGTGTGTGTGTGTGTGTGTACACTAATGGATGTTATTTGGACAACCCTGGACACCACAATCCGGGTGGCTAGCCGTGATCGTATAGTGGTTAGTACTCTGCGTTGTGGCCGCAGCAACCCCGGTTCGAATCCGGGTCACGGCAGTCTGTTTTGAGAGAGACACAGACACACGTAACGAGAGAGTGGACAGATGCCAAACCAAAACTGCTGCTCCTTTCTTCCTTTCCCTCACTGCCACTGAGTATCTTGAGAGGTGGGAAAGAAAGGGATGGGGAGAGCAACGCTAGAACAGTTGCTATACTTCAACATCACAGAAGAAACATCAGTTAATGATGTCTGCACAACAATCAATGTCCACTGAAGCATTTTATTCGATGTGCATTAATATATGAGTTGTCTGCAACTATCAGGTAGTTAAATATTGAGGGTTTGCACTTTTATCAATACATGTAATTTAAAAGTTGAGTTTTGGTGGGCACATGTCAGACAGCCATGTATCATTTCCTACAGAGGATACTTGTGAGTCTCCTAGGCCTATAAGGACACTTTAGTAGGTGTTTGAAGCAGCTTCTCATTGAGGCATTAACAGTTTTTCATGTCATGCCAGCATCGGTCCGGGTGGGTAACCGTGATCCTATAGTGGTTAGTACACTGCGTTGCAGCAACGCCGGTTCGAATCTGGGTCACGACAGTTTTCTTTGAGAGAGAGACATAGACACACATGCAAAGAGAGAGAGAGTGGCGAAAGCCGAGTCAGAATTAGGACCGTTAGAGAGAAAGAGTTGAGTTACATCGAAAAAGTGTACAGACGTTACCGAGAGTCCTCCTGCATCATGAAACACCGGTACTACATATATCAATCCCCGTATCAATAAGGGAATTAAGGCAACCACGTGATTATGCCAAGTAAGGTCTCCAGCGTCAGCGTACCAGTGCCATTATAGAGGCCAAGAGTCAAGATTTGATGCCACACACAATCACAGAAATGTCCGTTGAAGCCTTCACATACGTCACTACCTAAATAATGTAATTGCTCGTGCACTAGCACTACTCTAATTAAGCAATAAACCACGAGAGGCCGTGCTTTACAGTCGTTTTAGAATAGCTAAGAGACGTAGGGGCAATGTTTTAATTAACTTTGTATTTTGCAATGGCAGTCCCTCCAGTCTTTTGAGTTGTGCCGACATTTAAGCCATTCATTAACTGATTGCCTAGAATAACCTGCGTTCATATTAACATAAACATGTTATATCAGAGCAGGTAATTGTTGGCTGACAGGCCTTTGGATTGGCGTTGCACGTGAAAAAAGATTGGCTGAGTGAATAAACTGCTACCCAGTTTGGGGAAGAGACTTGATGTGCCTTACCTCTAGACTGTCACGCCATCTAATCATAGGCAGCTCTACCTTGAAGCTACCTGCAATAACTTTATTGAACACCAGGTGTCGGCTTTGTGCACAGAGGGCCTCGAGTCCCGTCTCTTACATCTTTATTCCCTTATCTTAAATCTTTATTTCCCCAAATTCACCGAGTACACGTGTATCCTGGTATAGATATGAATAACAGAGAACCATACAATTATTTAAAAATGGATGCAGCTATAATAACAGTGCGATATTCAATTCGTGATTCAACTCACTCAAAGTGGATTTTCACACAGTGAGAAACTTTTGGCATGAAAAGATTATTTCCAGCCTATTTATAAATGATAATGAAAGCTGTAGCTCTCATTCAATCAGCCAGTCTGTTAGTCATTATATAATCAAGAATATAATAATACAATACAATACAAATTAAACATAATTATTGAAATAAAAAAATATATAAAATATAAATTTATAGCTACAAATTCATTCATTCGTGTGCTAGGTTAGTTCTGTGCTATTTACCTAGTGCCTGCCGCAAGGCTTTCCTCTGAGGGAGTAGTTTAGTTTGGCCACCGTGTTCGTGCGTGTGCGTTCGTGTACGTGTGTGTGTGTGTCGCTCCAAGCAGCAGCCATATTGGAATGCTGGATGTGGGGAAGGGAAGCAGGAACAGGCGACTAGCGAGAGAGAGGGGGAGAGGGAGAGAGAGCGATAGAGGGGGAGAGAGGGAGAGAGACAGAGGGAGAGGGAGAGGGAGAGAGAGAGAGAAAAAAAACACACTCTTACTCCCTGTTTTACAACTGAAATAACGGATTATTAACCGACTATTAACGGGTTATCCCGCCGGTAAAGTCAACACAAACCTCTGAGACGTCCCTGGGACAAGTCAACGTGAGTGATATTATGTTTTTTGGCGTTATTTTAAGAGCTAAAACAAAAAGTATGGGATGCGGTCGGTTTAACGTTAACGTTGTCTGGCGTTAGTCGCTTCCTCCCTAAATGTTTGGGCCACTTTATCATCTATTCTAGTCACTGTATTTGGGAAACATCACATAAGTTAGCTTTAGCTTCGCAACGCCGTAGCTAGGACGTAGTTTTACTTGAGTAGAATAATTGTGAAGAAGAGAGTGAGCTAGTGGCACTTACTCGTCGCCACACAGTCACATGTACTGTTGGGAGTAACGTTAACTCTTAACCTTCACTAAATGGATCTACCGGATTACGATACATTTTACACCACATTGACTGTATGGAAATCTGTCTCAAAATATTTGTTTTGTTCGCTGTGTCGTTGCTTTCGGACTGTATGGTGTCCTTACTTTTCCTTCCTAACGTCGGCCTCCTCGACTAAGTTTACTCTTAATATGTATTTTATATTTTATATAACCCGAGAGCAGGTTAGTTGTTGACCAGATTTGACTCATGTGGTTTGTGTGAAAACGTCCATACATCTAACTCTAGATGACCCAACTGTCACGTAGCCTGTCTGTATCTGCTGCCCCCACTTCATCTTACTGTTATTCATAGGCTGATAAAGTAGGTAGACACTTGGGTGTATATGCATTAGGCAGAGATATAAAATCACGAATGTAATCATATAAATCATATAAAAACTCTGGACATGCGCCTACCATAACCTGAACAGCCTCAAGATGTCACTGCAATTAATTGGCATTTTCTTTCATCTTTAATGCAAACAGTATAGCCTAAAACCATGATGGAGGGAATCTTGACCGCATACCATGAGCCGAGAAGCAGCTGGTCAAAATGGGGTCTGATACATTACCTCTTCCTTGAGTACATTCAAACCACTTATATGGAAATAAATAGAGACTTAAAAGTTTGATTTCATTGCAAATTGTGGCACCTCGGGGAAAGCAGGGGGTCACAAGCCCATTCTGAGGGCAGGTGCATGGCACAGGTCACACAAGGGGCAAGATTGCAATGACAAAACAGTCACTTTTAATTACTTTCTCAAAAACAACTCAAACTCATTGTCAGAAGGACCTTCAGCAGCATCTCGGCTGCTCTTTGGATGCTCTCTCCTCTTGGACTGTAGAATCCGTGGCAGTCAGCTCCCACCTGGCTCCCACCTCAGCTGGGGCAAGATGGTCGACTGGCTGTTGTCAGCTGGGGAATGAAGTCCTTTTCTATGTGGCAGATACCCCAGTCTGCACAAAATACAGCTTAGTGCACTCCGTGTCCAAGTCCAGCATTGGGCGGTGCTAGTGGTAGGGGGGGGGTGACGTTAAAATCATCCTGAACATCCCATCCTCTGAATAAGTTGCAAAAGGGGATTTCATGCAGCGATCTGATGAGAACAAAGTCCATACCAGGATGTCCTGTAGACAACAGCTGGCTACCTCTTGTTTAAAAAGCAGAGGTATTTTTAATGTTGCTGCTCATTTGTTGCTCATTCATGGAGATGGGCATGGAGTAAACATTTTCAGTTGTAAAAACAAATCACACAATGGCTGTTTGGCCAATTAAAAAAAAAAAAAGGACAGCATGCTGCCTGCAACTGGGTTAGATATGATGTTGCAGTGATTCAAATCAGTAGCCCAAATTAAAATGAAATATTCATCCCATTCATATGTGCGTCCTGAACTGAGTGGCAGTGAGAGTAAACCACTGAACAGAGACGAGAACAGTATGAGGGATAAGGATAAACGACACCTTTTCCAAGTATACTCTTCCTGTGGCTGGTCTACAGTCAGCTAATACAGGCGTGTGTGTGTGTGTGTGTGTGTGTGTGTGTGTGTGTGTGTGTGTGTGTGTGTGTGTGTGTGTGTGTGTGTGTGTGTGTGTGTGTGTGTGTGTGTGTGTGTGTGTGTGTGTGTGTGTGTGTGTGTGTGTGTGTGTGTGTGTGTGTGTGTGCACGTGTGCATAAGGAGCAGTATATGCTCCTTAACTCCACCAAAACACCTCAATATAATAATGACTGCTCTCAGTGTGTTGATGTCGCAGTGACTATTGTACTGTAGAAAAGGAGTATAAATCTAGAGAGTCCATAGATTAGAATAGAGTGGATGATAATGTAAGTAGTGTTGTGTGTGTGTGTGTGTGTGTGTGTGTGTGTGTGTGTGTGTGTGTGTGTGTAAATTGCAGTGCAGTCCAGGAGGCCTGTATTTATAGTAACACTTGACTATACTCAGAGATCTTACAGGAGTAGGCTACTACATAACAGGAACTGTGTTCTGTTGTGCTTTTTTTTCTGTTCTGTTTCTTCATTTTTCCTTTTCTGTAGTGGTGTGCCCTGCTTTGCTCTGTCCTGATGTGATTTTTCTATTGTTCTATTCTATACTACTGTCTACTATTTTTTTCTATCCTAGTTTGTTCTGTTCTGCTCTTTTCTGTTCTTATCCACTCAGTTGTATAGCTGGCCTTGCAGAAATACAGATTTCTATTCTATTCTATTCTATTTGAGACAAATGGAGAGAGAGGTAGACAGACAGACAGTAGTCTAGTGTCAGTAGATTGCAGTGTGTGGTGTGACTCATAATTACTCTTAACTACTGATGATAACAATCACTGCAGACACACACTGTGTATGTATGTGTGGAGGTATGTAGGAGTCCTGAATGAGTGTGTGTGTCCTTAATATGTCTATGTGTGTCACGGGGGAATTTGTGCTTCCAAAATAAGTGTTTAGTTTGCGGGAAAAGAACATTGCTATGTTTTCCTATGCAGTTCGAGCAAATCTTTGGTAACTTGTTTGCCTTCTTCTTGGCAAACACAACGGCCATCTTTCAGTATTTCACTACTTCATACCGACCATTTACATCCAAACCTGTCCATTCGGCTAGGAAGGGTCATGCAAGAACAACGCCCTTTTCCCAGTTATCAGTTTCAAGTCACATATCTAGACTACTCACACATTTGTGTGTGTGTCCTGAATGTGTATGTATTGTCTGTGTGTGCCTGCTCTATAAATTCTGCTCGTATGGAAGTTATCCCCCTTCATCCTCCTGCATGTGGTTTCAGCTGTGAAGGAAAAGGAGTGTATTTGCACATGGTGCGGGTGTATGTGTGTGTGTGTATGTTTGGAGACAGGAAGGCTGAATGAAGGTCCGTTTGCTTCTGAATTGGTTGCATTCAGGAAGCAACCCCCGCACCCCTCCGTACACACACACACACACACACACACACACACACACACACAGAGCACTTACTGTACATCCTAAAACATGCTGTGTCCCTCAGGAGCTGAAAAGGAAAACGCCTTCTTCCTCTCAACACCAGCAACACTACTCAGAACTCTCTGCATGGTTGTGTATGTATCTGTGTGTAGTGTGTTTTTATGTGTGTGTGCGTGTCTGTACGTGTGTGTGTGTGATGCTGTGCTGAGATAATGACTGTGTTTCCCAAACAAAACCCAGGTCAGTTGAAAATATCTGTTGTTTGAAGTACTTACACTTGGTTGTGTGTGTGTGTGTGTGTGCGTGCGTGCGCGCGCGCGTGCGCTTGTGATTATGTGTGTATTTGCAACTATGGATGGATTAAGACAATAGCTCCAGATGGAGAAATGGTGGACACCTGTCACCTGCATAGATGTGTGTGTGTGTGTGTGTGTACTGGTTGTTACAGCTGTAACGGCCGATCACATTGATTGCGGTATTGCGTTGCAGTGCACTGGAAGTTCACTCATTTACAATGGAACGCAGCATATGCCTCGTAGCATTGCGGTTGCCATGAATTTTGCATGATGCATACGATCCCGGTGTGGAAATGGAAATTCTCCTTTTTCTTGCCTCCTCCATAGGGAGGTCAGGGGTCAGGGTTAGGGTTACAAGGGAGACGATGCTTTTTGTATCCTTAATATTCTTAAATCATTTTCAACCTCTGTAGTATTTGAATCCTATGTAAATTATAATGTAATTCAGTGGATGGACATAAAGAATTTAAAAAGTGTGTGTATGTGTACGGGTGTGTGTCTGGGGATAGATATGCATGTGTGTGTGTGTGTGTGTGCAAGTAGTTAGATTCTTCTTCTGTCTGTCAGTCTGTGTAAGTAGTTGGCCACGTAGACACTGGTATCAAAATGTCCAGAGGAGCTTTATAGAAGGCAGTCAATTTTAGTTTTTTTAGTCTATGTTTGGTTTGTCAGGTTTTCTGAACTGCTTGTTGGGGTCTGTGTTATTTTGTGTCTTTCTTTGTTCAATGCAGTTGTAAATGATTTAAGTGTGTGCGTTGGTACATGGACCAATGGGCAGCGTAGCGTGCTTGCTGTGTGTAAAAACTGAAATTTGCTACAATGGCAGGAAATGACATCATAGTTAATGACTTGTCCATCCTCGGGGCGCGCACACACACACACACACACACACACACACACTCACTGTGCTAGCTACCAGGCAGGTCCCCAGTGCAGAGTCAGTTAGTAATGAATGGATCTGGAAAACAAGGATTCCCTCTGGTAGCAGTTCTGTGTGTATGTATGTGTGTGTGTGTGTGTGTGTGCGTGTGCACGTGTGCATAAGGAGCAGTATATGCTCCTTAACTCCACCAAGACACCTCAATATAATAATGACTGCTCTCAGTGTGTTGATGTCGCAGTGACTATTGTACTGTAGAAAAGGAGTATAAATCTAGAGAGTCCATAGATTAGAATAGAGTGGATGATAATGTAAATGTTACCTGTGTGTGTGTGTGTGTGTGTGTGTGTGTGTGTGTGTGTGTGTGTGTGTGTGTGTGTGTGTGTGTGTGTGTGGTGTTGGGGAGGACAGCCGGGGTAATTACATAGCAGTGAGTCAGAGAGAGAGAGAAAGAAAGAAGTAATTGTTGGGCTTTGTCATACTTACACAGAAAGAGGGAGAGGTGGGAGGAGAGAAGAGAGATGAGAGTACGAGAAAGGGATATAGATGGGAGGAGAGAGAGGTCCAAAACTTACTGTGTCCCCAGCTTTTAAAACACATGAAAATTGTACACGTGTGTGAGAGAGACAGCGCGCGAGAGAGAGAGACAAAGGCAGCCATTGGTGTCTGCTTGGACAATTATATGACCTCATCCCATCACACACACACACACACACACACACACACACACACACACACACACACACACACACACACACACACACACACACACACACACACACACACACACACACACTCATAGTAGATCGCAGAGACACACAGAGATTAACAATGAAACACCTGGATACAAGCCATAGGCATGATATCACACATAGACACACACACAGACTGCTGTGCCACCATAAACTAGTGTCTGTGCTGTAATATGAGGTGGGTATTAGTGTTTGTCTGTGTGTGTCAGTGTGTCTGTGTCTGTGTGTGTCAGTGTATATGTGTCTGTCTGTGTGATTAGTCATCAGCAGGCTCATTGCAGTGACAAAGGTTCATTGAAGAATAGATAATTCATTCATTTGAATTGAACTGGTGTGATCCTTTTATATGCTGAGTAAGTTCACACATCCTAGAGGTATCCATCCCACTGTATATATACCTGTACATCCCATTGCATATAGTCTATTGAAATGAATACGCATTTATGTGTGTATATACCTAATATAACCACGATGGAAGAAGTTCAGACCAGCCACCAAGTTTATCTACTGTACCAGCTACCAGATACAGTAGGTAGGTACCAGTAGTAGTACTGGTAGGCACTAGGTAACCAACCACTATCTGGAAGTTTTTTTCTAGTCTAAAAAATATATTTTGCTAGTAGAATTGTGAAATTATTTTGCTAGTAGAATTATGAAAAAAGTAGAAAGTGGATTTTTGGAATCTGTTATTCATTGTGGCCTGGGGGGTGAAGACTTTATCTTTCCTAACATGGATGGAATGGGAAAATCTGCCAGTTTTCTCAATTGCTAAAAATTGTATTGTTGAACATACACACAGGGTGTCCCCATGAAATGTTGTTAGACCTGGATGCAGGTGCCTACAAGGGAGGCCTGACATTGGTCCAGTGGCAGATTCATGGCAGCTTGGTGGCAGACCAGGCTATACACAATGCTAAGGTCAGAAAAGGGTCTTGTAAACATAACTCTATAAACAGCATTGTTCATTTAACATAGAAATAGCCAGCCAACCCAACCATAATAGCAATGTAATATACTTTTAGTTTATTTTTCCAATGTCCAGGCCAGGTGGGGAGTTTAGCCTAGGTAAACCCTCTGGCCGTCATATGCTGAAGGAACTTCTGTACAGAGGTTTGCATTCAACAGCAATGGTAGGTTTGTTCCCTGAATAGTCTACACATTAGCTCTCTCTGCCTATACAGAATGCAATGCCCAGACAGCAATACCACTAGAGGGCGACGTTAACACCAACAGGGCGAGAGAGAGAGAGAGAGAGAGAGAGAGAGAGAGAGAGAGAGAGAGAGAGAGAGAGAGAGAGAGAGAGAGAGAGAGAGAGAGAGAGAGAGAGAGAGAGAGAGAGAGAGAGAGAGAGAGAGAGAGAGAGAGAGAGAGAGAGAGAGAGAGAGAGAGAGAGAGAGAGAGAGAGAGAGAGAGAGAGAGAGAGAGAGAGAGAGAGAGAGAGAGAGAGAGAGAGAGAGAGAGAGAGAGAGACTTCTCAATCAGGGTCAGAGTACTTGGTGTGCCACTAATCCAGTGGCCCATTACTCTGCTTTACTCCTGAGCACCTCCAGTGTGTGTGTGTGTGTATTTTTCTAGATTTTACTGCATTTCTGGCATCACAACTACAGCAGGTGAAATTACATGAAACTAAATAAAATATTTCAGTGTTGCAGAATTCTGAGATTATTAAATGTGGAAGCTTCTGTAATGATCAATGATGTAGTGGTAAATACAAACGGTGGGTAAACCATGACCTCCAGTGGGTGATCATCAACAACCACCAATATAACAAAAAATCAATTATATTTTCAGAAAAACATTAATTTATGCTTTTTCCTTAGAAAATCCTATCCTCACATAACTTACGTCTGTTTGATACTTAATACTATATATACATTATATACTAATATACTAATCATAAGGCTTTCTGTCAGCCTAATGAAACTTCTGAAACCCTTCATTACATGTTTTTATTTTTTATTTTGGGGCGATAGAAGGTTTCTGCAGGACACCAACGAGTAGAGAAAACTGTATGAGTAATGTTTCAGGCTGCATTGGCCCTTTATGGTTAACGTAGCATTATTGAGGAGCTCTGTGGGGGTCTATTCTATCAGGGGAGCAGAAAAGCCTGAGGCAACACACATGCACACACGTTTAGATGACCCATTCTCTCGCCCCCCTCTCTCTCTTTCTGTCTTTCTCTCTGTTCCCTATCATTTTATCTTGCTACTCCTCTCTCCTCCCTCAGTTTCTGTTTCTTACTTTTTCTGTTATCTATTTTTTCCCTGCCTCTCTCCTCTCTTTCGTCTCTCTTTTTCTCCTCTCGCCCTCTCTCCTCTCCTCTCTACATCTGGCTCGTCCCCCCCCCCCCCCCTCTCCTGGGAGACAAAGACCCCCCCCCCCCCCCTCCTCTCTCATTTTGTCTCCCTCCCCCTCTTCTGTCATAGGAGGGTCCCTCTTTCATATGCTCCTCTCTCGCTCTCGCTCTCGCTCTCGCTCACTCTTACTCACACTTGAGCTCTTCTCTATCAGTTTGGGAGTGTAGTAGTTGTAGTAGTAGAGGGAGGAGGAGGAGGAGCAGGAGGAAGAGGCTGGGTTGTGAGCTTCAGCCAACATTAGCCATCATTACTGAGTTAGCTGGCTAGCGCACCACAACGGTAGCCCAAGACCACAGAAGACCGGGATTTTGACTTTCGGTTTTTGGCTCTCTTCTCTTCTCTTTGGCTAGGAGTTTAAATGGAAGGACTGTACCATGGTGAGGATTTTATCATACAGTGGTGTATGTGTGTCACTATAGTGTGTGTGTGTGGGTGTGTGCAGTGTTTGTGTAGAAACCATATTATGTGTACATGTGTGCATTTGAAAACATGTGAGTGAGCATGTACATCTATCCTGTAGCCTACAACACTAGCTGGAGCTCTGTCTATATGTTTGTTTGTGTTTGTGTGTGTGTGTGTGTGTGTGTGTGTCAGAGTTTGTGTGTGCATGTGTGCAGTGCAATGCATTTGTGTGTGTGTGTAAACATATTGTAACGGATTAATTATAGTTAATAAGCCAGAGCAAATGTGACTGTCCTTACTTGAGTGTAGTTGGGTGGTGATGATGATGATGATGATGCGGAGGAAGAAAAGGGTGCTGAAACAGAACTGACAGAAGTGTCAGTACACACACATACAGAGTGTATCTGCTAAACTTAAGTTCTATTCTATTCCATTTACCATCTGTCACCCTTATGATGGAGTGTGTGTGAGTGTGTGGCTAATGAGTGAGGGGAAGGAGAGAGGTGTGTGTGCGTGTGTGCAATTTATGATTTGTGTGGGTTAGTGCTGCCTGTGTGCGTGTGTGTGTGTGTGGGAGGTAGTCGTGTGTGTGAGCAACAGATATGTGTCAAATGTGTGGGTTTTGTTTGAATAAGTGTGCATGCTAATATGGTGTGTTGTTCCATGTGTGTGTGTGTGTGTGTGTGTGTGTGTGTGTGTGTGTGTGAGTGTGAGTGTGAGAATGTAGGCGTGCAGTAACAATTCCCCTGCGGCGCTATGTGGTTTCTAGGTTAGATCATGTATATTTCAGTGTGTTCTAATATTTCGATCGAGTTTATTACTGTTAGATCCTTAGATCCTTTATTGATGCTAAATGTACTTAACAGTAAGCAATACACCTCCAATAGTGGCAGGTTGGCCTAATCGTAGACTAATCAGAAGGTTGCAGGTTCCATCTCGGCAACAGCCAATGGTCCATTAGTAGCCATGTTCCCTGTTGAAGTGTCCTTAAGCAAGACACTGCACCCCTGCCCGCTCTCTCATTGTAAATTGTGCCTGCAATGTAAAACAGTAGTGACATGATGGGGAGGGAGCAGTTAAATTGGCTTACACACTTATCAAGATCTGAACATATGTAGATACATTATATATAGAGTTTTGTTATGGAGTATTGTAGTTGTTATGGAGTATTGTTAGCCTACATCTTTAACATAGTTAATTATACATGTTAGGATGCATTCGCATGGTCTGTTCAAACAACTACATTCTACCATCTAACAAGGCACAGTCTCATTATGTACTCCAGTTCACTAGTGTTTGCTGTCATGCTAGCGTTATTTGGATTGGATTGGTAAATTTGTTTTGCAGCTTCCTCAGAAAACATGATCTCCGAAGGGAAATAAGCACAAAGCTGTGTCTTTCAACATGCTGCTTGTCAGAAAGTTAGGATTGAACTTATATTGATTTGTAATTAGTAGTATTGGATGTGTTGACTCATTTTATATATTAAAAAATCTGAGATTTGTATCATTTGAAAAATCCAGTTGGAGCTGCACCAATCCTAGTCCATTTGTGTTGACTTATACACTATATTTGATTCTAGTGCTATACATTCTGCGTGCCGCTCCATGCGTGCCGCTCCATCGAACCTTTGCATTATCGCTGTACCTAAACTACACACTGTGACTGTGTGTGTGTGTTTTTGCAGATAAATGCGTGTAAGCATTCATGCATTTCCGTGACCTTATTTTGTTGCATGCATGTGTGACTTATTGGGAGTAAGCATCGTGTGTGTGTGTGTGTGTGTGTGTGTGTCTGTGTCTGTGTGTGTGTGTGTGTGTGTGTGTGTGTGTGTGTGTGTGTGTGTGTGTGTGTGTGTTCTGCACTTTATTTTGTGTCAATGTGACAGGTTTTGCCATGTTTATTTGGCTGTGAATAATGATAGTGAAAATGCACATATGTGTCTCTTTGAACACATGGACACAGGATTTTTTTCCACATCTACTCTCTCTGTCTAAATGATTGCTGGCATGGAAAGTAAAACATATTATGGGTTATGATTAAAGTTGTGCTTACAAATATTTTTTGAGGATAGAATCATGCTTTTGACTGATGGACTGATAGATTTTGTGTGTGTCTGTTCAAAAAATCTCTTCAAAATTCTCCTCTCCTCTCCTCCTACAGAGCCGTAGGAATAACAATGTGGATCTATAAAATTGAGTGGTATTCCCTTTCTATTGTTCTGTCTGACTCTAAAGGGCACCTCAATGAAGTCTTCCAAAATAAGTGTTTTGTTTAGGGGAAAACTCATATATATATATCGTGGGCAGTTGATGTCACTTTAGTGTTGAGCTGCACACAGTTTTTAAAACTTTTTAATTTGTCCCAGCCAACACAACAGCCATTGTTTTTAGTGATCATCAAAAATCCATTGAAGACTAGATGCAAAGGGTTTCACTCACAAATGAAAGAAGATAAAAAAGCTATAAAAAAAAAACATCAAACCGTAATGTTGAAATGGTCCAACACAGAATAAAAATGTTAACTCTGCATCTAAATCACATTCACATCTACTCATATATGAGCAGCCAAGCAAACTGTTTTCTTCCTGATGGCTACACTTGAACTGTGAATGTTTTGTAACTACTGATCTAAGACCAGTAGTTTAGACACCATTTCATAACAGACTCTCTCTCTCTCTCTCTCTCTCTCTCTCTCTCTCTCTCTCTCTCTCTCTCTCTCTCTCTCTCTATTGTTCTGTCCACACAGTTACATGCAGCATGCAGACATGGAGACTCTGTCAACAATAGTGTGTGTGTGTGTGTGTGTGTGTGTGTGTGTGTGTGTGTGTGTGCATGGTTGTATCTGTCTGTGAAGCTGTATGTCTTGGCGGTTGACAATTGCGTGTTTGGACTGTGAATGTTTACAGTAATGGTAGTAGAATTATAGCAGCCACGTCCTTACCTTGGCTAACACTGGTCATTATGCAGTGTGTGTGTGTGTGCGTGTGCGTGTGCGCGCATGTGTGTGTGTCTCTGTGCACCGAAAAGGTCACCGAAAAGTTGATTTGTGAACTGGTAAGACCACTGCAGCCCTCTTGCGAAGCGTCTGCTTGTTGCCTACACATTAATCAGGCAGGAAATCTTTATTTGTAAAACTCAATACTAAGAGTCAGAACTAAATAAAAACATTTATGTCGACATTGTTTAGCAATCTCTCATTTTCATCTAACAGCATTATAATTTTGAAAGCCACTGGGATTTGTGCTGCCTGAACTTTTTTACATACGGTCCTCAATGTTAGCTTGTGTAGACCAGTAGTCCAACATCTGGAGTGACTGAAAAGGTGTTCTGCAGTGGATTTATTCAGTGAACGATCTTCTCCAACACACTGAGCGTATCATGTTAAATGGACTTAATATGTGATGTGAGTTTGACTTTGAGAATTACACAGTAGTGCTTATTTCTGCAGAGATGTCCATTATGAGTATTTGCTTTAGGCTACCAATCTCAATTCCTCGTCTCCTCTCCTCCTCTCTGTGTGTTTGTGTATGGCTCTTGAGGACAGCTTGAGGAGCAGGTGTTTTGGGGCCCCTGCCAGTCAACAGACAAGTGTGTGTGTTTGTGTTTGTGTTGTGTGTGTGTGTGTGTGAGAGAGAGACAGAGAGAGAGAGAGAGAGAGAGAGACCCTGGCCCCTCTCTGACATATGGGCAATGTAGGCAAGCTGGTGAGCAATTAGCACCATACTTGCACTCTTGTTTCTTCCATATAACACATATAATAAGCTTTATTCAACACTTCTCAACACAGTATTGTGAATCATATAGTGTTACAACAGTATCACAAATGATAAAACAATAATACATAAAAGTCAAATTAAATACATTTAATTAAAGAAATTGCTTGACATGAATTAAAAAACTGTTCCATAACATTAAAACAGCTAAATTTAAAAAAATCAAATCGATAGAAACAAAAGATTATCTCTAAAATGTGTTTTTAAAAATTAATTTAAAAAAAGATGACAGTGATTTTGCCAGCCTAAGCTCCTCGGGGTGTAACCTAGGGGCTTGGACAGCAAAAGACCACAGTCACCTATGGTTTTTAGCCTAGACCTCAGAATGGCCATGAAGGTCCTGGCTGAGGATCTCAGGCTGATTATCACTTAAAGTCCTAGGAGAGAGAGACAGAGAAAGATAGACAGAAACTGAGAGTAAAGCAGTAGTAATGTGTTCGCATCCGTAGGACAGATGGTGTCTGCGGCCTTCAGGTCTATCTAGATGTCATTATAGACACTTTGACACCGACTCTGTCATCATAACCAGCTCTGAATCGGTTTATCCCAGTCCATTGTAGCCACTTAGTAGGAAATAGATAGCCATTTATTCTACATCTTGTCTTTGGCTTGGTTATTAAAGGTATATCATACATGTAAAAGGTTTCTCTGCTAAGTGTTGATGTGGCGTCTGTGGACAGGAAATGGATCAGGTAGCTGCTATTGTGCAGAGTCTATTCTAGGACCCTGACCAGATGTGATACGAGGTAGTTGATGAGTGTATTGCTGTAAAATAGCATGTTGTTATTATGTTATTATGTTGGTACTGGGGTTTGTCAAAGGAGATAATGATGCCATATTTGCAAGACCTGCTCCAACTACCACCATACAGACACACACACACACACACACACCACACACCACACACACTGTAAGTGTAGTCTCCTGGTGTCATATTCCAAAGGGGTCTGTCAATAATACACACACCATGAGTCACCTCAATGGCATTTCCTCTGTGTGTGCAGTCGGTTTGTGTGGGTTTTTGTAAGCATGACATCATTATCTTCGTTGACAGCCCCTACTGCCATCAGGCCCTGTACATGCTTACACAATAATGTTGTGTGCATCAGGGTGTCAAAGGCACTTTGGCACTTAGCTTCCTGACCTCTTCCTACACAAGGTCCTATCAGTGGGATGCAATATATCAGGGTGACTAACAGGGTGTAGAGTTTCCAACATCCTTCTCCTAGGTTTCCTGTGGGAGGTTGGGGGCTATAGAGTATTTTATGCTGGTAAACTCTTTGAAGGGTGCAGGGGGTTAGAGGTGTACCTGGAAGAGACTGTACCAGCCCACATACATAAATAACCTGAAACCGGATTGGACAGGACAGTTGCCACACTATTAGAACATAATTTACGGAAGTCATTTGAGAGATTTATTTTAATGCCAAGTCACCTCAGAAGTGCTAAGTGTCAATGGGTGGAAGAGAAGAAGAGATAGTCAATGGGTTAATTTCCCTGCAGACATATGTGTGGAACATATGTGTGCCCCTACTCGCCAAGGATTTAATCCCACTAGAGCTGCCTCCCTGTTTTTCCACTGTCAAAATAAAGAATAAACAAACTAAAGGTGAGTGGACAGACCACTCTTTAAATAAGTCCTGTATGGGAACACTGTTGGTGGAAAAAAGGTGCGAGTGAAAACTTAGCAGTATGTAAACTTAACAATCAACTGTCTTACCACTCGACCAGTCTGTAACAACCTTGTCTCACAGCTTCTAGGCCTAAATCAAATCAAAAACTGCTCTGTAGCCTTTCCTTGGCCTTTTTGTCTATTTAAATGAGCTCTTTTCACCGGTTAAGCTTCAGAATATCTTCGCTAATAGGCTGTTGTTGCTAGAATGATTTTCAAAGGGGGTGCTGTGGGCTTAGTTTAAAGGCTTCCAGCTAACTGCTTACACACTGACACAACAAAAGGTCTAGTGGGAAATCTGTCTGGGTGTCTGTAGCTGAAGGAAGAGCAAGTCCTGCAAAGCAAATTAAGAGGATGAGTGTAAAAATGAACGAATGCAGAAGTGGTTTCTATGTGCTGTATCTTCTAACTTGTCGGTCTCTTTCTCTGTCTGTCTTTTAGATATTTCCAGGATTGCCTACTACACAGGTGAGTAGCCGACCCTCATATTGTTTTGTACACAGCTGTCACACCATCCAGAATCTGTCAGCTGCTTCACTCACTCATACACAGGTTCAAGCCAGCACTTCCCCAAGTGGAGTCAGGTGACCACCAGGGGTCCTTGAGGGGGTTTCAGGCGAAAATGGGGGATAGTTTAATTTCACTATTGTTTTATTCACTAGAACTTAGTACAGTGTGACTGTGAGAATGACTCTTGTGATTATAGGTTTCAGTCTCTCCACTGTCTTCCCACCTACAGTGCAGAAAATTACACATTTCTGGGTCCTTGATGTGAAGTGATATGGAAATCCCTGGTTTCTATCACAGAACTGCAGGTGGTTCCTATTTAAATAATCAAAAAAGCTGTATCATGCTCTGGACCCTTTGTAGTACACATGCTAGTGCACGTGTGTGTGGTGAGAGTGTGTGTGTGTGTGTGTGTGTGTGTGTGTGTGTGTGTGTGTGTGTGTGTGTGTGTGTGTGTGTGTGTGTGTGTGTGTGTGTGTGTGTGTGTAGAACGCTTTGTTCTTTACACCATCTTGAGAGAAGAGTAAACAATATTAAAATATTCCCAGAAGCTCTGGAACTAATATACACTCATTAGTACACTGTTGGTACTAATGACAAGAATGTACTAGTTGTGTGTGTGTGTGTGTGTGTGCTTTTTTATGTGAGGCATATTTGTGAGTGTGTGAGACAAAGAAACATGAGCGAATAGAGAAGTATGGAACTATTTGTGTGAGTTTGTTTGTGAGTCAGTCTCATTAGCACAGACAGGGTTGAGGGAAAGACTGAACATTGCTCTAGTTGGGATTACACACACACACACACACACACACACACACACACAGATATCAGACAAAGATCTGTTGTTTGAAAGATAGCTTAAAGCCCAGGCTTAACTCTTAACAATTTGAGAGTGCAAATTGTTGTTGTTTTCAATCCAGTAACGCTAACTATGCGTTCATACTGCGAGCAACTTGGTTGATGAGTGGTTGTTCTATTGTGACCGATTGTAGGGGGTGTGAGAGGCTCTGATTGCATCTATGTTGAGGTCTTATGCAGCTACAAAGTTTTGAACCGACAAATCATGTATTTTTTACTGCTCTGGTATTGCCTGTCACAACGTTAGGTTGTTTTATTGAGTTAGCACAGCTAGCTGGCAAGCACTAATTAGGTAGCATTCATCTAAAATAACAAAAACAGTCAATAAAATTACTTTTAAGCTTACCAGCAACCCCGACGTTTCAACGTTTTTGAGACGTTTATTCCTGTAGTATTACAAATAAAAGTTGGGAACTGGGAAACTTTGAATGGCTGCAATCAACTTCTTGTGCATTTTGCACTTGCCAGGCTGAACTTTTGTTCATGGAACAAAATCACACCGATAAGCTTGTTGACCGTCCACACCAGTTTCCCTGATCGCTTGGCTCTATAGGAAATTAATGGACTTCTGGTGATTTATTGATCGTGCTGCTCACAGTGTGAAGGCACGGTAAGTTCTCCATGGTGTTGCTCAAAGGAACACAGTTGGGTAGCCTGTGCCTGTGTGCCATGGCTGCGTGCCCTGAAAGGCTTTGTTAACCAGTCATTCAGGTGAATTTTGGCACACAGTTGTAGCACTGGTAGAAAACAACATGTATTTAGTCATTTCCACAACTGGATGGTTGACATGCTTTTTTTTTTTTTTTAAATATAGAGACAATTATTTACTGGACATTTACCACCTGGTTATTTATTTAAGTCTAGCATTGTGAATGTGAGATGCATTACAAATTTCCCTCCGGTCAGAGCATGATTGGAGGTTTTACAATACTGGCTGACAGCTGTGTAGAAATGGATAAATAATAATAAATAAAAGAGTTAAGAGGTTGACTTGCCCCAAAGTTTTACCTGCGTTTGCTGGGTAGTAGATATTAGTTCCCTCCCCCTTAGCTACGATGGTTATATGTTCAGAGAGAGAGAGACTCTTGGCTCAGTCCCAAAAGAGCTCTTCCCATTCACAGCCACATCCGGCCCTCTGACAAAAGGCTTTCAATAGGCTACACACACACACACACACACTATACCCCCTACTCCCACCAAATTTTCATGACAATGGCCAATGCCTGAGATAGAGCACGTGTTATAGGAAACCGACACACAGATAGACAGACTGACACACACACAAAACACTGCTCCATGAGCTTGTCTGGCGAGTAAGATAACAGTAAGAGGGTCAATCTGTGCTGCGTGCGTGTCTGTTTCTGTCCCTTTGTAGGTGTGTGTGTGTGTGTGTGTGTGTGCAGTAACTCACTAAGGTCTATTCAGTTGAGTCAGATGCGTTGAGCCATATAAATGCCTCTTTGATTAACGGCGGCTGGCATCTGGTTAGTAGTAACATATGCATATACTTACACACACACACACACTCAATCGCTCACATACGCTGGCTCTTTTCTTGGCATCCCCACCACCACACACACACACACACACACACACACACACACACTCCCACACACACTCCCATCAGGCCGCTGTCCCTTAGGCTCCCCTTTAAGCCCAAGTCAAGTATGGGTGGATAAAGAGGGGATGACATCTCCCTTTTTAAGACCACATAAAACAGTAATCTGAGCTCAGTGTATGACTTTGACACTGTATGGCTTTGAGAAAAAGTAAATAAGGATGGGTTTTAAGCCAGCTGAACAATGGGAGGGTCTGTCACATTGGTGTGTACAATGTGTAATAGAAGCAGCAGTGATGAAATATGATTGTAGTCAAACAGATTTTATCAACATACTTACTAACCTACAGGGATCAATCTGTGGTGAAGACAAACTTACAGGGTATTGTAGACATGTTGATGTAGATGATGTAGAGATGTAGAGATGAATGTTCAGTATGAAAAGCACTTGATTGAGACCTGGCTGGTGTGGTTTTGATGGTGGAGTGGTTGGCATGACGCTAACAGAAGCTAGTTGACATGCTGGGCACGACCAGGGCAGCGGCTACGTTGGCACAGAGGCAACACAAGAATACTATTGTGTTCTTCTCTTCTCTTCTCTTCTCTTCTCTTCTCTTCTCTTCTCCCTCTTCTCTTCTCCCTCTTCTCTTCTCTTCTCTTCTCTTCTCTTCTCTTCTCCTCTTCTCTTTTCTCCTCCTTCTCTTCTCTTTTCTCCTCCTTCTTCTCTTCTCTTTTCTCCTCCTTCTTCTCTTCTCTTCTCTTTTCTCCTCCTTCTTCTCTTCTCTTCTCCTTCCTCTTCTCTTCTTCTTCTTCTTCTTCTCTTTCTCTTTCTGTTCTCATGCAGTTATGGTAGCAGCGCTGGTATAATTTTAGGGCTGTTCTGAGGTCAGCAAAATAAACAACAGTGGGAGGAGCCTGCATAGACCACAGAGGAAAGGATTATCATATTAATGAATTCTAACTCCGCCTCCTCCACCAACACTCACCCTCGTCCTCTCTGAATTCCCCGCTCTCCTCTCAGTTCTTCTGTCCTCCCTTCCTCTTATTCATTCTGAAACAATTGCTCCCTCTCTCAGTGTCTCTGCGTTGCTCTCTCTCTCTCTGTCGTCGTTCGCCTTGCTCCTCTTTCTCTTGCTTTCTGTTTCCAAGTGAAGTAGCTAACTTTCTGTCTGTCTCTCTCTCTGTTCATCTCTGTCTGTGAGCAGAGTAATTGACTGTCTCCCTACCTGTCTCTCTCTCTCTCTCTCTCTCTCTCTGTAACCACTAACTGTATACATTGGACTAAAGTGTGTGGAACTTGGATTTGACTGGACAATTGTTGGGAGAGCGGTCATCTTACCATTATAGGAACTGCGCTGAGCTGCCATAGTGAAATAACCCAAATCCTCTCTTGAGCAACGGTCACTTGACAGTTCCATGGCAACTATGTAACTATGGGGTTCAGGCACAGGGCAGAAATCGCCTGGAAAAAAAAAACCAGTCTCAGTGTGTTTTCATCAATAGAGGGACAAGTAACAGGAGAGGACTGGAGGAAAAA
Organism: Hoplostethus atlanticus; assembly: GCA_034670405.1. NCBI lineage: Eukaryota > Metazoa > Chordata > Actinopteri > Trachichthyiformes > Trachichthyidae > Hoplostethus > Hoplostethus atlanticus. Next base: position 6,000,899 of record JAXDDX010000006.1, on the reverse strand, counting down.
AAGAGAAGGAGAGACGTTTTGTGGACTTAAGTAACTGTATATCTTCGGAGATCTCTTTTATCTTGTGCAACTGTGGATTACAGCAGTTAACAGCAGGAAAAGATTCACACCCATTCGGCGGAGATACTTTGAAGGAGGGGATTTTTGGGGGTTTTGACGGGATATGTCGGTTTTTCAGTTGGTTTTATTCAGTCAAAATGTTTTCTGTAGCGCCTTAAGGCTCTCTGCACACTGTCTGTAACAACGTGATCCAGTATCCCAGCAACAGACAGAGAAATTACAGTCAAATTCCTGTTGGATTTTCTGTTGTTACCCTCTGGAACAAAGACAAATATCTCTGAACCTTGAGACCTACTGCATGTGTGTGTGAATAGTAATCACTGTGAGAATTGTAGTCTGTTTTCTTCTGGTTGTGCCAGGATCTTGGTGTGTGCATGTGTGAATGTGATGTTTGTACACAACAATTGTAGTGTGTGCGTTGTGTGTGATGCGTGGGTGTGAGCCCTCTGGCTGTTTATCTGTCCTCGCCCCAGACAGACATAGGGAGGGACAGACATGCGTTTCCATGCCGACCAGTGGCTGTAGCCCCTTCCCCATGTGCTGGGACAGAGGTACGGATCACATCTCTCTAACGTCTTCTCTCTTGCCTCCCTTACACACACACACACACACAAACAAGCAGCATTAAGTCCATCTGTAGTGTGATATATGATTTGATGGGAACTGACTTGGTGTACGTTCAAACCAGCCGTCACATAGCAAAAGTGTGTGTGTGTGTGTGTGTGTGTGTGTGTGTGTGTGTGTGTAAACAGCAGGTTAGAGTGCTGATAGGCAGTAGAGAGACTCAACATGACAGCGTTTAGCATTTGAAAATGGAAGAGTAACTTGGGAACATGTTACCGAGACCCTCAGGACACATCCCTCTATCTCTTTACAGTCTTTACTCCTAGCTGTGTGTATATGTGTGTGTCAGATTTCTCTCTCCCCCCCTCTCTCTCTCTTCTCTCTCAGGTGTAATTACCTGCCAGAACATATCAATTTTCCTTTAATGGAAGAGAGAGAGAAAGGAGGGGAAGGAGGAGTAAAAGAGAGAATGAAAGAGATCTCAGTATCTTTCTACACATGGTTATAACATAACACACACACACACACACACACACACACATATACATACAAAAGTAGAAGAGAGAATAGTTTATGTTCACCATACTCAGATAAAGTTACCATGCAATTCCAGGACATGTGTGAGGGACAGGACTTCTGTTACAGGAGTGCATTGTCTTGTCTCTGTTAGAACACACACACACACACACACACACACACACACACACACACACACACACACACACACATAAGCGCAGACCCCAACTCCTCTCTTGCTCTACCTCTGTCTTTCTGGTATCTCCTTGATCAGTGTATCAGACCATGCCAAAGAATATCACAGCAAGAATAGACATTTGTTGAATAGTCAGTTTGTGTGTGTGGGTGTATGCATGGGTGCTTGTTATGTTCTTTAGTCTGTAGGTCTGTGTGTGTGCCTAGAACAAGATAATGTGGCATAGGACGTTTAGGAATTGTCTATGTCTAGATTTCATCATCTATGGTTTTCTCTCCTTTCCTCTCCATCCCAGAATATGACAGACACCTAGCAGCAGTGTCAGCAGGGAAAACCATGGCGACGGCCTACTTGGACCCCAACCTGAACCACACCCTCCTAGGAGGCGCCAAGTCACGGCTGAGTGCAGGGGGGTCTGACCGAACCATTGCTGGGTCTGTGGACAGGGTTCTGAAAGTTTTCCATCACTTTGAATCCAACACTGAGCAGAGCAGCTGGTCCTCCAACATCAGATATGGAGACGCAACTGATGTCAGGGTAAGAAGGCACACACATTTGATTTGATATTTATGTGGTAGTCAATATGTTCAGTGAGCCTCATTACCTTTGATCATGGCCCCTGAAACCTGTTAAAAACTCTCACATGTGCACACACACACACACAGATGCACACACAAGGTCGTGGTAGCTTAAAGATTTGTGACTAGTTGGTGCTCTGTTCGAAGCTCAGACAAGTTGGGAAAATGTGGGTAGGCAAAGTGAATGAGAAATTCAGGTGAAGATTTTTGAGGCACTTCCCCAGGCCCTTGCTGTGGTAATCTATTTTAATCCCTAGTAGACAGGGCTGTATGACGTACATGAGTGGTTGCTCAGTGCAAAGGTGGATCTCTGCTGGTTGTCCTCAGCCCAAGGTCCTAGCTGTCTGCTGTGATATAGGACACTCAACACAACGACAATATTTCACTCTAGAATATTTGACTGTGTACACACAGTCTAGGTCAACTCAGTCTAGGTCAAACTTCAGTGGTCCCACAGGATACTGGCACTGCAAGTATTCTCCTCTCCTCTCCTCTCCTCTCCTCTCCTCCTCTCTCCTCTCCTCTCGTGCCCTGGTTGACCCAACGCAAAATGCCAGACATACACATCAGCAAAGTGAGGTAAGGCAGACTGAATGAATTACAGACTAAATGTTTGTGTCCACTGGGCCACCTTTGTTTTGTTTAGCACGCCAAACACGCACACATGCACACAAACACACACATCAGCAGTGTTTTCTCTACATTTCTTTTCTTGTGTTGGGCAACCACACACTACAGCCAAGACCAACTCTAGAGAAAAAGGGAACAAAACATAGTAATGTAGCCCAGTTTAGCCTGACACATCTAGTACCAAATGTTGTCAAGTATAGTATTTATAGAATAAGGCTTTTATCTAATTAATTCTGACCTTGTTTTTTATTACTTTGTTTTTATTTACTGAATCTTTATTTAACTATGCAGGTCAATTACCAACAAGTTCTTATTTATAACGCCTGCCTCAACAACAGCCTCTTGAGAGGATGGGAATGGGAGGAACATACAAATCTAAATAAAATGTTCTCTGTCACTCCAGGGAATCATCCAGAAGATAGTGGACATCCACAAAGTGCGCTGGACTTCCTGTTATGGCCTTCGTCTCAGCAACAGCCAATCAACAGACCAAATCCACTGGCTCCACCCAGATATGGGCGTGTCCCACATCAGAGAGAAATATGAACAGACACGCCCACAAGAGGAGTGGAGGTGAGAGACTGTGTGTGTGTGTGTGTGTGTGTGTGTGTGTGTGTGTGTACGCGCATTTATGTAGGGGAGACTCAACAGCTTCCTCTCGACTTTGCACGTTTATCACTGTTGTTTATGCAACAGCTGTCTTTAAAACAGATTTTTTTTCTCTGCTTGTTTATGTCTCTTCTCCAATCTTCAAAGCTGTGATTGTTGGACCTCAAAATCAGTTCTCTGATTGCTTTTGGTTTGAGATGACTTTATTGGGCTTGTAAATTTTGTCAAAATCAAGCAGTGTGTGTTTCCCATAATGGCTAGCTTCAACAGTCTGGCCTATTGTATACCACGTACCAGACGTGATATAGTGCTAATGCTATCACGAAGAATGGTATGGCCCGTCTGCTGTATGGTGAAGGGGTGTGACCATGTTACTATTGTACTGTGTTGGCTTGGTAATTTGGACGTTATTGCTCTGGTATATATTGCCTTCATGGGGGTGGCCTTGGTGCTAATGCTATTGTATGGTGGAGACCTTTTGGACTGTGGACGTAAACAAGCGAGAGAACCAGATGCCTGCTTTGTCTGACAAAGTCAACAACTCTCCATCTTTCTCTGTCTCCTGTCTGTGTCTCTCTCCTCGCTACTGCTTTCTTTATCTCTCTCCTTTTTCTTTCTCTCATCTCTCTTTTTTTCTCTATTTCCTTCTGTCCATCTCTCTCCTTTCCACCCATCCTCTCTTCCCCTCTTCTTACTCTCTTCTCATCCTCTCCATTCCTCCTCTCTTTACTCCCATTTTCTCTTTGTTTCATTTGTTTACAATATGTAAGATTGTTATATATTTTTAATCTGGTGCATTTAATTGTTTTAATCAGAAAGTTGCCCAGAAAAAGAAAAGAAAGACAATCTCCTCTCCTCTTCTCTCCTCTGCTTTCTTCTCTCCTCTCATCTCCTGTCCTCTTCTCTCCTATCCTTGCTGGTACTAGCACAATGCTATATAATGATGCCAACTAGGCTTATCTGCTACTAATTAATTCTATTTATCTTTTAATTAAATTACAAAATTGATTGGTCGCACTTTTTCCTCTGTGTTTAGTATTCAGTTCACCACAGTGCTGTGAGATTAGCTCAAGGTCTCCACTAAACATACACAGTGTGTTAAAGCATTAGCATTCACTTGTCCCAGTAACTTTCTAGTAAACAGAAGCTGTCCACGATTGCCAAGGCCAGTACTTGCTTCTTGCCAGTGAAGTTGGCAAACATTGGTATTGGTGCAGCTCTCTATAACATGTCTCCTGTTCTCTCTTCTCCTCTGTAGGTATGAGTTAAGAATCCGGTATCTTCCAAAGGGCTTCATGCAGCAGTTTACTGAAGACAAACCAACACTCAACTACTTCTACCACCAGGTACACACACACACACACACACACACACACACACACACACACACACACAGATACATGCATGCACTGATGCACACACACAAACACACAGAGGCATTCAGGCACATTTCATGCTCAGCCAACAGTCAGTACCCAGACATATGGCATTGCTAAAAAAAGTAATCTAGGTCAGTAGGTCAGTGAGTGAGTGAGTGAGTGAGTGAGTGAGTGAGTGAGTGAGTGAGTGAGTGAGTGAGTGAGTGAGTGAGTGAGTGAGTGAGTGAGTGAGTGAGTGAGAGAGAGATTGCCATTTGTTGTTTAGTACTAACAGTACATGAAATTTTTTTTTTAATATATTTGTTGTGGTGTGTGTGTGTCTCCCAGGTAAAGACTGACTATATGACAGAGATAGGAGATCAGGTGGAACAAGATATAGCACTCAAACTGGGCTGTCTGGAAATCAGGTATGGCCAATGTTTCACCTTCAGGACCTTGGTCAGCAATAGCCAAATCTGTTTCTCCTGGTATCTAGAATATACTGTTTGCATGCCTCGACATGTCTATATGTCTTTTCTTTTTACATGAAAAGTAAAAAGTTTTGCTCACATCAAAGACTAGAAGTTTGTCACTCTAAAACCATTGCAAACAGAGTGCAATGTCCAAATCCTTTTTGAGAGCCAAATCAAAGAGCTATCTAACTCTAAACTAGTAGTTAAAGGGATACCTTGACATTTTGAATTACAGTCTATTATTTTTCTTCAGCAGAAGCTTGTCACATTGTGGGTAAAAACAAAGTCTGTGTTTGCCCTTCAGCTACCCTGATAAAGGCTTGTTGACATTGTCAGTGTTCCTTCAAATCAATGGCTGTCCATTTCAGTGTGCATTTTAATGTCTGCAAACTGTGACTAAAACGTGAAGTCTGAAACATTTTGTGAAGAAAACTTAACAAACAAGTGATCTCTTTAATGTGAGCTTGACTCAAGTGAATGGAGCTGACCGTGTCCTCTGTGTCCCGCTGGGTTTGATTCCAGGAGGTTCTTCAGAGAGATGAGGGGAAACGCCCTGGACAAGAAATCAAACTATGAACTACTGGAGTGAGTATTTGTCAGTGAGCAAAGGTCCGCAGTGCACACAATGTCATTGTAGTGTGGCTTCTAGTCCAGCTCACAACCTCTCTGGCACAACATTCCTTCTTTTCTCTGACATCCTTCCTGTAGCTGGAGATATGCCTTGTATCCCAGCAGAATTGCCAGGAACAACTCAGGAAACTCAAACTCAATACTTGGTACGGTGTTTATATGGAGGTCTTGTCTAGAAAAAAAGTGGAAAAAGAATTAGATAAGTCTCAGGTCTTGGGTTATTACACAAAACAAGGATGCAAACTTGTCACCTTTCGGCGATATTTGTATTTTGGTCCGTAAATTTGATGAGAAAATCACTTGGAGGGTGTCTGTTTCAGGATGTGGATAAATAAACACTTGTTATATACAACATTATCAGACTACCTGTTATTTAACCAGCTTTAAGTCAGATGATCTTATCACAAACATCATCTTTACCGACTGGATGTTGGCTGACAGACTGGTTTCCTGATGCCAGTATTCGTTTTTTTCTCTCTCTCTCTCTCTCTCTCTCTCTCTCTCTCTCTGCCTTTTTCCCTTCTCTTCCGTGTCTTCCTCTTTCCCATTTTTCCCCACACTCCATTATTCTTCCTGACACACACTTCAGTGACTATTGTAGCTATTACGGCCAGCTGTTAAAGACATTGAACATTTTTTTTTATGCCTTTCTTTGTCCCTTCATGTCGTACTTTGCTACAACTACCACCTACCCTTTGTGAATGCGGCTGTAGTTTATGCTGCACTCACAGGATGTGGGAATATTCATTGGCGCAACTTAATGGCTCAAAACAACGACTTGGAAGAGTTCATGAAATATACCCTCCTCTGCTCCTTCCCTGTTTTTTATTGTTAATCCTTTGTATCAAATTCAAGTATGTTGAGTTGAATGGGAATGGCTGTTGCTCCTTGTGTTGATCCACTATCGGCTCCCTGGTAGATGGATGTCAATGGAGAACATTAACAAACCATGGGCTTAACGGGTTTTGGCTCTAACGAGGTCTGATGTTAATGAGCTGTCCCAAACCAATGAGCCTTTCTCTCTGTCCATCACCCTAAAAAGCTCGCCAATTACTGAGAACAATGCCCTCTGTCTTCCTCTCTCTTTCCACCACTATCTCTGTCTGTCTCTTTCTCCTCCCTGTCCTTCTCTGCCTGTATGTCTCTTGTCTACACTCTCATCCACTTTCTGTACCTGTCTTTCTCCTGCATGATGGACAGATCTAAGCCAACTGGTATTTGCACATACTGTTTATGGTGTGTTGTAACCTGCATGCCTCCAACAAAATGGGTAGGGTTTGCCACATAGGAGAATATTTTGAATGCCAGAAAGTTTAGATAACCACAGGAAAGTATTTGAAAATCAATTGATATGGGAAATCCCACCCATCTAGTGCATCACACAGGTTAAAACAAACTAATAATCATTTGTGACTACTATTTCACCTTGGTTGGATGGTAGAACAAGGAAATAATGAAATGGTGCTGAGAAAGGAGGATGGAGGAAATATTATGTAAGATGGAAAGCCAAGGAAGCTTCTCTCTCTCCTACCCTCTCTTTCCTTCTCTTCCCCTCTCTCTTCACTCTCTCCTCCTCCCCTTCTACTTGTCTTTTCTCCAGAGGACATTGAGTCATTAACTAGTTTCCTGTTTTAGCTCTCTGGAGTACATCTTTCTTTGTCTCTGTGGTCTCTCTTTCTACTCCTCCCTGCATCTCTATCTCTCTCTCTGGTCTTTTTCTGTATCCCCCACTCTTAGGAAAAGATGAGTAGAGCTCTTTGGTCAGAACTTAGTCATCACTTTCTGTTTTTGGTTTTCTGTTTCTTGTCTATGACTCTGTTTTTCTCCATGCCTGTCTGGCTGACTGTATCTGTCTGTATCTCTCTCTGTAACTCTCTCCGTCTCTTACTTGTTCATTTATCAGCATAAGAAAAAATGATGTGCTCAGATCAGATTAAGACAGAAACGCCAGAGAATTAACATTCCTCAATGTCATTTTAGTGTTGTAAACATTCTGCTGCTTTCTCTCTCTTTTGCTGTCTTTCTCTCTTTGTCTCTCTCACCCTGTCTCTCTGTCTTCTCCTGTATCTCTTTCTTTCCAGGAAAGACGTTGGTTTGCGGCGTTTCTTTCCTAAGAACCTGTTGGATTCAGTCAAGGTGAGAACAATGAGTTTTGGTCCCATACGGAGATCGGAGGAGAGAGGTGGAACACACACAGTACATCTTGCAGGACATCCCATGAGGGAAAACAAACTATTCACTTTTTATTCAGTTTTACCTTTACCTGGGCGTCTAATCTGAAGTTTGTTGTCAGGGCGCGGTAACTGAGTGGGTAACGCTCTCCCCTCACTCAACAACTACTGTTGAGGTGCCCTTGAGCAAGCAACTTCACCACCACTGCTCCACTGGAGTTGCTCAGTTGCCAGCAGTACAGGAATGGGGTTGTATAGTCAGCTCCCAAATGTGTATGTGTGTGAAACAGTATTTGTGTGACTTTGTGTTAGATGACAATACTGTATATGTTTGAGTGGAACGGAACAGAATGGAATAGAAAATAATAGAACAAAGAACAGAGTGTATGTTTTTCCTTGGATTAGGTATACATGCTTGCTATGTTTCAGATCCAACTTGGACACTCTTCAGTTGTTCTGTGGTCTCTTGTGTCTGTTCTCTAGATTGTGTGTGTGTGTGCGCGCCCTTATCACTGTTGTTTATTCAACAGCTGTCTTTAAAACAGATTTTTTTTCTCTACTTGTTTATGTCTCTTCTCCAATCTCCAATCTTCAAAGCTGTGATGTTGGACCTTCAAATCAGTTCTCTGATTGCTTTTGATTTGTGATGACTTAATTGGGCTTGTAAATTTTGTCAAAATCAAGCAGTGTGTGTTTCCCATAATGGCTAGCTTCAACAGTCTGGCCTATTGTATACCACGAACCAGAAGTGATATAGTGCTAACGCTATCACGAAGAATGGTATGGCACGTCTGCTGTATGGTGAAGGGGTGAGAGACGACGTGGGTGGGTGGGTGGGTGGACTATCGTTGTGTGTGGGTGGACTATCGTTGTGTGTGTGTCTGAATAATGAATAGTGTCTGTCAGTGATAAATTTACGGCACGTGTGTATGGGAAGGGGAGGGGTGTGTGTGCATGTGTGGTGTGTTTGTTTGTGAGTGTGAATGTGTGTGTGAATTAAAGGCCCAGTGACCTAAAAAGGTCTTGGTGTCAGCAGGCGTGCAGACAGATGTTCTGGAGAGGGAAGAGAGACTCGGTGTCGGTGGGTGTGTGTGACCCTCAGGTCATGTTTAAACCCACTTTCTCTGTCTCCAACAATGAGGAGGGAGGGGGAGGTGTCTGTGTGCGACTCCTTCGGGGGTCTCAGTCTGTCTGTCAAGCCCCACTGATTCCCCCCTCCACAACCCCCAACCCACCGCCTTTTTTCCCTGCTTCTCTTCCTGACTCCTCCCTCACCACCTTCCTCTCCTCTCCACTGTTAGCAGATGGAGATAGTTGTATTGATATTGAGGAAATTCTGTGACACAGAACTACTGTCAGAACTAACTGCGTGTGTGTGTGTGTGTGTGTGTGTGTGTGTGTGTGTGTGTGTGTGAGAGAGTGTGTGTGTGTGAGAGTGTGTGTGTGTGTGTGTGTGTGAGAGAGTGTGAGAGTGAGAGTGAGAGAGCAGCTGTTATTTAGGTTTCTGTCGTTCGCTTCGGTGAAAGAGAGTGGTAGTGAGTTAATGGGATTATTCTCTCTCAATGGACTCCACTTCACACACACACAGACCCCAGAGCAGATGGCAGTGCTAGTAAACAGTGACCGATGTTGGTTGTAGTGGAGGTGTTATAAAGGTCCGCTCGTTCAATAGGTTTGAGGAGGAGGTTTAGTATGTAGGACCTTTGGTGGCTTTATACCCCAATGTTTGATAAACAATGGAGCCTATTTCTCATGTCACCGATACCACACTAAAGTACTCATATGCAATACTATTTGATGATACTGCAGTAAGACTTATTGGAACCATTTCCAAAAATATTGATAATGTATATACATATTCATTGATACATTAGGAAAGTTATACGGGAAGATGTCAGATGTCATTTAAACACATTAACACAACGATTGTTAAGTGTAATCGCTTCCTATAGTAGAGCCAAAATCGTAAATGTCAGTAAAAGTACTTTTGTTGGCAAGTTTTCAAAATGGTATTGCATGCAAACCATTCCATAGACTTCCAAAGCAGTGCTAATTGTAAGAATAAGCAATAGATCTATTTGAAACGACGCTGACAGTAATAGTTTGATCCTTCAGTACTAACTAACACTAACGGGAGGCTGGTGCCAATTTATTAGAAAACCAGCACAAAAACACAGTGGATATGCTGGGAGGAGGTGTTGATTAGTGATCACTGGGATAGGCCTCTAGCAGTCCTGAGCCTTCCTGGTAGTTTGTTGAATTTTAATGGCTTTATGTATCATTCATATTGTGAGGGCGCACCCCAGCGAGAACAGTACCACTGTTGATGGAGACAATGAAAAATTAAGCTTAATGAAGTAAGCATTATAATTTGATATGGAAATAACAGTATGATTTAACCAACCCACCCCCCGCCAAATAAGTGTAGTAAATCATCAGATTGAAGGATTGTGAAGGATGTGAAGGATTTCACAGTGAAATAAATGAAAAATATAAAACTATTGTGACTGCAGCAGAAGATTGACTGGTTGGTGGAGGGACATACCGTTGGCGACAGAGGGGCGATGTGGGCGACCTCACACCGACATGGCGATGGGGAGGGAGATAGCCAGTAGTGCGACTTCCTCACAGGAAGGGTGGACACTATGGGCTGGCATTATTTGTGTGTGTGTGTGTGTGTGTGTGTGTGTGTGTGTGTGTGTGTGTGTGTGTGTCTATGTGTGTGTGAGGATGTGGTGGAATTCTAGGAATTAAAACAATGATCCTATCAAGACCTGTCCATTAAGGTCACATCTGAAGTCTGTAGTCACATCTGTAGTCACTGGATTACTCCGGTTGAATGCTCTGGTCTCAATTGTTCGTCAAATTGCTCATTTACATTGCCTGTGTATGATGACCTTAATGCCCCGGTGTAAATCCTGCCAGCATGATTTTTTTTAAGCTTGGCCTGTACAGCACAAAATCTTCTCTAATCTATAGTTTAATCTATACATGACAGTCTATTTATAGCTCCGGATTAGCTCGGAATGTGTCTTTTTCTAAGTGTGTGTGTGGGTGGGTGTGTCGGGGTAGTGTGTTTGTACTATGTGGTTACTTCTGATATGAAGGATAGAGAGGATTGTAAATGACAGAATAATGTTCCTAGATAGACTTTCACAGCCCCCATCTGTCTTCTCTGTGGTGACATAATGGACACCACAGTCACTGTTAAAATGAGTAATAGCACAGTCTGTATTACATAGTGCGATCTAAGTTACACTATGGATGAGTGGACAGACTCCTGCCTCTCCTGTGTGATGTTTAATTGAGTGTTAACTAACTGTATTGATGTGTCTTTGTTAAGGTATTGATCTGAACTGAGCACGCCACTGAAATGAAGTGGTGACATTGATTTGATTGGAACTAGAGTGGACTATCAGTCAATCAATATCTTCCTCTCTTAGTGTCTCTCTCTGTCCTCTCTCTACCCCCCCAGCCACCCGGCTTGCGTCTAAACTTCCTCCTCACTCCAATTTCCCAGTTCATACATTGTCCTGGTACTTTGTATATCAACTGAGGTGACAATTTAAATAAATATAAAATTGAATTCACCCTTTCCTTTCTCTTTCTCTCTCCCAGGCTAAAACTCTTCGCAAGCTGATCCAGCAAACGTTTAAGCAGGTAGCCAACCTCAACGATGAGCAGAGCATCTTGAAGTTCTTGGAGATACTTGCACTGGTCTACCGCTACGACAAAGAGTGCTTCAAATGTGCCCTTGGGGTAGGACTCATCCATTCTACTCTACTCTCTGCTGTACTCTGCTGTGTTCTACTGTACTCTGCTCTACTCTGGTTTGTTTTAATCTGCTCTGCTCAATTCTTTAAACTCTAGTTACCAGCAGTGTTAGGGTGACCCCTCCTGGTGGGATCAGGTCTAGCATGTGTCCAAAATGTGGTGCTGATGCCACCAATTGCCTCTGTATTTTTGATGATTTATGCCGCAAATGAAGAGTAACTTTTGAAGTAAATGATGCCTTAAATGATGAGTAACCTTATTTCCCTCTCTCTAACAGTCTAGCTGGGTGATCCAGGTGGAGTTAGCTATAGGGCCAGAAGAGGGGATCAGCTACCTCACTGACAAAGGATCCACAGTGAGTTCCTACTAAGATCACATTGTTCCACTCTTCCTACAACACGCAGCCAGGGTTAACGCATATTATGGATGGCTTCCACTCATACCATTTTGCTTCCCAAAATGAGTTTGCATCCCAAAACAAAATCTCGGCCGCTGCAAAATGACCAAATATGGGAGATGTGACAGCAAGTGAAAGTAGTTTGGTCATGTTGTTAAATGTTGTTACTTCTCCTTCTCTAGTAAGAAGAAGTGACAACATTTGGTCATCTTCTATTATGGGACCGTGTTGCAAAACAGTGTAACATTGACCTCCGTAACATCACCATGCTGATAAACATTGTAATGTAATGAGACATGGACAGTGGTTGAAGACCTAACATGGCTTTGGTCTATTGATTGGCTCTAGTTGACATGGTTTTCACCAATGTCTGAATGGTTTACACTGAGTTGTGAACACAGGTAACATCAGGGTCACTGCCATTCACAATAACCAGAAAGACAGTCACATATTGGTAGGAAGATAGATATCCATAATCAAATACATGAATGAATGAATAAAGATAAGAAATAAGAGTAGGATCAATATAGTTTACATGTATTAATGGCTTCTCTGCCTGTCTCCCTGTCTGTCTCTGTGTCCAGCCTACCCATCTAGCTAACTTTACCCAAGTTCAGTCCATCCAATACTCTGCTATGGAGGAGAAGGACAGGAAAGGCATGCTACAACTCAACGTAGCAGGGGCTGCTGAGGTACTCTCTCTCTCTCTCTTTGGTATACGGACATGCTCTCTACCTTCCTTTTTTAAACAAACAATTGTGATCGGTGATATTTCCTGCCACTTAATTTTCCATTTAGTATTTAACAGTTTAAACTTGTTCCCCATCATCACAGAAAGTATGCTAACACTTGAGGAGGAATTGAAATTCTGGATGATTTTTGTGTTTCTGAGAAGTGGCTCTAACCACCAAACAACAAAATGAACCCACGAATGCAACGTACATCGGCAGTAGCTGTTGTTTAGGTGTTAGGCTGGATTTTTCCTTTAACTGTGAGGGTTTCAGTTCATATAAATCAATTCAGGTTTTGATTTTTTTTTTTACCTGTATGTGCTTTCCATGTCTCTCTGTCTTTATCTCTCTGTCTCTCTATTAGAAGTAGTTGTATCGAGCTGTTGGTCAATATGGCCTCTCTCTCTCTTCTAGTGGACACTAAAGAATTAGTGTACTGTGTATAGATCCTGTGTGTGTCTGTGTGAGTGACAGAGATAGAGAGAGAGATTAGCTAGTGGTTTTCCATGTATAGATTCCCCATTATGGTTCTACTTTCAGAGGACGGGTTTACTGCTGTTTGAGTGGAGTCCTTCTTTTTGATTGGCATTTATAGTATTGGCTTCACACACACACACAAAACCGAGAGAGAGGAGTTTTCCCTGACGTAAGGCAGCTGGAAACCCCCATTGTGCTGTGCTGTGCTACGCTGTGTGTGTGTGTGTGTGTGTGTGTGTGTGTGTGTGTGTGTGTGTGTGTGTGTGTGTGTGTGTGTGTGTGTGTGTGTGTGTGTGTGTGTGTGTGTGAGAGAGATTTTGTGTCTTGGGTAATAATGACTCTTTGTAACTTGCCTCTCTCACCCAAAGCTCTGACATTAACTCCACTGTGTGTGTGTGTGTGTGTGTGTGTGTGTGTGTGTAGCCCCTCACAGTTACTACAGCATCACTGACCATGGCAGAAAACTTGGCCGACTTGATTGACGGCTACTGTCGGCTTGTCTCCATGGAAACTCATTCCTTCATCGTCAGAGTCCAGAAAGGTAGGACACTGTAATTCTCTTCTATCTATCAACGTATCAAAGGCATCTAAAAGCATATAAATAGTTCACATGCAGATGATTTTTAGTTTTAAAGTGTAAGGAATTATGTCTATAATGCTCATAACTTATTTCTTGATATTCATTCTATTTAGTAGGACTGCATGATAGACACAAAATAATCAAATGATGTTCATATCACAATATTGTGATATGAATTGCACAGAGCTACAATTCATATCACAATATTGTGATATGAATTGCACAGAGCTACACTTCCCTCTACAGTTGCAGAGGTCCTATTCTTAGAGGCTGAATATATTGTAAAACTCTGTATGCACTCAGTGTGTCTCTACCAATGGCACCAAGACAAATTCCTATAAATTTATTGTACTTAAGAAATACAATCGTTCTTCTCCTGATGATGTGTGCTTCTGTCCTCTAGAGGGAGAGAGAGCGCTGCCTTCCCTCCCAAAGTAAGTACCCTTCTCATACTAAAAAAATGTCAGTGTTTTTGCTGATTTTTTGTTTATGTGTATAAAGAAAAGTTACTGAAGTCAAGTTACTGTGATTATATTGTTAATTGTGGTATAAAGAACATGAGAAGAAGCTACATGTGCTATAAGTGTGGTGACTGGTCAAAATGCAGGGACCTTGCAAGATTTGCAGGGAACTATTAATAAAAAACAAATCTTACTGCAAATCCTGGTGGGAGTGGTACATTAGTTATGAGAGGTAGTTTGCCTGTAGAATAAAGAAGACTACTTGAAATCTTCTGCTTGGTTAGAGAACCATGTGTGCCACATACTGTCATTAGTGTTAGTGGCTTTGGTTGAAGACTCTGAGATTACATAACACCTTAAGGAACACGCATAAGACTATCAAAATATATTCAGAGAAATATATACAAAGAAAAGATCTAAAATATATCTCCAAATTGCCCTGTAGACACTGTGTATATATAGAAACACTGTCCAACATTCAGTTAGTTTCTTTCAGAGGACCAAGCAAATAAACTAGCATACGTACTAACTTTTTGCAGTGTGATGTTCATTTCTGACCTTAGGAGCCTTTCCATTTCAATGTCAATAATTCAAGTTTGAACACGAAGACTTTGCTTACTTTTGGTCGTTTCAACCAAACTCCCTCTCTCTCCCTCTCTGGTCAAATAAGGAGATAAGTTCAGGAGCCAAATATTTTCCACTAAGGGGTTTTTAAACACTTGGGTAGTCCCCTCCTCTTTTCTCTTGGTCTCTTTCTCCTCCCTCTCCTCCCTCCCTCCCTCTCTCTCCTCCTTCTCTGTCTCTCTCTCTACCAGTTGTGGTCTGTGATGTAAAGACAGTAGTAGAGACCAATGAGAGACCAAGGCAAAGAAAGAGGGAGTAAAACAGTGAGAAAGAGTTAGTTCTTCTCTGGTCTGGTTACATTAGTGGGAGCTTTTTTCATTATTATTATCATCGTGTGTGTGTGTGTGTGCATGCGCATGTCCACGTGTGTGTTTGTGCACATGAAGAGTTTGACATCTCCACGTGTCTATCTTTGAATGAGATCTGACTGACTGAAAACCACTAATGGGTATGTTCAGGAGGTTTTGGTTTAGCCCAGATATTTTTGTGCTCTTTTGTCTTGGTGTTCACCTCATTGATTGTTGTGTAATTGCTATCTGATTTATGTTCCTCTCCTCTCCTCTAGACAATCTAACAGTGAGAAGAAGTTAGAAGCAGTAAGAAGTGGAGTAAGGACTATCTCAGTGTCAGGTAAGATACATCATCATCATCAACATCACACACACACACACAATATTTGAATGCTGAAGGAGATCTGATAGCTGCCTTGGATGCAACTACTGTCTTTTTTGGATTCAAGGTCTGTTCTTTTTCTCTGTCTCTCGGTTATTTTGTCCTTCTCTCGTTTCATCTGTCCTTTGATTATTGGTTCCTTGCTGCCTTTCTCTGTCTCCTCCTGTCTTTCAATCTCTTCCTGACTCTCTTTTTTTGTTCTCTTCCTCTCCTTATCTCTGTCCTTTGTTCCCCCCCTCTTTCTTCAGCACATCCTCCCTCCATACTCATATCAATTCACTGTTCTGTCTCACACTGTCATTCTCTCTCCTGTCTGATTGGCTGAAGACCTAGTGACATTGACGCCAACCAAGGCGCGGCGTTTCCTCCTCCCCTTTGTCTTCTGTTCTGATTCGCCGCCCAATGGTATCCTCGGCCCTGATTGGCTAGTTAGTAGAGGAGCTTATCCACAAAATTGTGATGTGGCGGATAAAAGTGGCAGATCTGTTAAACATGCTTATTGGGTGACCCTAAGACTTTAAGGACAAAGGTTGTCCATTAGTATTAGTGTACCACTTCTGTAAAAGATGAAAGCAATATTCAAAATATTGACACTATTTTGACAGCCATATTTTGAAATTGCCATGAAGATGACTTTATGGTCCCTGAAGGGTTTACATATATCCCATAATGAATAACTGTACTAAATTTGTCACTTTTATCTGCTGCGTCACAATCCGCCTCGTTTTCAGAATGAGCTCTCCTATTAAAATGGCTTTGTCCTCACTGCCTGTTGTCTGTTGCCTTTGACTAATTCTGACTTACACACACACACACACACACACACACACACACACACACACACACGCACGAACGAAAGACATGACCACAATAGCTGGTTGTGTGTTGTGGTGTGCCGTATGTAACCAAGCCAGTGCTGTCTAAATAAGGCTAGGAAATAAATGGAAATGACCCTGAGTTGTACTTTTCAACTGAATGGTATCTCCACTCAGGCTTGTGCCTTATTTGTGTTAGAGATGCTCTAATGGTAGTTTTTGCTAACAGTAAGTGTTTTCCATTAATATACAAGAACAAGTACTCGGGCATACCAGCCAACAATGGCTACCAAAAATAAAGGAGATTTGCAAGTGACATGTTACAGCCCTCTTAGTTTAATTCAACAAAAGGATGTGACTGGAAGCAGCACATACTGACACAAAAGGAATAAAATGGTTCTCACAAGTCACATACCGTGGTATTGAGGTAACAGTTTGGTTATTTTCAGGGATTATTTTCAATGTCAAATTTTGGGATATAGTGATTCAAATTATTTGCCATGATTAAACCAAAATCCATCCCATTCACATGTAAAGTAAATAAATAAAGTAATCTTCTTCTTCTTCTTCTTCTTCTTCATGTCTATTCTGAATTTAGAGTGAAATACTCAGCCGGTCAGATGGGAACAGTGTTTCCTCCACACACACCGTCTCCTGTGACCATGCTGGCTTTCACCAGTAGCTAGCAAATCTGCTTGTAACCCTTTTCATCTTAAGACAAATGTGATGTTTACAGATGTAGCCATGGTAGACATCACAGTTTTATCACAGTCTCTAGCAGTGAACTGTTGTTGTACTTTTGCAGTACCCATCAGAGGGATTATTTGGAAAACAGGTATCTGAAGTTACTCAGCAAATGTGTTTTATCAGGGTACTGTGAGAAAAAAAAGTATGATCTTGGAATTATACTCAAGATTGATGATTGGGCCTAACTTTCAAACCTTATAGTGAGGGTCCAACCTTGCTCAGTGTCTCAAATAGAAATCAGAAATCAGATGCTGAATCCAGCTGCATCCTCTGTGTGCTTACCATGATGTATACATTCACTTTGCTACTCACAAATATTTACAGCTTGACTCTTTAAACATGCTACATTAAAACCGCACTGGAGCCCAAACACTGCTACATGTCAAGCGTCATATTGTCGCTGTTTTCTTTCACTGGTTGATTTTACCATCATCTGTTTGCACAGCACTATGGGTAGCTGTTTACTCCACGTTTTTGTGGATAGTATTTTGGATTTTAACTAACTGCTTGCTATGTGTTTGGCTGTGCAGCTAAACCCCTGATATCCACTGTTGTTTCACAGCTTTACAAGAGCTAACCTCTCCTCTCTCCCTCTCCCTCTCTTCTCCGCTCCCTCCTGCTTTTCTCTCTCTACCTCTTTCTCTCTCTCCATTCTGTCCCTCCTCTCCTGTCCTGTTTCCTGCATGCTCTCCTGGACCCTGCAGAAGATCTTAGTGGGGATGGTAAAGTTTTGTTGTTTATTGATCTCTCCAGTGTTCCTTCTTTCTTGTCCTCCCTCCGCCAACACACTGCACCCCACTGGGTGTGTGTGTGTGTGTGTGTGTGTTAGTGTAGGTGTGTGTGGGTTGACGGATGAGTGTGTGAGATGTGTATGCATGCATGCCTCTATTCATTAGAATTGCTGCTATGTGTGTATTGTATTAGACATAATACAATATGGTTGTATGATTCAGAAGTGAATCATAGTTTTCCAGCAGAGCTTCTGTAGTTTCTCATGTTTCAGCGATTGGAAACATGAATCAGTCACCAACAGCTTTAACGTGTATGATCTGTTAGAGTAGCTTACTTATGTGGTATTGTGTTATGGGATACTTGTGTATGTTTGTGTGTGTATGTATGTGTGTATCTGTGTCTGTTTCTCTGTGCTTTTTAAAGTGGTGTACCACTGAGTCTCAACTCAAATATGTCACATATGTCATATGGCCACAAGAATAACACACAGAAAGTGAATTAAGTGGTATTCCTCTTTAAGGGCACTGCTCCAACCCTCTCTCACTCTACGAAGAGGCTTCACACGCACATATACACACAATCATGTACACACACAAACATGCACACATGCGTACACACACACACACACGCACACACACACAAGCCAAGCCACATGTGGACACACAGAGTGGAGTAGGGAGAGGTTTGCTGGATTCAAGAGCAGCTGCATTCCTGGCTATAATGGGCTAGCTACAGTGTGTGCACGCACACACACACACACACACAAACACACACACATTTTCCCTCCACTGGAAGCAGAATCAGGGTTAGTCAAACTTAGAAACGGTTGATTCTTCAGAACAAATCCCTAACCACATGGGACTGGATATGAGCAATACAAACAATGGACCTCAGACACGACAAACATAATTAACAAATCTGCATTAAAAGATTTTGTTTCATTATATTCAACTAAAACCATTTAAGCTGCAGATTGGAAAGCACTGAGTGGAATAGACTGTTAGAAGAAGTCATGAATGATTCATGTATGATTCATGTTGAAGCCAGCATGTCCGAATCGTCCAATGTGTTACACATATGGAAATACTGATAAGTTGGGTTGGATCAAACCTTAGTTGAAAAAAGTAGGGAAACGTCTGCTGTTTTTCCGCTGCCAAAACGTGTTTCATCATATAAACCATGACAGATAGACCACCTTTGGTTGAAATGTTATGTTGTCTGTTATGATTTTATTGAATAAAACAGCAAAAGCAAAACAGTAAGTAGACTTTTGCTTTGGTCCTTTGCATAGAAGCTCTCCTTTCTTCTCAGATCTTATTTGAAACATGCATCATGCATGGCAAATGTTTTAAAGGTCTCTCCTATCTGATTGAAAGTTGAAGTGAATTGATTTTTTTGACCCAAAATTTATTTTGTGGGCGGTTGTGTGGGGAAAATTAGTATAGTAGTAGTAGTAATAGCAGCAGCAGTAGTTTTGTACTTACCTTATAATCTACCATGTTTCATTCAGCATACCTTTAATTCACTACCTAACCTACGTTCCAACAGCCAGCCTTAGCATTGGCTACTAACCTTAATAGCTAACAGTGTTTGTTCAGTCTACTTTACATTGACTACTAACCTACTAGCTAGTGTTTTATTCAGCCTACCTTTAAATAGCAGGCATTTGAGGAAGCTTGGGAAGAAAATCACCTATAAGTTTTAGAAATGGATTTCTGTGTAAATTTGGGGACACATTCCCACATAACCTCATAAGTGCTGAGCAGAATGGTACGGGTAACATTGAGGGCAACAGATGTTTGACTCTGTTTCCAACAGCTGAGTCTGCACACAGCTTTTACTTTAAACACTACCATCTGGTTAGAGTAGACTCTGTCCATCTTTGTCTCTTTTTCCTTCTCTCTCTATTCTCCCTATCTCTGTCTGTCAGATTCTGCACAGATTTTACTCTAAACACAGCCATCTGGTTACATGACAGACTCACTATTTCTTTCTCTTCCTTTTAGCTCTCTCTTCCTCCTTCCCTCTCTGTCTTTCTGACTCTCCTCTTCAATCTGTTTACAGGACGGACTGCTCTCTCTTTCTGTCTCTGTCTTTCTCTTTCTGTTTGTTTCTCTTGCTCTCTCTCCTTCCCTTCTTTATCTTTCTCCTCTCTCTTTCTCTCTCCACCAGCGCTCCTCCCTGTAGCCCAGCTGCTCTCACATACAGACAGACAGATATGCACAACACATGCTCAGTTGACACTCTCCGCCAAGTGTGTGTGTGTGTGTGTGTGTGTGTGTGTGTGTGTGTGAGAAAGAGAGAGATAGAGAGCTACGTGGGTGTTGCTCTGCACAGGACTTGTCGAATTTTGGGAGTTAGCTGCATGCTTTATTTCATAGTTAGCTGCATGGTGTTTTTTTTTTGGTGCAGTTTAGTTTTTGCTGCGTACGTGTGTCTGTGTTTGTCGGGGACCTGGCGTCGCAGAGAGGACATACGGTAAACTGTCCAGTGTGCATGTATGTCCTATTTTGTGTGTATGTGTGGGTTGGGTGTGTTGGTGGCTGGTGTTCTTGTGATGTTACACACTTAGTTACGTTTTCTCTGTGTGTGTGTGTGTGTGTGTGTATATCTAATCTTACAGAGACCGATGACTATGCTGAGATAGTTGATGAAGAGGACACATACACCATGCCCTCCAGTAAGTAACCTCTTCTGTCTTCTTTTTCTACTACAACTACCAGCAATTGTAATTTGTACTAAAGCAATCTAAATCAAAGTAGCTTCTATTGCTTTGCTAGCTCTAGCACCAAGAGACAACATTTAGCATCAGCACTGGTGCAGAAGAACAAAATAACTGACTGTTTCACTGTTATTCCTCTCTCAATTGCTTATTTTCTAAAACCGACATCAATTTCATTCTGCTATCTAATAAAAACTGATTGTGGCGTGAAACCTTTCCAAGAAACACTGGGAACATGCAAATGGCTGCAATGCACCCAGGTTGGGCCAGGTTAGGGGTAATCTAGGTTAGGCCATTTTGACCATGTTCTAAAGACAGTGGAGACACTGGCTGTGAGCCAGTCAGGCAACAACACAGATAAACCCTAGTCCTTGGAGACAAGTTATATCTGTCCAATCCATTCATATGTCCAGTCAAAATCCTTTAAGTGATGGAAACTTTAGTTCACTACTTTTGCTTGGATGTTCGGCCAAAAGCCTGAGAGCAATGGTAGCTTTAGCCCACTGTTCAAATATTTTTTGTTGTATATTTTTACTAGTTCTGAGACAGAATATTAATGTGCTGGATTGTGCCAACTTTCTCAGAGCCATCTGTGTTCTCCATTCCTCCTTCAGTCTTTCTCTCTTTCTGTCTTGCTTTAGTATTTTGTTATTTCTGTCTGTCTTTTTCACCTGGTCTTTTTTAGTCTTACTCTTATTTTCTGTCTTTTGCTATACATTTCTCTAAACTTTCTGCAGACTTGACATATTTTCCTCCTGTGTGTGTGTGTGTGCGTGCGTGCTTATACATGTGTGCATGTGATACCCACTTAAACACAGAAGCCTAGAATCTGATCTGTAGGAAATACAGCTGTGCAGCATGTAACGGCTGCATAGCTAATTCACTATGAATCATTCTGTGGTGGTATCAGCTCAGCTGTTCATTCATTCATTTACTCAACATCAGGTCAAGGCTGACTGACACCTAATGCTTCACCCCCACACCCTTGTCTGGGTGTGTGTGTCCATATGAGTGTGTTTTCTGAGCTATTCTCTTAAAGCAGCTGTCTGGCTCTCCCCCTCTCTCCCTCTATCCTTCTTCCTCTTTCTCCCAACGCCAACACAGTGAGCTATGGAGTAGTTGAAGGTAAAGGTGTCTTCTCTCTCGCTCTGTTCTACTTAAAGGGATACCTTGAGAATTTGAATTTTATTTCAGTATTTTTCTTCGCCAGGCACTTACCACATTGTAGGGAAAAGGGTTTTGTATTTGAACTTCAGTTAACCAAGGAACAGCTGATATGTCTTGTTAGCATTCCCCATTCAAGCCAATGAGCACAACTAGGCGCAAGCAAGTTTGTTACCTAACAGTACCCATTGGTTTACATGAGAAATGTTACAGTGTTAACAAGTCTAACAAGTCGTCTGTTAGGGTAGCTGGGGGACCAATGTAGAAAGTGTCTGGCAAAGAAACACTCAAAGACTCAAGGTGTCTCATATCCAGTTTGTTGCTGAATTGTAGTTGTTGGTGTTGTTTTTGTAGAACCTAGGTCATTCAGCTCTGGTCTTGGAGTTAAAAGGGAAAACCCACCCAAAAACACAATGTAGAATGTTCTTATAATGTTTGACAGGTTAATCAGTATTTGTGAACATGAACAGTTCTCTCCAGACCGCTCCAGCTGAACAACCTGACAGTATTGTTTTTGGCTTGGTTCTCATTTAGCCATTTTGCTGTGATTTCTTGAATTTTTTCATCTTTTTTTGATTTATCGTCTTGGTCTTACTGCTTTTTTGTTTATTAGTCCGTTGTGGGTGTTCTCTGGTGTGTGAAACAATTATGTATTTACTGCATTATCTCTAGAACGGATTTTGTTCATGTTGTTGAGGTGGTTATTTATACGTTTGGTGTCTGTAAAGTGAAAGTCAGATAGCAGAACATTGCTCAGCTGAACTTCAGACAATTTTTTTATTTTCAACTTTTACAAGATGAGTTGAACACATGCAAACATGTGTGTTTCCCATTATCAGTGTCCTCCAGAAACCTCTTAAATCCACTTTAGCCTTTTTTCCATAACTGACAGACTCTTCCCTGTAGAAAATGTTTCATGACCCTGGTACCAAACCAAACTATTGATAACGCCTTTTAAAATGTCAAAGCATATGGGCATCAACAGGAAAATCCACCAATTTCATTAAAATCATATATTTCTTTTTAGATATACAAGGTTTCTGCAGGCCACAAACATAGTTTAGTGAGGTTGTGCTACAAAATCAATCCTTTGCTTGTTGAGTTGAATGTCATAATATACAAAGTGTTTTGGTGATGCACCGTTAATGTTTACATGCACAAAGTACTCCAGATATTAGCTCATATCCCTGTTAAGGATCCTTTTCAGAACAAGCTGTTTGTGTTTCCTCATAGCCCACTTAGAAACTTTGTGCAGACCACAAAAAAACAAGTAGACAAGCTTCATTATCAGAGCTACTAATACCTTAGTACCCTATTTGTGATGATCTAGTTCATTGCAAATGAAATATGATGGCTCCATGAGACACTTAACTCATGAAATACTATCCTGATTGATAACCGGATACTGGTGTGCATGTAAATGCTCTGATTGTGTATGAACTGTACGTGTGCTTCTTAAATGGGTTTGTTCTGGCATTTTGTGTTGCAACGTGCATGTCAAGTCAAGGTTTGTCAAGTAAGGATAAGGGAATTTACACTTGACCTCTCAGGGGAAAAACCTGGGTCAAAATGTATTTGCGTATTCTTGTAATGGTTTGTTTTAGCCTACTAGCCTACTGCCAGCCGGTGGGGTTTACCACAAAGGACAACATTTTGAGTGCCAGAAAGTTAGACAATCACAGGAAAGTATTTAAAAGTCAGTTTTAGATTGTCTTGACCTGGTAAACCCCATCTGGTACTCCAAGTAGGTTAAAACACTGGGAATTACTTGCAAATACAATTTGGTCCAGGCCTGCTCAAAAAAGGCTTGTGTAATGTGATAGCTCCTTCCAAGGCTCATATGAAAAAAAAAAAAAAAAAAATCACAGCAAATAAATCTTCTCTCCTCCTTGCTCTCTCTCTCCTCTCCACTCCTCATCTCTTTTTCATTCCCTCCTCTCTCCTCTCCCAGCGCGGGACTATGAGATCCAGAGGGAGACGATAGAGTTAGGGCGCTGCATAGGAGAGGGCCAGTTTGGAGATGTACACCAAGGAGTCTACACCACCCCGGTAGAAAACACACACACACACACACACACTTTCAATCACAGGAAAACACTTTAAATTACTCTACTGTCTGACACTCACTTAATTGTCCACCCTACTCAGCTGGCTAAAACATACCAAAAACCTTATTTGGAAAAACTGGCCCACGTCTGCACCCTCACACCAACAAGCCCAAAGATCAGATAAACTGCTGCTGATGATGAGGATGACATTATTGATAAACAACTGAGTTGTATTGTCCGTTCTGCAGGACAAGCCAGCCCTGTCCGTAGCCATCAAGACCTGTAAGAACTGTACGTCAGACAGCGTCAGAGAGAAGTTCCTACAAGAAGCATGTAAGACTACACTGTGTGAATGTGTCCTTGTCTTTCCTTCCATTAAATATTATATATATACCGTTAATGTGTGTGTTTCTGTCTGCAGTGACCATGCGTCAGTTCGACCACCCCCACATTGTTAAGCTGATTGGAGTCATCACAGAAAACCCTGTGTGGATAATCATGGAGCTCTGCACTCTTGGAGAGGTACCCTCAAACTGTTTGTCTGTCTTGTGTCCTTGTGGAGGACGTTCTTCCCAAGATGTCTTGTGAGCACAGAGCAGCATCCTTACAGTGTGAGATGGGCTGTGTGCTTGACGTTATGCAATCAGTTAAGTGTTCATTTTGCCATCTGTTTCAACCGACTGTACTATAGATTATAGTGCTGTTTGGACATGATGCGTCGTTCTTACAGTGAATTAAGTGAATCTCTTGAGTTTCCCATTCATTCTCTCCACCAAAGTCACCATCCTATGCCTCCCCCGTTGGGAAGTAAACTTCTGGGATCTTTATTCGTCCTCTGTCCTCCTGATTTTTTGTTTTGGAATCGTACTTCGGCTGTTAGATGTTACGTCAAACACATCACGAGGGACACAGGAACTCATTTTGTATGAGAAGGAGAAGAGAAAGAGGGTGTATGAGAGAGTGTTTTTCTCTTTCTGTCATTAAAGATAGTGACATGTATTGATTTCTCTCTCTCCCTCCTTTCCTCCCTCTCTGTTCTCTCTCTTTACTACCACTTTCTGTCACTCCCTAACTCCCCACCTCCTACCCCATCCCGGTCCCTGTCTGTCTGTCTCTCTGTCCATAGTTGCGTTCGTTCCTACAGGTGAGGAAGTACAGTCTGGACCTGGGTACTCTCATTCTTTTTGCCTACCAACTCAGCACAGCTCTGGCTTATCTGGAGAGCAAACGCTTTGTACACAGGTACACACACACACACACGCTGGTTTCTACCTTAATGTTAAAATGGTTAAGGAGGATAATGTCCTATTGCTCTGGCATTGAAACAGGATATTGGTCTTTGTGTTAGTGATATCAGATTTTCGCTATAGCTGACATTTATTGTACTTTATCTGCGTTAGTGTTGTGTTGTTGTGTTTCATTGAGTTGTACAGAATATTTTTTTAGCTTCATGATGCACATTGATACTTTTTACTATCAGGATCTATGGTACAGCCCTAACCACGGCCAATATTGACTTCTAGGGACATAGCAGCACGCAACGTGTTGGTCTCCTCAATAGACTGTGTGATGCTGGGAGACTTTGGTTTGTCACGATACATGGAGGATAGCTCTTACTATAAAGGTAATGATACAGACACACACACACACACACAAAAACCCATACACACATACTTATGCTAGGGGACTTTGGTATTGCACAATACGTGGAGGATATCCAACAGAAAGTTAATCATGTACCCTGACCGTCTTTTCTAGTTGCTAATGCATTATCACCATCTGCTGGTTGTATCAGGCTACTGCAGTCATTGGCTTTGTGTCTCTTAGGGACTTCATCATCGCAGTCCGCTATTGCCTTACTATTCAAAACAATATCTCTTTCTTTCAGAGCCTCTAAACATCTTATTTAATGGGTGGATGCAAAAATAGCCAGCAACCCAGTTACTGACTAACTATTGTAATGGAGACATGCAGATGGCTTCATACCTTAACTTAACTCTGTATGTATCTGTGTGTGTGTGTGTGTGTGTGTGTTTGTGTCAGCTTCTAAAGGTAAACTGCCTATTAAATGGATGGCTCCTGAATCTATAAACTTCAGACGATTCACATCTGCCAGCGATGTCTGGATGTTTGGTGAGTTACACAGATCTGTGTGTGAGAGTGCCTGCCTGCCTGCCTGCCTGCGTACGACTGTGTGTTGCTGTTAGTGGAAAAGTACCTTGGTACCTGATTTGAGGATGGTACATTACGTTATAGTTTTTGCAGACCTGATAATATGGTGTTAACCTCTCCTTCTCCTCTGTGTGTCTGTATTTACTTTGTACTTTGTACTTTTGTGCACTAACCTGAGTATGCATCTAGATGAAATATGTGTGTGAATGTGTGTGTGTTTTCCCTTAAGTTTTTAATGTGTCTCAAACAAAACCTGTCTCTTTGTCCCTCTGTGTCTCTAGGTGTGTGTATGTGGGAGATCTTGATGTTCGGCATCAAGCCCTTCCAGGGGGTGAAGAACAATGACGTGATTGGCAGGATAGAGAACGGCGAGCGATTGGCTATGCCCCCACAGTGCCCGCCCACCTTCTACAGTTTGATGACCAAGTGTTGGTCTTACGACCCCAGCAAGCGGCCGAGATTCACTGAACTCAAAACACAACTTAGGTCTGAATGTGTTCATATGTGTGTTTGTGTGCAGTACAGTATAATGACCCCAAGGCAAGAACATGGCACTAAGACTACCAGGGTACCATTGTATGCCCACTTGCATGTTTTTTAAAATTTCTTAAATGTGACACTTTTGGATGTGTGGGGGTATATCAGCTCTCCGCTCTATCAAGTGTCAACGGCACAGATCGAGTTCTTTCTATGGAGTAGCCTATGCCACTATATCCTGACAGTAGACTCTAATAGTTTGACTGATATTATTTTTATAGTACTATACTGGAGGAAGAGAAGCTTCAACAAGAGGAGAGACTTCGTATGGAGATGAGAAGACAGGTCACTGTGTCCTGGGACTCTGGAGGGTCAGATGAAGCACCGCCTAAAGTAAGACTACCTACCTACCTACCTGTCTGTCTATCATGTCTTACATGGCTGTTAAACAGAAACAAACTCTTTCTCTCTGTCTTTCTGTCTCTAGCCTAGTAGACCAGGCTACCCCAGTCCTCGCTCCAGTGAAGGCTTCTTCCCCAGCCCCCAGCACAACCACTACCCGGTAAAATACACACACACATACACACACACTTATTGTGGGTGTTCTTCCACTGTGACCACAGTAGGTTTTTTCCCTTGGCTTTCAGAGAGGTTTAGGTGGTAACAGCACCAGTGTGAAGCCTTATAGGTGAACATGGGGTTCAGTACAACAACGTTCAGGAACAAATGTAATGCCATTGTAACCCATTCAGAAACACTAAAGAAGGAAAAAGCACTACTGATACTCATTCAGAAGCCACATAGCTCAAAAGGAATAGATACAGAATATATTGCAGGAGATTTACTCTTGAGGGTTCGTGCAGGGATCCTACACAGGTCTGGAAACGAAAAAGTAAAAGTTTGGAGAAGTATTGAACAATATTCAATATTCAGTCCCAGAATACAAACTACAGTTTTTGACCTCCATAGGGCAATATGGCACAGCTAATAGGGTTTAGGCAATATGACTATCAACATAAATCAGGACTTAAGGACTGGAAAAAGCATTTGATTTTTAAATTAAAACTGCGTAGGAACCGCTGCCCACAAGAAGAGGACATTAATCACAAAGCTTAAAAAGCATGCTAATAAATTTTCTTCTTCCGTGGAAATGTTTTTGTCAGGTTCTATAAATCATCCTGTTAACCCTCAAAATCATCTCAGGGCCCCGTGAGAGAGACTGATGTGGGTGGAGAAAGAGAGTGAGACAGAGAGACACATGGGGTGTGTACTGTATGTGTCAAAGAGAGAGAAAGAGAGAGAGAGAGAGTTTCTCTGCAGTTATTCCTCTCCTCATAAACCAAGCAGACAGCAGGCATTTCCTGTAGTGCTAAAACCCACTCACATGCACACACACAAATCTAACCCAATCTGGAGCTCTTATACCAATAAGCTTCTCTCTCTCTCTCTCTCTCTCTCTCTCTCTCTCTCTCTTTCCTTATAAAGCGTGTAGAGTTTCAACAGTTAAGTCCACTGTGATCATATCATAAGTTACAATAACAGCTATATATTTTGGTAGTGTGTAGATCGTGAGTTTTCAAAGTAGAGGTAGGGTTCAAGGACTCCCAAGATTCTTTGAGGTCTCGTGCAAAATGATGGAATATTATGATCATTATTGTTAGTAAAATTAGTATTAGTGGCATTAGCATTATTAATTCACTGTGATTTCATCCTCCAGTTAGGACAGTGCGACCTATGGATCTGTACGACTTACAGTACTGCATGTAGATGTGTTGGTCATCAGTTTTGTACCTGGGATTTCTGGAATATCATGCAATTTTGAGTGTATTCCAGCCAGAATATACCAGAATGTATTTTACAACTTGTTTCACACATTCATTGCAATAGATGGTGGCTTTCAGTTGTTTTTCTCCACAGCCAGCTGTAGCAGAAACCAGACTGTTCACCTCTCACCATCTTTTCAGAGCTGAAAAACAACCATTAACAAACCAGGAAGGAGGAACATTTTGCTAAGGGCTCTAGTTATGGAAAGTCATGGAAAAATCATGGAATTGTATTCCATGTAATGGGCCACAGCGGGAACCCTAGATTGATCAGTTGATTTTCACTCATTGTTCATTTGCTCAGTCACTGTTCTTAGTTCAGCATAGAATCTTAGTTAGTCGTGTTTTATTACAACCAGCAAAGAGAAATAATTACAACAGAAGATATAAGGTTGTATTAATAATATTATTTTTATTTTTATTCTTTCTCTCTCTTTCTATCCTCCCTCTCTCTCTCTCTCTCTCTCTCTCTCTCTCTCTCTCTCCAGCCATCAGCCCATGGTGGTGTGGGAGGAGTAGGGGGTAGCTATCCTCCTCATGATTCCTGGAACCAGCACAGACCTGAACACACCGCACTGTGGAGCCCTAACATGGAGGTACACAACACACACACACACACACACACACACACCACTATGAAGTATGAAGGAGAAGGTACAGGACAGCAACTTGACCCCTTCAATCATCTTTATTAGTCTATGCGCAATCCAATCAATCATTGTGTAGGGCAATAAAGATGATTGAAGGTTGCCGTCCAGAACCTTTTTTCCCCACTGCTCCTTTGCAGACATGAGACACAAAATCCCAAATAAATGCATTTTGAGCAAAGATGTAATGTGTTGAAAATGTGGGGGACAAATCCATTTTTGAGCAACCATGTTTTCTACAGGACAGTGGATGTGTAGGCCAGGCTCTGATGGAGGAGAGGTTGATGATGCAGCAACAACAAATGGAGGACGACCAGCGGTGGCTGGAGCAGGAGGAGAGCTTCATGGTAACACACACACACACACACACACACACACACACACACACTTGAGAACCCTCTAGTAATAAATGGACCTGTATCAACTATCATTATACTGGGTATACATCCAAAGACAATTTTCTGTCAGCATGTACATGATAGAGGTAATGAAATACTAAAACGTTTAGCTAAAACTAACTCACAACCTAACACAAAAAATAACCTAAAAGCATGCATGAAAAAAGAAAATATCAAACTAAACTAAACCTCAGCCTCAGAAAAATAAAAACTAAACTAGCAAATATCATTTGAACACTAACTAAACTAAACTGAACTGTAATGGAAGGAAAACTGAAAATTATAATAAAAAAATCAAACAAATGGAAATGGTAAAACTGTAATAACCCTGAGTCAGCGTGGCCAACATCTTGCCGGACCAACAAAAAGATGTTTAGATTTGGTTCACAGACCATCTAAAAATACAATGTTACGTAAAGTGTGTACGCTGGCATGTTCTTTCCACTTGGTGAACCCCTCTCTATGTGTGTGTCTGTTTTTCCAGACGAGCTGAAGAATACAAAATGTATGAATGTTTTCAGACCTTTGAGCCAGTTGAGGTGTGCTTGATTTATCTAAGCAGACACTTTATCTAACAGACACTGAAACATCCCCAAAAGGAAACATAGTACTGCTTCTGCAAAACAAGTCTGTTTTTCTTCTCTTCTCCGGTCAAGTTGTTTTTCCTTTTTCCTTGATGTGGCATTTTCATTTTTAAGCCAGGTGGTGGAGTGATGAGAGAGAGAGAGAGAGAGAGAAAGACAGAGAGAGTCTTGCAATGAGTGTTGAAGAGTGATGTCTCTCCTCTCTATCTGTTATCCTTCCTACTGATATACTTGGTCACCTTGCCAGGTTTTACAGATGAAACACACATTTATTGCTTCATAGAACAGGAAATCTCACAAGGCAGATCTGGCATCCTGAATTGTTGATATCTTATTTCTTATCTGGCAACCCTGTAGCATTTTTGTCTGATCTGGCCTGTTTTGTTTACTTGATGTACAAGCTCCTGTCTGCAGCAATCTTCAGTCCTTCATTGTAAGAGTTTGCTTTTATTCAGTTGGGGACACAAAATAGTACTGAAGCACTCGCTCACCAAAACACAATTTGGAAATAGCTGCACTGATTTTCCCCTTTCCATGACTTACCAGTGCATGGGCAGGGTTTTTCAGGGTGAATCAAGAACCCAAGATGAGGGTGATTAAAATAACCATCCTTCAAGGACCCATGTTCAAGCCCTGTGTTGACAAGCATCTACCCCGCTGAAGTGGTCTTGAGCAACACACTGACACAATACCATCTCCAAGGGTGCTATTCTGTAGCTGACCCTACAGGGATCAATAAAATGTCACATTATCATTATCAATGGTGCTACTGATTGAAATAGCAACGGTCATAGAATTTTTAAACAGCCAGGCTCATAATGTGTGTTAAGGTTGAGTAGAACACATTTGATCCTGACACACACACACACACACACACACACACCACAAGTGTATTTTTCTGATAAGCTGAATTAAAATGTGACATGAATAGTTCATAGTTTGTCTATTTCTTGCATGTGGCCTGTGAATAGTTCCACTATCATTTCCTTGCTTAAGGCTTCTGAATGGATTCTGATAGTCTGATGTTTTGCTCTTAAAGAGAGCTTTCAACTCCTTACATCTGCCAAAAACCCTCAACACTTAACTTTAAAATCCTAAGCTTCTCTAAGGGGGGAACCCTTAGAGGGGTAATGGCATAAAAACGTACTAAACTACTTTTGTTTTGGGATTCCTGAATGTTGACTTACTCTCCTGTTGCTGTTATCGTAAGTCACCTTGGATAAGAATATCAGCTAAATGTCTAAAATATAATTGAAGCTTCATACCGAAAATACCAAAGAGAAGTTGTTTACAGTGTGTGGAGAAATTACTTTTTCATACTTTTCCCCTGAAATAGAGTAACTAGGTGAATCCAGGTTAAAGCTATGGTCACTTTCTTCCATTAAATCCACTTCATGAAAAAAAACAAGAATGATGCATTTTAATCCTTGAGCCAAATGTTCTACGAGGGTATTCTGAAGGTGGTCCTGATGTTTTGATTCAGACTACTGAATCGCAGAAGTCATGGAAGAATAATGTATTACTTCAATAGTCAATCTTTCTCTTTGTACTGCTGGTCAAATATACAACTAGTGTTTGTTATATAAGAGAGAGGAGGAGGAACTGAGGCAGAGGGGAAAGAGAGGAAGGAATGAGAGAGAAAGAAGGTAGGGCCAGAAAGAAAGAGAGATGGAAGTTGAGGAGGAAGAGTGAGAGTGGAAGAGAGGAGGAGGGAGAAAGGAAGTGGGATTGGCAGGAGTAACACAGAGGGTGGAACGAGAGAGCAAGGAGTCACCCATCAGAGAGAGAGGGAGTTACAGAGAGAAATGGAAAGTGGGAGGGTGAAACGGAGAGAGGGACAGAAACGGAGTATGAGAGAACGGCGGTCGGAGCTTTTCTCTCCAAGATTCTGTCTGTGTGGCTCGCTGGAGCTTTTCCTCCTCTGGAAAAACTTGGTTTCTCACTCCATCTATCTCTCCCTCTTTCTCTACCTCCCCCTTCATTCCTGTCCGACAGATTTTCTGACTCAATTTTTCTCTCTTTGTCAGTGCATTTCTCTCTCATTCTGATTTTCTCACTCTTTTCCTCTTTTCCTCTCGCTCCCAGATTTCCTTGCTTCAGTCTTTTGACCCTCCCTTCTCAGTTTCTCTGTCCTTTACTCTGACTTTCTTACTCAGTCTCTCTCTTCTGTTGAAAATTTCCCTCACTCCCCTCCATCTCCATCTCTTTTTCTCCCTCTCTCCGCCTTTCTTTCGATGGCCTCCTATCTCTCTTTTCCTCCTCCCGTCTTCTTCAGGCTTTATTCTCCCAGGATGCATCTCTTCAAGGCCTGCTTCACCAAAACGGTACCGAAGAGGGGGGCAGGAGGGGGGTAGAAAGAGGCAGAAGACAGACAGAAGGAGAAACAGACACAAATCTAACTAGCTAACTAGCAGTAGGAGTTGTGCTTGGTTTTAGTGGTGTGGATGTGGATGCTGTGTCTTGTAATGTTATGTTGTAGGATTGAATGCCTTGCTGACACCCTGCAGTCATGATGTTTTCTGTTTGTGAACAGGAATGTGTTTGCGAATGTCTGCTGCTGTTTCTTTCTGAGCGACTTTTATAGGCAGTGGAGATGGACAAGCCTTCAACAGGGATTAGGAATGGCATATGGGATAGGAATACATTGTGATTTGTGTATTGGGCTGCAAAGAAACATCGGTATCATGCTGGTCATAGTCATTGGCAGAACTGACTGTGTGCAGAATCATTTTGCTGGTAAAACAGTGCAAGTGTCTGGTGAAAAACGTTTCTGTGCTGCTTTGCATTGGACTCTTATTTCTGTAACCACTGAGGCCAGTGAGGTGATGGTCGTGGTTCTTTAGCACGAGAGTAGTGAAAACCTTAATGAATGGGAGTCAAAGGGGAAATCACAACATGTATTTTTTCTCTCAAAATCTTCATTTACCTTAATGCAAAGTGGTTCATTTAAGGTGAGACAGATTATTTGTGCAACATATTGAAATAACCCCTCTGCTTTTGCTGATGTTTGGGACTAAATAGAACAACTTGCATGTGATAGATGTGATGGAGCAATTGTTTTAGTTTTAGATTAGATTTTTTTTTTTTATGTTTCCCATCTCTCGCTCTCTCTCTGTCTGCCTCTCTCTCTCTCTCTCTCTCTCTCTCTCTCTCTCTCTCTCTCTCTGTGTCTGCCTCTCTGTAGAAGACGGAGTCCCGAAACAGCAGAGGAAGCATTGAGAGAGAGGACGGAACGCTACAAACACCGGTCTGTCACTGTGTCTGTCTGTCTGTCTGTCTGTCTGTCTGTCTGTGACTGTCTGTCTGTCTGTGACTGTCTAGACAGATGAAGATCCTCCAATGTGTATGTGAAGATTTTGCTGGTTCTCACGTTGAAAAGAGGCTCTTTAGGGGGTAATGGGTTTGTTTGTCACTCCCATCAACCCACCTTGCTTTGTATTGATGACTCACTGGGGAAACACAGACTATCCACACACACACACACACACACACACACACACACACACACTGGTGGAGAGAGGAATGCTAGGATAAAAACAGAGGATAAAATGGAGGTGGAGAAATGCTGACAGAATGCTACAGAAACAGAAAGAAAACAGAGGAAGAGAGAGAAGGGGGGACAAAGCGAGGAAGAGAGGGAGACAAAAAGATAAGATAGAGAGATAAAGGGAGTGAGAGAAGAGATGAAGAGGAGAAGGACAGAAGACTGAGAAGGATAGGGAAGAGAAATGGGAAGAAAGTGAGAGGCAGCAAGAAAGGAAAAAAAGTCAGACTGATAGACGGAGAGAAAAAGAGGCTGGGAGAAGGAAAGAGTATTTCTGTCATCATGCCAGGGAGGGTGCTGCCTACACTCCAACCACATGACCACAGAAGGCTCATGGGAACTTGAAAACCTGGAGCACTGCAGAGTACCATTTCTACTGTGGACAAGGTTCATAATGTCCTAAAGCTAGACTGGCATGGTTAAGGCAACTTCTCAACAATACTGCAATCATCTAGCCACTGTACTAGTACTGTAATAGTAATTAAGTATTTTATCTTGTATTCAGTAATCACTTCAAGTATCTGCTTCACATACATTAACTTACAGTGAGATAACCGTAATACAGGGTGCTTATTCCAAGATGTTATGTCTAGTTTCAGCATCATTTGATGGTTATAGAGGGTTTTAAAATCTACAGTACAACAGAATATCATTCTAACATTGTTATAGTTGCCTGCCAGTTTAGTGTCATTTCATTAACTGTGTCTGTCTGTCTGTCTGTCTGTCTTTGACTGTCTCCACAGGGTGGAAGCCAACATATCTACCAGCCTGTAGGGAAACCAGGTGAGGGAACCCCTTACTAACAATACTAGTATACTCTCTATTTTAAGGATGACTCCTGATCAGGTGGTTCTTTGGCCGGACAGTAGTCTTAAGAATGAACTGAAATACTCTCTCTCTCCAGAACATGTTGCCCCCCCTAAGAAGCCCCCCCGCCCAGGAGCCCCCGGTCACCTAGGCACCCTGGCTAGTCTCAACCCTGTGGACAGCTACAACGAGGGGGTCAAGGTATACACACATACACAAAGACATCTATGCACACACACAAACAGAATTCCTTCCCTGTGCTCTCGTTTTAGTCCCTTAGGCATGTGAAAGTCTGGCTGTACATACAGCCACAATACATTGTATTGTGTTACATGCATGGTTTTAAGATGCCTTCCAGATTGTTTTGCATTATGCTGATGGGTTGCATGCTATTCTATGCCATGTCATGCCTTGCCTGTGGTTGGCTTTGGCCTAATGTGCTCTTCCTCTTCTCTCCCCCTACACTACTTCTATCCCTCTGTCATTATCATCCATCCATCCTGTACCCGTCTAACGCCTCCCCCCCTATCATTCCCTCACCTTATCCTCCCTCTCTACTCTTTTATTGTGACAACTCCCTTCAAACCACCACCTTCACCACATCCATCCACTCCTCTGCCCTCTTTTTCCCCCACACTCTTCCACCTTTCCCTGTCATACTCCCACCCCCCTTCCCCCATAGCCGTGGAGGGTAAGCTGATCTGTGTGTGTGTGTGTTTGTTATCATTGTAGAGTTAGCAGTTAGTAGAGTAGAGTTGTTAGCTACTAGTTACCATCACTAACAGAGATACTTTAACTTTCTGAATTTTAGTCAGTCTTTTTTCTTCACCAGAGACTTTGCTAGCATTGTTAGCATTCCTCATTCAAAGCAATGGGAACTGCTAATCCCAAGCTAGTGAGCCGGCTTGCAGGTTCATGGAAGCCATTGGTTTCAAGGAATGATGTGACAAATGCCTGGTAAAGAGAAATACAAGACTGAAATGCAATAAGTAAATGTATCTGTTTAATCTCAAATAGCTGTAAGCATAGTAGATTGTGTGCGTCTGCCATTGTGTCATTATAAAGAAGTCGTTAGCATTAGATCCCATCATTAACTGGTTATAGGTTTTGTGCCACCGGTGAAGGTTTGAACATCCATCCCAAAACTGAATTTATTTTATATTGTTCCTGTGAGCTTAGACACTGGAGCAACTTCAGGATTTACCTCTTTACAACATCATGAAGAGAGTGTCTGCTGTCGTGTTTCTAGCTCTTGTTTATGCTCACAAACCAGCACTTAAATGTAATAAAGTGAATTCTATTTGAAGGTGGATTTTCCCTTTGAACCAAGCCTTACACTCTGTTCTGTTCTGCATTTGAAGCAATGGTTCTTAAACCTCTTCAGCCATGCCTAGATTCCCTTCTTACCCCCTTAAAAATGTTTTATAGTTAAGTTGAATCCATGGGCCAGCTGATTTAGGTTTTAGTCTGTCACTACACAGCTGATCGTGTCTGTTAACATTGTACTAACAACCCACTAGTTGATCATACTAGAAATGTACGTAGACAGCTATGACAATCAAGAGTCACTGATTTTTGTGTTGCCACATACTGCCACCTAGTGGTGTGTCTGTGTACCTACAGTCACCTATTCTGACCGCTCTTAAAGAAAGCTCTACCCTGTTAAAGTACAGACCAGTCTTTTCATAATGAAAAGGTTTTTTTTGTGAAGACCGATGTTTTCAGTCCATCAGTTGTCTTTGTTAAAGGTCCATTCTGTGTCCCAATTTGATAAAAATAAAATAACAGGACAATGATTTTCTCTAACTTCTGTGAATATTCATAATAGATTTACTAAAAAATTGTACCTCATTGTCTCATTCTAACGGTCCTCCTCTCCTCATTGGTCCAGCTGCAGCCGCAGGAGATCAGCCCGCCCCCCACAGCCAATCTGGATCGTTCTAACGACAAAGTGTATGAGAATGTGACGGGATTGGTTAAAGCTGTGATTGAGATGTCCAGTCGGATTCAGCCTGCAGCCCCAGAGGAGTACGTCCCCATGGTCAAGGTAGGATTCAAATGGCGCATTCAAGCAGAGCATTGCAAACAGTGCTTTATGTGTCTGCATGAAGCATCAGAAAGCAAATCACACACTTGTCCAGCCACTGGAAAATGGTTGTAGTGTTCAAGAAGAGAATGTGCAACATCACAATGTGCTAAACAGGAATATTTTGTGTATTTTTATGTACGTGTGTGTGTTTAGGAGGTGGGTCTGGCATTGAGGACTTTGCTTGCAACAGTGGATGAGACGATTCCTGTGCTGCCAGCCAGCACACACAGAGAGGTAAACACACTCACACAAAGAAAATATTTTATACACAATACACTTAACACATAACTCAGAATTTAAAAATACCTGACTTTATGCATGATTACATACATGAAATACATCATGACATCATGAGGAAGATGAGGTCAATATACTATACTTTTATATTTGTTATATCACATATTAACTTGTCATTTTATCCATGTTGTCACAGATTGAGATGGCCCAGAAGTTGTTGAATTCAGATCTGGCAGAGTTAATAGGGAAGATGAAACTAGCCCAGCAGTATGTCATGACAAGGTGGGTACAAATATACTGTATATGTTGTATTGATTTGTTTGTTTGTTTGTTTTTTATGAGGGTGTCCACTGAACGTAATAACAATAATGTATGTTCATATAATTGTTTTCTGTATTCTGGACAGTTTACAGCAGGACTACAAGAAACAGATGTTAACGGCAGCTCACGCCCTTGCTGTCGATGCCAAGAACCTGTTGGACGTCATTGACCAATCACGGCTCAAGATGATCTCCCAACCCCACCCACACTAGCCTAGGCAGGATCCATTTAGGCCAGGGGGGGGGGACCAAGAGATTCATCCACAGCCAATCCAGATAGAGGAAGAGGAAAGAGGAGGGGGCTGTTGCTCTGGAGATGGAGGGTGTTGAGGCTGTCAGCCAATCACATGGAGAGTTAGATGGACGAACGAATCGATCTGCAGGCATAAACCAATAGATTGATATCAGTGATGCGTGGATGGACAAATAGACAGATGGACAGCGCACCTGAAGGACTAAATGAGGCAACTCCTCCTCCCTCTCTCCTCCATCACTTTGTCTTCTCCCTCCCTCCGACAGACTTCCATTTAGAAACTCTTCCATGATTTTTCTCTCTTGCTACGTCCATGTTTTGGTTGATATTACATTGTTTTGTACTTTTGTTGTCTTGTTTGGTTTTGTATCCAGAGAAATGCTCTTCTCTCCCATCACGTCTCTTCAAGGACGAGTTTTTTTAAAATCATCCAGTACTCAATTTTAATCATTAAAGAAAGCAAATATAACGGGGCATTTGGAGGACTGCAACATCCCGCTTGCCCACCAACGCCAAGGTTTATGGTTCACTTTTGGCCCACGGTCCCACTGAGATGCTGGTTTATGTTTCATGGCACACGAACGATTGCGAAGATGTTTTGGTGAACGGACACACCAAAAATTGCCCCGTAAACATGCGACAAACACAATCTCTACATCAGCGGGATGTAACAACTGGAAGTGAAGAGCTAGGATGAGGAGGATAATGAAGATGATAATGACTATTCTTAAAACGCGCTTATTATATCATTAATTATTATTATTATTATTGCTATTTTCAGCTTTGACTCTATGTCTCTCTTTTCTGCCTTCCTGTCTTTCACACCATTATTGGGCAGCAATTATTGATTTATAGATGCTCATAAATGTCATAATTTCTTGTTGTGTTTTATTTCTTTAGCATCCTTTGGCATGACACTGACAGACTTTCTATCTATCTCTCTCTCAGGCACCATGAAAATGAAAACTGAATTCTGAGAAGAAAAAAAAACTTTTTATGGAAAAATGTAAAAAAAACAAAAAAATGCCACAGGCCACTTTTTAAGTTAACTACATAGTAAATATACAAAGAAGCTTTATTTTTAATGCTTTTTCTGAGGCCTGAATTGTTACTGAAGAAGGGAGAGGGAGGAGAGAGGGATGGGATGAAAGGGTGGGGTGAGAGGGACCAACAAGTGGGAGGAGTAAAGGTGGGTTCAATAAGGAGGTTTTGAGTAACCATGGAGATGCTTATTATGGGTTGCCCTGTGCCAAACAATCTGCAGTTGACTAGTCTGGATGTTGTGAGGGTATACTGGTATACTTCATTCCAAACTCCAAGAGCTTTTATAAACAATGGCTCTTTCCACTTGGTTACTTTATTGTTTGTTTGCTTTGTATATTGAAGCCAAATGTACTGTTGCATCGTTCATGTTGTGGGTTTCTTATATCCTGTCTCTCGTCACACAAATGTCTATTAAACAATATGCAGTGTGAGCCCTCAGAGATGGAGTCAGAGGTCCTTCAGTTTAGACGACCCCGGAAGTGGATTTTCATCAAATTTTAATAGTTTTTACAAAACAACTTTTTATATGAGAATACAGTCTGGTCAATAATGGAATGATTCAGAATGATTTCTTTGTCATTAGTAGCTGAATTGCAACTGCAGTTTAGAACTGATTGAATTCAGAGTTAGTTGGACCTCAGCCCTGATCTGTTTTACTCCTGGATCTACAACGTGGATTAGACTCCAGGCTGAGGCCCAAAGTGGGTGAAGGGCCTGGTTAGGAGGTCCCAGGGTCGGTCCTAAATGTGTATCTCCAACATGATTCTCTCAAAGTCGCTAACTCTGTCTCTCCTCATCTCCATCATTCTCCCTTTTTCCTCCCCATCTTTCTACCTCTCTCAATACTCCCTTTATTCTCCTTCTCTTTTTTCCCTCTGTTCCATACTCTCTCTGATCATCCTCTCTTCCTCCTCCCTTCTTTCTCTTCCGTTTCTCTTTCTCACATCACCTGTCCCTTCCTCTCCCCCGTCTTCCTCCCTCTCCAGCCCACTGTTCCCTCTCTCTGAGGTGAGCAGTACTCTCAGGAAGGAGTCACATGTACAGTTCCTAAACCAAGCAAATAAAAAACACTGTTAACATTATTAAACACTTCTAGTCGTTGTCATGTTTTTTGTGAGCTTCTCTCCACAACTCTGTGTCTGTCCCTCTTTCTAAGTATATATATGTGAGAGAAAATGCTCTTTACACACTGCCCCCTGAACCCAACCCTCCACCCTTCTCCCGGGTGATTTCAACACACATATTGACTCCTCAGACCGTAAACGAGCCAAATGGTACCCAACTGCTTCAACCTCAACATGTCAATATGTCAACAAGTAAACATTCACCACCCACAACCCGTAGACTCATCGTTTACCTCAATGACTTGATCACCTGGACCCTTTCTCATTTCTCCTTAAACGCCTCTACTGGCCTCATTTAAGTGTTGACAGGCATGAAGATTGTCACCTGTAACCCAGATCCTAAGCCTTCCTCCTTCATCAAGGCCTGTTCTCCCACAATCAGTCCACTCATCAGCATAGCAATAAGCCCTCTCCACACCACCTAACCCCTGCTCTTAAAATTACAAAACATTAATTGTGATATCCCCAATTATTAGACCCATCTTCAACTACATTTGTGTAACATACTGAAAAAACTGGAGAATTTATAGATCAGAATCATAGATTTTTTTATTCCAGGATGAGACTGATCTTTATGATTTTGACAATTTGACAATTTTTCAAAAGAATTTCTCAGATGGGATTATTCTGATCCAGAGAGAAGATTACAGAATCCAGATTTGCAGTCTTTAAATAGACCTCTATCTTGCCATCTGTTGGACAAACAATGTTACAACATGTTGTTAGGCCAAAAACACATGAATGAACTGAAAACTTGAAAAGACAGTTTGTTTGTTATTGTATTCACTTATCTGTAAGTATACAATGCTGAACTTGATTATCTCATTAGATAATCAAGTAACTCAATAAAACATCCCATTCCTCTGCAAATTGTTTTTATTAATTTGATTTAAAAGGTATTTTTACACCTTTATTTTTGTTTTATTATCTATTTTCTATAAAGCATTTGATAAGCTTGAAAGATGCTATTTAACTGACATCTTCTTCTTCTTGCCGTTCTTGTTGTTATTGTGAGTATTTGCATTATCACAGATTCCTAAATTTAGTGGTGGTGGCAAAGGTGATCAGTAAGAGAGAGAGGGAGAGAGAAACCACATGGCTACGCCGAGTGATTTTGCGTGCGTACTGACGTAACCGCCACGCAGATTTGACGCACAGTACATAACCCAACCTCCCGCCCTCATGCCTTCCCTTTCCGCTGAAAATCTTCAGAGTAGGAAGTCAACGTGCCTAAGGTGCTCGGTTCTTCATCCGAAGCTAAGGCCCACAATCCGGCGACTAGCACCCTTAAACTTAGGCATCCGACCTCTAAACTGTAAAATCCAAGACCCAAAATGGCTTCCGTGTCCGAGCTCGCCTGCATTTACTCCGCTCTCATCCTCCACGACGATGAAGTCACCGTCACCGTAAGTCTCCCGCTTTCTCCCCGCCAGGTCAATTCCTGTACTTGTTATATAAGCAGGGGAGCAGTAATTGGTCATAAGAGCCCTAAATGTCAAAGTAATAACGTGAGGACTCCATTGACTTATACAGACCCTGTTTTATAAAGACTGTTAGTTTTGTAAGGTGTCCCAACAGTCAAAATTGCCCCCGTCCCGGCTAAAATGGCGGCGTGCTTGTCGTTAGGCCACGTTACTGCATTAGGGCAGCACCTGTCTGACATGTAGCATCCTGGGCTAAAATCTAGTATATGTGACGCTACGTATAGCTAATAGGCTAACGTTACCTGCCCTGTCAGTTCACTACTTACCTAGCTACCTTAACCGACCTAAATGCTAGCCAATGCTAAGTTAACGTGCCTGTAGTGAGCTAACACTACCCTACAAAATCGTGGCCAGATGGCTAGCGCTGCTGTTGCCATAGCTGTTTTGTTATAAATGCTTATAAACTAGCTACAACGTTGTCCCATTCGTCTACATGTCGTTTCATTCATCAGGTAACGTTTTTGTGATGTTAATTTGACAGCTTGGTACACGTGGTTGCTGCTCAATATAAATAAGACAAGGTAGCTAGCCGCATGTCTAACTAGCCGGTGCAGTAGTAAAGTTCAGACCTACCACGTGTTTTAGTTTATGGTGTACTAAAAGGGCTGAAAATATATAAGAATGAACAAGCACACGAGTGAAACAAATCAGTAAAAGTAAGATGTGAGCCAAATTAAGATCCAGTCTAACTGGTTGTCAGGGATTGTTTTTACATATTGCACATTGGTAGCTTGAACCTGAAAAGTGCCACATGTAGTGTGTATTTTTTTTTTTTTTTTTTTTTTTTTTAAAACCTTTTCCTGTATCTGTAGGAGGACAAGCTGAATGCTCTGATCAAGGCTGCTGGAGTCACCGTGGAGCCCTTCTGGCCAAGTCTGTTTGCCAAGGTGAGGAATAGGCACGCATCATACACATACCTGTCTGTCATTGGAGTCTTCCTGGTAATGTCTCATTGCTTAGGTGTGGGACTGGAGCCTGTCAGTTACATTGGACAAGGGATGCTGAACATATAGTGTTTGAGTGAGGAGGATTTTGGAGTGGGCCCAGTCAGTCCCCATTACTTTGCTAGGAGGTCGTTACCTTTCTGAGAGTGTCAACAGTTTGATCACGGGACTGCTTATCCACAGTAACTGTCATCAAGAAATCCTGGAGCTGCTTAGAGGGAGACTATCTTGGTTGGCTTTAGCTCTGTGGGACCGCTCAAATGATTATTGTAGTTGTAAAGTGAGAAATCTGCCCCTATTCCTCCTGCGGGCAGTCAGTTTCTATTCAGCTCAAATCTGTCTGTGGCCATGAAGTGATGTCTGGGTTTGTTGGCCTTGTACCATGCGTGCCTGTATGTACCTATGTTACTACAATTAAGGCATGTTCCTCCTTTTTTTTTTTTTTTTCAAAAGGCCAGTACCTTTTTTACATTAAAGTCTGTGGGGAGCAGTCGTTTTTAAAGAGCCCAGCACTTTAACTTTTTAGGGGAGAGCACTTGAAATGACGTGCTTCTGTGAACTGAGTAATCACAAGTAAGAGGTAGAATTTCGTCCTATGTAGGCACTGATAGTTTACAACAGTCAGAATGAAAATGCTGTCGAAAGTAGTTACTGAATTCAGTAAGTTAAAACATAGGCTATGTTCTGGGTAAGTGTTTGGGAGCTGTACCGGAGTACTATGTGCTGATGGTGGCAGCTAGGCATAATGGACATGAAGCGTGCTTAACGTCACCTGCTTTATCAGCAAAAAAATACAGTCAAAGGTTTTTTTTCTACAAAAGCAGAATTGTGTGAACACGTCCCTCACAGGGACAATTGCAAAGGAAGTGATTGTGATCTGTGAATGTTGTACATGTTGTAGGCTCTGTCCAGTGTTGACATTGGCAGCCTGATCTGCACCGTTGGAGCCGGAGGTGGTGGCGGCGGCGGCGGCGGCGCTCCAGCTGGAGCCCCTGCTGCAGGAGTAGTTGCCGCTGCTGGAGACGCTCCAGGTAAATATCGATGTAGTAATTGGATGTTAATTATCAAATCGCATCGTGTAGGTGAATGTTTGCCAAGTGCAGAAACTTGCTTGCGTCAAATATTTCAACATCAGCAGAACTCATATTTCAAGTCAGGAATGCCCTCCCAGGTATCAACGTATACAAACTTCACCGATGCGGCTCAAAGTTTCTCAAGTTGCATGCATACATAAGCAAGAAAAGCAGTTGACTAACTTTCTGGTTGCGGTACTTGGCCAAGCAACAAATTCCAAATATTTTGAGTGCAGTGGTGGTGCCCTGCTCCAAGATTTTGTCTGTAAAAGATTGTCTAAACTCACCGCTTGACGTGGCGTTGGATCAATGGATTTGTGGAGCAGATCCCAACCTGAGGTCTCAAAGTATTAAAATCACTGACATCAGTCTGCTGGTATTTTCATGAGGGGGCAGCCCACAGTTCATACAGCTACACACGTTTACATCTGGAGCCGCCCGGTACAATCAGCCTTCTACTGGTGGGGTTAGGTGCCTTGCTCAAGGGCACTGCGGCAGTAGTTGAGTCTTCTCCAACCTCTAGGCCAGGGATAGACAACCATGTGCCAAGGAGGGCAGAGTGCAGGTTTTCATTCCACTGCTAATCAGTGAAATCACCTGAAGTGATTGTTGGAATGAAACCTGAAGACTTCTCGGCCCTCGGTTGCCAATCCCTGCTCTAGGCTACTGCACTTATAACGGTGCCATTTTAATTATGTGGTGGGCATAGTGTCTCTGCCATGGTTAGAAAGTTTTTTGCCTCTAACCCATGTCTTGTTTGCCCCTGCAGCCAAGGAAGAGGAGAAGAAAGAAGAGAAGAAGGAAGAGTCTGAGGAGTCTGATGACGACATGGGCTTCGGTCTCTTTGACTAAGATGTTTTTGTAACAACACAATAAAAAGACAAAAACGAGATCACTGTTTTTTCCTCATTATTATCCATGAATGTGTCCAGGAGCCTGTTTGAAGAAAGATTAGTGGGTTAGCGAACTACCTTTGGGTGTAACCTTAGCTTTTCTGTGTCAACAGTGGCTCACTTTTAGGCAGGGTACATCATGGTAATCTACATTGCACCGGCTCCGGAGCAGATTATGTTCAGGCTATTGGAGCCAAACAAAACTCCCTCCTCTTCCTCACCAATAAACTCTGGAAACAATGACATCCCCATTACTAGAGGAACCTGTGGACTTGAATAACCTTTATTGCTAAAATTCACAAACCTTGCATTCGAATGAGAAGAAAAATATTTTGTGCTCCCATACTCTTGTCAAGTGTGCCGATTGATACTTAACTAAGATTATCTGGGGGTGGCTTTTGTTTTTAATACCACTCAATCTCTGGGTAGACTGTATTGTCTCTTTAGGCCACCAGGGGTCAGAACCCAGACTGGTTAATGCAATTAGACCATAACACTTTGTAGTGTTTCCCACCTGACTTAGCCCCATACACTTGAGTTGATCTGTAAAGGATCACTTAAGTTTAAATGCTCAAAGTATCAATTAGCTGTAGAGAACATGTACAACTGTATCAGTATGTACAGAAAGGTGGCAATGTGTATGTAAACTATCACTTTGTATTATTGCTCAGTTAGCTGTATGGGTGGCGGGAGTATACGATTTAAAAAAAACAACTGCAAAGCGGCCAACCATTCAGTCAATTTTATTTCATCTCCAAAAACATTTTCAATAAGACAGATCCCTTTTGGCTGCATTTACACAGCCACAGAAAACTAAGTCTTTGTGGCACAGATAATAGTTGTATAGATGAAGGAAATAACAGATTCCAAGTAGATTCTGTTGATCTAATTTCTGTGACTGTGTGAATCCAGATATAGTAATACTTTCCTCAAGTCCTACGATTCATTTTTCTAGAATGTCAGTTTTTCTTTATAAACATTGGATGGATCGATAATGGTGAACAAAAAGGAAAGTTGACAACTCAACAGCTTTCAGAGCAAAATGTACATCTCACACACTTTTCACATTTGGCACTCTCACTTGTTTTCTTGGCCCTAATAAGAAAAAATACTCGAGCAGG
This sequence comes from Hoplostethus atlanticus, assembly GCA_034670405.1. Taxonomy (NCBI): domain Eukaryota; kingdom Metazoa; phylum Chordata; class Actinopteri; order Trachichthyiformes; family Trachichthyidae; genus Hoplostethus; species Hoplostethus atlanticus. Next base: position 5,956,136 of record JAXDDX010000006.1, on the reverse strand, counting down.
TAAAACAACAGAACTAGAAAGGATGGAAAGGACACTCCTTTGGTACGGAGTCAGGAGGAGACTCAGTTCAACACAACAGCATCTGGAAGGTTACGACAGAGGTGGGAAGTACATGATTACTTTTTTGAGTACTTCAGATGCCCTTACTCTCCCTTCTGCTTCAGTCATTTTTAAGTCTAACATGTAATGTAACAGCCTTTCTGGAGTTTTGGAAGATCCACAAATTGATCATGTTCAAAAGTGAAAGTACTTATTGGTAACTGGAGTAATTCCCTAGACAAGTACTCAAACTACAGTAATATTTGGGGAACAGTACGTCCACTTGAGTAATAATTTCAGTACCAAGTGTGACAGCAAACTAACGATTCAGACGGTTGATTTGCTGGGGAATGTCCATCCATCCATCCATCCATCCATCCTATTTCTGTGGGTGAAACAGTTTTAGAGACAAACGAGTTCTCTGGGCTCTCAATTCTAATTGTATTCTTTCAGTCTATTGTGATTTTTGCACAGAAAAACAAGAAAAATAATCATGTTTCTTAAAGTGTAACTTTAAAATTCAAAGTTACTTCCAGTTCTTAGGGGCAAGCTGAACTGAGAATGGGAATACCACTGAATGCAAGAATTCATATATTTTACTCCTGCAGCCTGGCACAGCCCTATCAACATCAATATGGTTCAATCAATATGGTTTTCTGTTTAGTTGGGGTTTGTTTGTCCCTTACTGACAAAATTAGTGGGCTTGAAACTAGACTGCAATGTCAGCAAAAATGGCAATGCTTGTCAAACGGCAATATTCGTTCACTCGTTCCTTCTATCCTTTCCTCTCCTCATCTTCCGATGATATATTGGTCCTAGAAAGAATTCGGCTTCAAGTGTTTTTTTCCACATAGACTATTTTAGGTGTTTAGGTCACATACTGTATCTCTGAAGGAACCACCACTACTGGCCAGTCTGGGGATCCGTAGTCACCACCACTCAAGTCTAAAAGTCATACTTGAGCACATATAAGATGAGGCAAAGTAGATCCAGGTAATATGACTTGGTCCCTAGGTGTCCTAGGTCCTACAAGTCAAGAGGTAAGTTTCCCTTTTATGCAATTACAGAGTGAACTGGCAGTATAAAACCCATGCATGATGGTGGTGACAGCAGATCCCGAGGGTAGCGACATGTCCTGAACGTCTGAGAAGGTGTGCATGAAAAAAAAAAACCTCTTTGTGAAATATAACTTTGAATTATTAATATCAAAAGGATATCCATTTAGGTTTTCTTAGCATTAAATTGCACCGTTATCCAACTCTGGTCCCTTCATTGCCCCAAAAAACAGAGAGAGGAAAAAAACATTCACATTGTTCAGCCTGTGGATTAGGTGCATCAAGACAGTGGCTTCTTAGATTGATGTCATTTGGTCCCGTCCCACACTGCAACACACACACACACACACACACACACACATTTCCAGGCCGTCAAGACCAAATGTTGACTTTTTGACACTTTACACTATGGGACAGGTGCAAAAAAAACAACAAACAAACCAGGAGGATGTCTTGTTTATGCACCTGGTCCATTTACAACCAATCAACCAGAAACTAAAAACTCTTCTGGTACCTGCTTGTTCATAAGTCTGGATTCTTAAACCAGCTCAGTAGATAGTCCAGTACATACCAGAACAGATCAGTGGATACAAGACCAGCCCAGTAGATAGCAGACCAAACCAGCAGAGACTAGACAACATCTTTTTTTTTCTCTCTAGTCCTTGTGAGTTTTTCCTTTGGGCTCTTTTCCTTTGGGCTCTTTTCCTTTGGGCTCTTCGTCATAAGAAACTCCATATTCATTTACTCTTGTCTTGTCCACTGGATACAGCCTGAGGGGGAGAAAGAAGCATGAGCACAGGGGTGTGGGTATGTTCTGTTGGTGAATTAGTAAGTGTGTGTGTGTGTGTGTGTGTGTGTGTGTGTGTGTGTGTGTGTGTGTGTGTACCATCTCTGATAGAGGTAAATGAGGAAGACCACGTCGTCTCTGAAACAGGCCAGTCTGTGGGAAGTCGGCATGGTGATGATGAAGGCAAATACATCGTCGATGAAGGTATTGAATGCCTGGTAATGATGAATCAACAGTGAGTAATTAAAAAAGGTGCACACTTGAGAAAAACTTTCAACACCCAGAAACCTTCCCATTTGTCTTCCCCAAGCCAAAACCAGCTAAAAAAAAACAACTTGAAAATTAAAGTAAACTTGGGGACAGAAACGATTAGGAAACTGGCGCTGGTCCAGTTCAGTGTTCTCACCTTATACATGAAGGCTTTCCAGGGCAGGTGGGCCACGGATTTCAACTGTTGAATCCAGGACAGAACAAAAGTTAGTGGAACGTTGAAAGGACAGAATATCAAATGTTTTGTTTTGTTTTTAATAAACTGAAGTGATATTTGTTTGAACATTTTGACTTCATGGCGAGCATGTTCTGGGGAGCATCACCAACAGCATTCAGGTTGTTTCCCCCTCAGAACTAAATTGCGACTTCACATTTTCAAGAAGTCTTTTCTCTATTAACACGTTTTAAAACAAATCCACGTGGTAATTGTGCTGAACTGACCTTATAGTTGACAAACAGTTGAGGAAGCATGAAGAGGAAGCCAAAGGCGTATACACCTGCAACAGTCAAGATGAGATCATTATTGTGATTATTTAACCTCATATTGGATCCCACGGTCAACAAGAGGAGGTGATCATCTTGTACCTCTACTAGTACCGGTAACAATAATAATCATCTTCCACTTTTTATTATTGTCATTATTTACGTGTTCCTAATTCACAGTGATTTAATTGGGGAAGGTATTTATTAGTATTGTCCTCTATTGTGTACCGAGGAGAAAACAGCTTACCATTGACCAGACTGTTGATCAACCAGGAGTACCAACTAAGAGAGAGGAGATAAGAAATGGGTTGACGCAGATGTAACACATCACACACAGTAAGTCTATTAGGAACCAACCAATTATCTAACCACACACACACACACACACACACACACACACACACACACACACACACACACACACACACACACACACACACACACACACACACACACACACACACACACACACACACACACACACACACACACACACACACACACACACACCTTTTATATCGTAGGTATATTAGTGCATACACAGCCCCTCCAACACACAGTGGGTAGAGTAGATACGACAGATACTTCATTGCCTTGAGAGAAAAAGTACAATTAATACATATCCAATTACAATTAGATGAGATGAACTTTATTGTCCTGGTCATCATGGCAGCAGCACCAAGAACATGAAAACAGCAACAAGCTAAAAAAACATCATGAAGTCAGTCCATTAGGTCAAGACGTGTGTACGTATATCCAGGACAGTTCAATAATGATACACTAGTTTCAATGTGTTCAGGATTATCTGCTCTGGGTCAGAACCCGTCTTGTCCATACCGATGCCTCCACACTTTGGATTTGATCAAACACCAAACTACACAAAACCCTGGTGAAACCCGTCTCAGTTTCTTATTGTCTGGCAGGAGAGGAAAGCACTTTAAGCACGTATTGAACTGCACAATTATGGCCTAAGTGATAATGTCAATAATCTTACTAGATGTTGTGATTTGAGAAACAAAAATATTTCACTGCGCTTCTGCAAACTCATATCAACATCCTCTCCATTTTCAACTCTAGTGGACATCTTAAATTAAATGGCATGTTTCCATATTGCCGCTATGCCAATATTCTCTGATTATTAACCAGACAGGAAAATTAAATTAAGAAATGTGGTTATACACGGTTGATTGTGCAGCCCAAGAGCCATCACAGTTGCTGTGGAGAAACCAATGTGACTGAGTGCAGCTATCAGTCCAGATTGCTGTACCTGAGCCGGTCACAAGCTCAGCGGATTATAACACCAGCAATTTAGTCCAGACCTGCCAGTCCACGTGTCCTGGTGATCGGATGATTGGATGAAAAATGAACAAATAAATCTATAAATAACAACCCATCACACTGAAATGATGGGTTGGGTAACTGTTGCCTTAGTCTGCGTGTGTGTAGCTGTCTGTCTGGACGGTGTGTGTCTGTACGGTGTATGTCTATACAGTGTGTGTCTGGACGGTGTGTGTCTAGATGGTGTGTGTCTGTGTGTCTGTACAGTGTGTGTGTCTGTACAGTGTGTGTCTATACAGTGTGTCTGTCTGTACAGTGTGTGTCTGTACAATGTGTGTGTCTGTGTGTGTGAACTGTCTCTCACCAGAGTATCATATTCTTCTGTCCTCCTCTCTGATTCATCTAATTTCCCAAACTGTTCACACAGAAAGGAAGAACACACAGTTACAGTTGGAACACACACACACACACACTGCTGTGAGGTTGGTGGTGATGAAACCTTCCACCACGTCAACCAACACAGGCCCCGTCTTGAGGCCACGGAGATAACGACCAACATTACAGCTCATTATAGATCAGAGTTATCCACTTCAATTATTGACGAGGCCGACCCGTAGGCGTGGCTTATTGCCCATCTCCATTTCCTACAGATGTTTTGTTCATCTGTTCATCACAGCCGTAAATATGTGGCTGCAGCTCCAGCATCTGCTGTGAGCGAGTTCCCTGGTTCAGTTTGAAATGAAATAATACATAAAAACCCCTTCCAGTAGAGTGATATATTACAGCAGGAAATAAAACACATCTACTGATAGAAAGTATGGCACAGAGGCTAGAGAAAACAGTGATGGTTGATACATCAATTCATTTACCACTGACATACAGCAATATACTGTATTTACAGATCCACACAACACACACACACACAAATACACCTACCAGGAATGTCGGTTTTCCTCCTTTCCAGAACACCTGAATCTTTAAGGCCTTCTTTACCTTCCATACCTGATGTAAAATATCAGAGGAATCAGTGAGAGTCAGATAGATTCAACTGCTAAACTCCACTGCAACTTCATTCTTACCAAGGTTTACCCTTAAAGCTGCCCTAGGCGAGATTCGTTATGAAAAAATACACTTCTTATCAGCCTGAGTCACACATTGGGGCTGCAACGGAGAAGAGCGTCTCTTCCCCACTAATTGAGACCCTGTAGATTTGTCTTGTTTGCCCAAATTCATTTCAGATGTTGGGTATAGTCACTGGTGGGAAATCATACAGGAAGTGAGGAATTGAAACTTCAAACTTTCAAAAAATTCAAACAGTTCTCTCACTTAGAGCTGCACTATGCTGCTGCACTAGCTCTAAGTATCTTAAAGCCAAAAATAAATTCAGTTTGGATCGTAGACTCGGGTCATTCCTGACACATCTCATATGCTTTTCTGTATGTACATTTATATGTAGTTGTGTCCTTGTATGCATGTATTGATATGATTGATATGTATTGATATTTACCTCAATGATAGAGCCAATGCCAGCAGGTATGAGGACCAGTGGGCTGGTCTGCTCATCAAACAAATAGAGGAAAATCACTATGGTGCTGAAACATCGCCACAGCACTGGAACATGAAAACACACACGAGCGCACACACACACACACACACACACACACACACACACACACACACGAGCACACACACGAGCACACACACGAGCACACACACGAGCACACACACACACACACACACACACACACACACACAGTTAGTCAGATAGAAAGAGATCATATTTCAACTATGGAAAACCAGATGTGATGTTGTAATTGCTCTGTCCACATTACAGTTTAACAATCCCTCAGTCCAATTAGATACCCAACAGGATCTTCTCTGAATGCTACGATACACACCAGATGATCAAACCAGTTCTGTAATTTTAAACTAATTCGATGCACAGCCTGTTGAGTTATATCATATTCTACCCACTCCATGGTTCCTGTAGTTCCCACTTTCACAGACCTTTAGACAGTGCAGATTTATCACTCACTACTAATATGCTGACAGTTGCATACACTGTCTCACTCAGGCAGTCTTAAGTCACTGTTGCATCAGGCGCAAGCAATTTATAGAGTGGTGCTGAATCTCCAGACTTTTATTTTTTTAAACTTGGGCATCTTTTTTTGTAGTTTTTTCAATTTCCAAGTTAGGAAATTGGACTGGAAATTGTCAATTTTTTATTTTTTTATACTTTCCAGACCTGCATGAGGACGCTGCTGTTTCTATTTCTAGTAGTTTCTAGTTGTTGTTGCTAGGGTTAGACCGCTATATGAGTTTGTTGATCTATTGCACATTTTATTTATTCATTAAATTATTCAATAAAAAAAACCCACATCAGTCAAACCCTTGTTGTTGTTTCTTTCATTTTTACCCATTTTGTAATATGTGATCAGCAAAATTACCCTGGATAAATAAAAGTTAAAAAAACAAAACAATGAAAAATAATCTGATTGGGATTCAGTGGTAGTTCTAAAGAAGGAGCAGCAACTTAACCAAACTCTGTCTAAGAGATGTGAGCTGAAAGTTTATTTTGGCAACACCTTTGGTGATGGGCAGTCATTGCTTTGCTGTTTTGCACTGCATTTCCCAGTGATCACTTTGCAACAGTGTCTCATGTACTTTTGTCACTGGACAGCAGCAGAGTGATGCGTCATGTTCTTATTGGTTGAATGGCGTATCAGAGGGTTGATGACAGCAGAATGCAGAGCTGTGATAGGACGACCTACCTGCTTTGCTGGACATTCCCACCATGCTTTTCTTCTGCTTCCAGAAGCTGATGTCATTTTTGAAGGCCAGGAAGTCAAAGAGGAGCTAGAAAAAGACAGGCGGACGGACGGACAGAGGGACAGACAGAGGGACAGACAGACAGACAGACAGGCCATTACATCACCATTAAAACCTCAAACATGTCAAGCCCCATTTTACTAACATTTCCCAGTTGGTTAGCAATACAATAACACAAGTTATTACATTATTAATCAATATTATTACATTTTGACAAGTTAATACATTATCAGTTGCTACAAGTTCCTTTTGTTTTTTATGTCACCATAAAAAGTCCAAGCACATGGAGGGTAAGTAGGAGCTGGGAAGTCAAGGTTTTGAAGGTGAAAGTTTAAAAGGTAAAATGTAAAAGGTTCTTTCCCCGAGAACAAAAAACAGTAAAAAAACAGAATTAGTATTAGAATTAGTACTTTAAACTTTAACTTTGAACTTTAATTCAAAATCAAGTAAAAATGAATGAACAGGAGTTTGTGTTTAAGTAGAACAGGTTGACAGAGACTAATTCATCGTTCTATTGTATTCTGTCTGTTCTGGTCTGGTCTGCTGTAGTCAAAGCTCCAGGGTAGACTCACATGGAAGGCAGCAACAAAGAAGGTGAGGGCCAGGAAGTACAGGTTGGTGTCGACAAAGATTCCTTTGATCTCATCGGCATCCTTCTCTGTGAAGCCTTCAGCATGTACAGGTACACACACAGACAAACACACACACACACACACATACTATAATAGAGTGCCTGACAGAATACCAGGCTAGTGATGTAGACAGTGTAAAGATACAGACAATTCAAATGTGTGTTTCATAGAAATGTTGCTGTGTGGGATTGCGTGGGCGCGTGTCTCTCTTGTCTCATGTGAGTGTGTCTCTTACTAAACTGCTATGATTATGAAGCATCCTGCATGGGAATCCAGCATCACAGCCTTCCTGGAGAGATGCAGTGTCACTATATCCATGTATATGTGTGTGTGTGTGTGTGTGTGTGTGTGTATCATACCGAACTGTTGCAGCGAGTAGACAGCATCTTGCATGTGGATCCAGAATCGTAGTCTCCCCAGGGAGATGGAGTCGTAGGCGATGGTCAGAGGGAGCTCTGTGGTGGTGCTGTTGATCTCCTACACACACACACACACACACACACACACAGACACACACAGACACACACAGAAGTTACTATCTGACTTGTTATTCTATTCTAGCTACTGAAGTATTTGTTTAGCAGCACACTGATATTTTGGTTCCATACTCATACTACATAACGACAAGTGCAGAGAGTTTAGTTTGTTTAGTATTTTCACCCTATTAATTTTCAGCTCTCAGGTTCCTCACAGGTACCCCGACTCCTGTACTTACAAACGAGTTGACGTTAGTTCTATTATGTTATAGAGTGTTTATTAAAAGGTGATAACTTACAACGAGGTCCTTGACTCTGTTGCTGAGCTCATCGACAAACAGCAGAGGTAGATACACCATCTTCCTGCCATTCTGGAACCTGAAACACACACACACACACACACACACACACACACACACACAGACACACACACAGAGACACACAGAGACACACAGAGACACACACAGACACACACACACCCCTCAACATCGGGTTGATACATTTCATCATTATGAAATTTACATTCTACATCAGCCTCACCTTCTAAGGTTGTGTGTGTGTGTGCATAACCAGTGTTGAGCCTCTGTCAATTTTTTTTGTCATTTTTTGTATTCAGTGTGTAGCTTGTATCCTACCCTCTGAGGCATCTGTGTACATCACTAGACTGACTGACTGTGTGCCTGACAATGCAAGATACAGTAGCTGTGTATGTGCATGTATCTATCTATCTATCTATCTATCTATCTATCTATCTATCTATCTATCTATCTATCTATCTATCTATTATCTTACACTCTGAGGTATCTGTGTACGTCGCTGGGCAGGTATTCTTTATCAAACAGGAAGGGGTCGCTGACAATGTTGAGTGTCAGGCGGGAGCGCCAGTGGGAAACCGTTTGATCTGACATGGAAGAAGGTCCTCCCCCGACTCCTCCGCCTGCCGCAGGGCTGTCCTGATGCAGTTTCTGCTGCTGCGGTTCTTCTTTCTGGGCCTGTTGCGGCACAGACGGGTACAGACGCAGAAAAGTGAACATCAGGCATGGATGGCATAGCTATGGTTCCAAAAGTGAGTCTACACAGCCTCCTTCTTATACATGGTTATGTCTATTGTCACTAGTCGGCTCCTTTCCAAACCATGTCTCTACAGAGGTGTTCACCCTGAATAACAGCACAGGGGTTGGGTACACTAGATCCTGTGTATTGGTAAATGTATCTACTGTATATCTGTGTCTTCATTTTCAGCAGTCAAGCTGTCTAGACGTGGTATTGGAACAATTTAAGGGGTTAGTTGAGTGATATTACCTGTGTTTGGTCCTCTCCAGCAGAGATCAGAGAGATTTCAGGCGGTTTAGGGATCATGTACGCGGTGAGCTGAGCCACCATGTGGACCTGCCTTGGATCCTGCCACGGGGTGAGGCCAGCTTGATGGACGAATATCAGTGCATACAAAGTCCCGTTGTTACGGGTCTTCTTCGGGAGGGAGACATTGACTATCCTGGGGTGAAGAGAGACAGGAAGGAATGGAGGAAGAGGAGGAGGGTTGGAGAGAGTCAATATCATCAACATGTTTAGAAAACAATCAAATGTACTTTAATATGTCGTGTTTCCACTGGCCAGGGTTTATTCACACTGTGGACTGTTTGACTCACATCTATTGTCTCTGTCATTATGAACTGACCAAACTGGCCCAACCTGGATGAACCCAAACCTAACCAGGTCTAATCTGGCTGGACAGCAGCTAAAACAGACACCTATCTCAACTAAAAGGTCCACAATCTACAACAATTAATAGTTAGCGATTCTAGATGGAACGTTTATTTATTGATTATTTAAGCAATAAGCCACGAGAGCCCATGTTTAAAGTATTTTGCAATGGCTTTGAATGTGACTTAACCAATCAGAGCTATCCGTTTCCTCTCACACTGCGACCCGGGCTCATTACAACATTCTCTTCCTCTTGTCTTGCCTGAAATACTACAAACACCTGAAAGTTCACATCGTATGAGTCCCACCTACCTCTCAATCTTGTTGTTGACATCAAAGTTCTCTTCTTTGTAGATCAGGGCATGTCCTCCATCTGCATTGGGCCGCAGCGCACTGTAGATACTCAACTGGGAGACAAAGAGATGGACAATATCAAAGGGCAAATCTAAATGTATTATTATTATTGTTCTGCTATAGAAAGAAAGACACGGCACCGACCTGTAGTTTGGGTTTCCCTGCTAGGAACGGTGTGATACAGTTGTCTCCTTTGGGGTTGTCACAGGGTTTGGTGTACACTATCCCATACATCACCCAGCAGGTGTGGAGCACGTACACCACAAACACCCCCACGATCAGAGTGGTGAACGATGTTTTCTGGAACATTTTGCTAGTGTGTCTCGTTGCGTCGTCTCCCACGACTAGCTGAAGAGCAGGGCCATGTGTCTAGAAATAACAGGCAGTATAATGATTCACTTCAGCCTGGAGGAACAATAAGAAATCAATACTGATAACTGCGCTATGCTTAATGTACTGCAAGCATGTGTTCATCAGATGGGACAGCCTCACTGTGCAGCTTTGGCAGGGAGCCAGCTTGTCCTCAACCATTCGGTTTTATTCTATAGTACTTTGTCATCCGAGAGATTACATTGTCTGGTAAAATCGTGACAACAAAGTTTCATGCCCTGCTGGGTTGTGTGTTAAATGCAAGTCTGTTTTGGCATGGAGTAGCGTTACTAGTTCAAATCAAAGAGATAATCTATCCAGCCTATTGTCGAGTATGTAGTTGAGGACATTTGCTGGGACTCGTTCTCCAGGTTTTATCCTCGGCTCACTGAAAAAAAACTGGCAAGCTACTTCACAGCAGGGTCACGTGCCTATCGAGAGCCAAAACTGACTAAAGTATAAATAAATGAATTAATGTATAAATAAAAAAATTAATTAATGTATAAATAAATACAATTATTTATTACTGTGTGCATTCATGCATTATATATATATATATATATATATATTTATTTTTTAAATTTTATTTTCATTTTTACAATAGATTTAGATTAGGGACACGATGGCTAACTGACAAAGATGTTGGTAGAATTGTCAGTTTTACCAGGCACAGCAAAACTAATTTACCATCTTTTGGCTAGTAGGTGGCTGATGGCAATTTCAAACCCAGGACATAATACACGCCTTAAACTCAAGAACCACTTGATGATACTGAATCTAAACTGGTAGCTGTGATGTTTGCTGCCAATTCGCCCGTGCAGCTAGCAAGCTTCTGCTCGTGATGAAAGCAATGTTTAACGTTTCTTAACAGCTGCTGTCTTTAACGTTACATTGCAGTCATTTAGGAGACGCTTTTATCCAAAGCGACTTACATTCAGTGCGTTCAACACGGTCTTACGTCCCTTCGACTCAGTTGTTCTACTTGAAAACCGCACTGATGGTGATTCAGGAGTTTTTATACTTATTCTTCTACGTGTTAGATATAATTGTATAATGTAAGCAACATGCAAAAACGTAAACGTAACCATACCAGTCTCGATCTGGGAAGCTGTCAATTCAATCTCAGGTGGATCATTGGCTGGATATTCGCCCACTTAGTTAGCGAGCTAGCCAGGTCGCTAAACGCAACGACTGTGTGTCGTTCATAACAACATCGTCTCTTTAAAGGTGTTCACTGTTCTCGTTTGATGGCATTTGTCGCTTATTTGTCTGCCCTCTCCTCTCTGTAGAAACGGTATCGTCCAGAATATTCAACTGAAAGCGTGAGGTGGATCTAGATTTCCGCCATTCACTTCCTGGTTAGTGTATTTCTTGAACGAGATTTGGAGCGCTGGTACCGCGAGGCTTGTCTTTACCTTGTTTTTCTGGCCTCCACAGGTTCGTTTTACGACAATCTTACACTGAAATTAGTTGTATGAACAAAACTCCCCTAACCACTTCATTAACTACCAAAATAATTACTTTCAAAGCTGAAGCCTTATTCACCTGTTTCCACACAAACTGCAGATTTTTGTTTTTACAGAATCTGACAGCATAAAGCAGGCAACCTCATGTTTCATGTAGAAACCAATGTCATTCAGGACGTTAAACTCAGGACATTATGGTTGCATAGCAAAGAACACCCCATTTGCAGTGTTTTTAAAATGAATCTACAGTTAATCCAACCTCAGCCATCTTGAATTATGTAAGAGCCTCTTATCGTAAATGGGCCTCCTGTACAAAGGAAAGAGACAGGACACATTTCCAATTTCCCACACTGCCATTTTCCATCTGGGTGTTTCCCAGATGCCAACCCTCTCCACAATCCCTGACCTAACTTGTCCAACTAAACAGCTTCTCACCTACTGAGTGACCCTTGTGTGTCCATGCACAAATCGTTGATTTATTTTTCTTCATACAAATTAGGGAATTTATTTATTTATATTTTTAAAAAACACTTCACAAAAACAAGTGTATGTGTGTGTGTCACACACACAGAGAGAGAGAGAGAGAGAGAGAGAGAGAGAGAGGAGAGAGAGAGAGAGAGAGAGAGAGAGAGAGAGAGAGAGAGAGAGAGAGAGAATGATATCCTTGTCAATATATGGATATAGAGGAGGCTTCCAGATACCAGGGGAAAGAGGGGATCACAACTAATACCAATTTATTTCACATAATTTTGGGGTAAACAAATATAAAATGATGTTGCTCTTCTGAACATGTATTTACAGCTGTGCCAGTGCTGTAACTGTGAAATAGCAAGCAATTCTGCTAATATGATAATCCAGTCGCCTGCATTTGCTTAATCGACATAAATAGGCTGTATGCCTCTGTTTACCAGTAACAATGGTTAATGTGACATTTAACCATATAGACACTGCTTGTCCCTAAGTGCTTTATATCATCCAGTCGTTACAAGGTTACCTGAGTGACTTCAGGCCAGTGGCACTGACCTCAGTCTTAATGAAGTCCTTTGAGCACTTGGTACTTTCCTGTCTCAAATGTATTGCAGGCTCGTTCCTTGACCCCCTGCAGTTGGCCTACAGGGTGAAGTGGATGTTGCAGTCAACATGGGCCTATAATTTGTCTTGGAACTCCTGGAAATCCCTGGCTCCAATGCCAGGTTATTGTTTAGTGTCAGCTGATGGTGTTGAGTTCAACACCATCATCCTGGAACTGCTCTATGGCCAAATGTCCCAGCTGAACATCACTCCATAAATCTGCTGGTGGACATTGGACTTCTTGTCAGATAGAAGACAATTTGTGTAACCGTGACCCTACCTGTCTTTGAGCACTGGTGTACCACATATGGGTTGGACTCTTTCCACCCCTCTTTTCCCTGCACACCAATTGCTTCATCACTTGACACCTGTCTGTCAAACTGCCTAAGTTTGTGGATGACATTTACAGAAGAGAAGTAGACTGTCTCACATCATGTGCCACCAACAACCTGGAGCTGAAAACACTGAAAACTGTAGAGATGACGATTGAATTCCTTAGGAGCCAGCCTACAGATCACTCACTGGAGATCAATAGCTCAACCATGAACTTTCTATACTCCACCATCACCAACATCCTAAAAAGGGGATTGAGATCTCCTTGTTCATCAAGAAAGCCCAACAGTCGATGTTCTTTTCTGCAGCAGCTAAAGAATCTCAAAGTTTTGCACCCGATCCTGGTTCACATTTAAAGGTCAGTAATTGAAAGCTTACTCACATCCTTCATCACAGTCTGCCTCCTCCTAGTCCAAGGACAAGCTCCAGCATGTTGCCTACACAACTGAGCAGCAGTCAAGTGCCCTCTGTAAAGGACCTGCATGATACCAGTGTGAAGACAATGGCAGGAAGGATTGCCACCGACCGCAAGGCGACCATCTGTTCCTCAAACCTTCCTCTGGGAGACCAGGGGACCAGTCCATTTAGAGCAAAGAAACATCCATCACGTCAGCAGCTTCTTTCCAAGAGCGTTCACCCTACTCAACCAACCCTCCCAAGACTCACTAATATAACACATTAAATGCTTCTGAGTGCTTAATCCATCAATGTAATGGCTTTATCTGCACATATATCAATACAGAACTTAGAAACCTGAAAGAAAAAACGATAGGGTCTTGACATGACAAATTGAACCGAGATGACTTCCAGAATTTCCGGAAGTTCTGTAACTTTTTTTTGGGAAAAGACTGCATGAGTGAAAGGGGAAAGTAGCTTAGTATCAAAATTCCCGAAACATTGAAATGCTCAGTCGGTGTTCCTCAACCTTGAGGCAGAAAGATGATGTGCAATGTGTGAATATATGACCAAGAGAAGGGCAGATGTACTCGATGTTCATATATTATTATTATATTATTATTATAAAAATACTTCAACTACAGGGTGAGTGACAGCGTGTATCCCTACCAGTGTTGTGCTTGTTACCTGCCTTCAGGGAACCTGGGTTACATACATTACCTACCATGTTGTATAAATACTGACAGAAAATGTATATGAGCATGGTAGTATCACTGTATTAATGTTTCTATAGTTGTTATTATTATTTCTCCACTTCATTCACACTAGGGCAGCTGTCAAAAGATGAAAACTGAAAAAAAAAAAAAAAGAATCAAATCAGATGAATTCATTATTTAAGGCAGGGATTTTTTGTTTTTTCACTTTAGTGTCCGTATTTTCTTTAAGTTTTTATTCATGTATTTTTTTTCATTTTTGGACGACAGGGTATCACAGTGAGTAGAGAGACCATCCTTTAGTCCAGGTTCAGGCTCCTGTGTCAGCAAGCATCTGTCCTGCTGAAGTGTCCTTTTTGAGATTTAGTCCAATAAACAGTCTTAGGACATTGTTATACTAACCTTAGTGACAGTAGTTAAACGTTTGACCACTCGGTGGTGCAACTGCTTCATTTACAGAAACAGATTCAAACGCTTCATGTCATTAACCATTCTGAGCCCGAAGTCGTGTCTCTCTTTCTCGGTCTCTCGCTGTCCTTCCTTGCTACTCTGTGATGATCCATAATCACCACTCTGTGTGTCTCCATCAACATCCATCACTCTTTATGGAGTTTCGCAGTCAGGGGCAGAGAGGAGAGAAATCGAGAGAGAGAAAAAAAAACCCGCCAGCCTTCCAGTCAGGGGCAGAGGGAAGGCTAGTCAGCACTCTATTTCCAAATGACCTCAGAGAAAGGAAGAATGTGTCCCTGTCCACAGATTTTCAATTGCCAGTCTTTTAACCGGTTACCTTTTTGGTCTACAACTTGCTTCTCTTACCAGGAGAGCCTTTCTGCCCTGTTGCCCAGTCCTCAAGTACCCCCTTGTGCTGCAGGATTTAGCTCCAGCTCTACTCGGGCCTCTAATTGGTTCAGGTGTGCCTGAGTAGAGCTAGAGGTAAATCCTGCAGCACAAGGGGCTACTTGAGGACTGGATTGGGAACCACTGCTCTGAGCTATAGGGACTCGTCCATTGTCCCCAGGCAATTGTATCCTATGCAAACAACAATGCTAACAGCCAGGTCGCCTATTACAGGAATTCAAATTGACTGTACACATGATCAAGGATGTTTAATGAAAACATTGTTAAAATTAGATTTTGTTTGAGTGGTTCAATTTAAAGGTATTGCAACACACAGCTCAAATGACAAGTGTTGGGGCAGGAAATGAACCAACGGAGGGCTAAGGCAAAAATTTGCATGGTGTAGCTTTAAATTTATAGTATTGTATTTTCATAGTCATCAGTTTGAATCCCCAGGAAGATGAACAAGTAATACTCCCTTTAACAACTTCTGTCGAGGTACCCTTAAGCAAGGCACTAAACCCTCAGCTGCTCCTGTGAAGCGGTTCAGCAGGAGGCTCTGGCTGCACTGAGCAGATCCCGGCTGTGAGCGACGCGGGTTGTTGCTGAGAAAAGAGTGAGTGTGTTCAGTCAACCTTCCCTGGGTCAATAACGCTACAGAAGCCACCAATCTTCCTTTTCTCATCTCAGTCAAAACTATTGCGTTACTGACTGCCGGGGAGAGACGGGAAAGGAAAATAACTTGCCTCGTTTAAATGCTAATTTGTCTCTGACTGAAGATTCAGTGCATTAGCAACAGGTTGGATATAGAAGATAGAAGATGTTGTCAGGGAGCTTGTAGATCAGACACAAAGACAGGTTTTCCAGCCACATTCCCCCCATGATAATCTTCATTTCTTCATGCATCTTTTGTGCATTTGCGGTCCACCGTTGCTTTATGAACACACCACCAGCGGTCCCACGCTCCTGCCGTGATTAATAATCCTCACCAACGTTTTTTACAATCACATTTTCTCCATCGGTGGTGACAGTATTGTTGTTATGGTGACCTGCTGCTGCTGAATGTAGGGTGGTAGGTAGAACTGCACCAGTCCAATCACAGCAATTCATTCCAATAATCAAGTGTAATTGAAATGTTGATTGTTTTCACTTGCCCCTCCCTCCTTCCTTCCCTCATTCTTTCCTTCTTTCCTTCCTTCTGTCCTTTCCTCATTTTTTCCTTCTTTCCTTCCTTCTGTCCTTTCCTCATTCCTTACATCCTTCCTTCCTCCTTCCTTCCTTCCTTCCTTCCCTCCTTTCCCCATCCCTTATGTCCTTTCTTCCCTCATTCTTTCCTCCTTCCTTACATCCTTTCTTCCTTCATTCTTTCCTCCTTCCTTCTTTCCTTCCCTCCTCCCCTCCTCCTTCCTGTCTAGGACCAACAATGAGATGCTGTCACTGGATTCTCAGGCAATCGAACTGTGTTGAGTCAAAGTAAAAAATGAGACTTTGTGTAGAAGAGGTGAACATTGTTTGCAATGGAATGTGTTTTCCAATTCCTCTCTCAGGAGTCTTTCCTACCTACCCACTACCTCACTGTCTATCTGAATCTGTCTCTCTCTTTCAGTCTTTCTCCCTGTCTTACTATATGTTGTTCTTTCTACATGTCTCTTTCACCATCTTTATAACTGTTTCTCTTGATGTCATTCTCTCTCTCTCTCTCTCTCTGCAGCCACCCTCTCTCTCTCATTGTGATTGAGTGAGATGAGAAGTTAGTTGGATACCCTTCTACCGTCCTCCAACGTTAACCACACACACACACACACACACACACACACACACACACACACACACACACACACACACACTGACCTCTCTCTGTACATCATTTTGCTCTCTCTTAGGCCTTTACTCTCTCTCTGGTATTTGACATGCTTGGCTTAATGTATGGTGAACATCTATTATCACAGAATTACCTTTGGTGTGTGTGTGTGTGTGTGTGTGTGTGTGTATGTGTGTGTGTGTGTGTTTGCACGTCTGTGTGAGTGCATGTGCTGGTGTGTGTTTGCATGTTTGTGTATATGTGTGTCTTTCTCATTTAGATTGTGGACTGCATGAATTTCCATTACGCAGAGTTGACAAGGAAATAGCCCGGTTTTTAATTGGTGGGGATTCGCCTGCGACACAAGGTCATTGGCTGATAATATGTCAATTATGGTCTCTCTCACCTCTTATGGGAGAGTAGGGGGGAGAGAGAGAGAGAGAGAGAGAGAGAGAACGAGAGGGGGAGAGAAACAAAAAGAGAAGAGACAAGATGAGAGAAGGACATTGACTCATTTGACTTGTCAGCTATCTATCCCAGTAGCTAAACTCAAACCTCTCTCTCTCTCTCTCTCTCTCTCTCTCTCTAACACACACACACACACACACACACACACACACACACACACACACACACACACACGCACACACACAGTGCAAAGTCACCTCCAGGCACAACAGGAGGAACTCTTCAAAGCACCACTCTACTCTCTTTCTCACACACTTCCTCTCCTTCCATTTTGTCCACAGTCCAGGTTAAGAGGGTTGTTTCATGATGTGGGTTTTAATTGGTTGGATACTTGATATATGTGGCTTGATCTATATTAACCCAAATCATTTTTAATAAAGTGCTCTTAAAACCCAAAGTCGTTGCCTCTCTCTGCCTGTTTTTTGTTTTCTCTCTCATCACTTCTTTCTTTCTTTCTGTAGGGTCAGACACGCCTTTGTCTTTCTATTCTGTCTCTATTTTTTCTGTCCATTCTCTGTTACATTCTCCTTCCTTACCCCCTCTCTTTCTCCCTCTCTCTCTCTCTCCCCCCCTCACTCCCCCACCCCCCTCTGTTTTTCGATGATGCTGCTCTTTCGCTCTGCTGAGCAGTCATTCAGATGTGACTTCAACTCTTTCACAGGCCGCTGGCCTCCCACTGTGTCTGTAAGACTTTGATTGTTCTTCTCTTTTCTTCTTTCTCTTGTCCTTTATTTCTTCTCCCATCTCGACCCTTTTCCTCTCTTATCCTCTCCAGTCTTCTTCTTTCTTTCTCCTCACCTTTCCTCTCCCTCTTGCTCCTCCTTGCTCCCTTTCCCCTCCCTTCCTGTCCTCTGTCCTCTACTCTTTCTCCACTCCCCTCTTTACTCTACCCCCCCCCTCTCCTCTCTCAATCTGTTCATCCCAACGTGTGTGTGTCAATTTGGATGGAGTGGTGGATGGATGGAGGGAGGGAGCGATGGAGGGCTGAAGGGACAGATGCAGAGAGAGACAGAGATAGAAAGAGAGAGATGGGGAGACATCTGACGTTCTCTCGCTGCAGCAGCCATGAGTGTAGTTACAATCTGTAAACACACGCGCGCACACACACACACACACACACACACACACACACACACACACACACCCACACACAGTTGGAGAATGAACACAGGGGAAATCTGTACTCTTTCAAACAGAGAAAAATTAACACAACAGGAAATTGGTTTCTGTTTTCCTTGCAAATGTGACAGAATATTGCTTGATAAATGATAAATAAATGATATATGTAATTTATTTAGTTAGTTAGAAATAAAGAAGGGGGCGGGGGGGTTGATGGTTGGGATAGAAAATGTGGGGAAGAAAGAAAGGAAATGCTTTGGCTTTTAATCTGAAAGATCTCACCACAAAAAACAAGGGTAAAGTACACTTTAGAAGGAAAGGAAGAAAGAAAGAAAGAAAGACGGAAAGACAGAGAAAGAATAGAGTGCATTAGTGTTGACTTTTCCACTCATTTTGTCTCCCTCTCTTTCCTATCTTGTCCTCCAGCAGCTTTTGATTCTTCTTGTTTGCTCTAACTCTAACAAACTACACACACACACACACACACACACACACACACACACACACCTTCCACTTGTTTTTTTATTCCAGTGCCACTCTGACAAACTGTCCCGGTAACCACATCGACTGAGAGATCAAACGCCATGGCAACGTGTGTGATCACCGCGGATACGGTAAGACAATCACTTTGTAGTGTCCATTCTTGTGTGTGTGTGGGGCGGTTACCTGGTTGGTTTGTTACAGGAGAAAAAATGTGTGTGTGTGTGTGTGTGTGTCTGAGAGAGAGAGAAAGAATGAGTGTGTGTGTGTGTCTGTGTGTATGTGCATGGGAGAGAGTGAGAGTAAGCATAGTGTGTGACAGTGTGTGTGTGTGTGTGTGTGTGTATTTATTCAAGCATCTCTATTAGTGTGTGTGTGTTTTGGTGTTTGCGTGTGTCCACATGTGTGGGTGTGTCTGTGGTTGAGTGTCTCAGTGTCTCCTCAGGCTCTTTTCTGATAGACCACTACTGGGTGTTGTAGAGATGAAAGGGATGCTGGGAACTCATCTCATGCCATGAATCCTGGGTAAGTAGCGTGTGATGCCAGTACATCCTCATCACAGAGAGAAAGAAGGCTTTCATCCCTTATCTGTTCTCTCTATCAGTATCCCCTCTTCTCCTCTCCTCTCCTCTCCTCTCCTCTCCTCTTCTCCCCTCTCCTCTCCTCTCCTCTCCTCTTCTCCCCTCTCCTCTCCTCTCCTCCCCTCTCCTCTCCTCTCCTCTTTCTTTTCAACTCCTCTACATTCTTCTCTCCTCTTGCCTAGTGTGAACTCAAAATGATCAAAGTGCCCATTCTGGCCATGACAGTTCAATTTTACCAGGACACACACACACACACACACACACACACACACACACACACACACACACACACACACACACTCAGAGTGTACATGGGGTCAGTAAACCTATGTCTAGATGTCATCGTTTCAAATGTAGATGAAAACCTAGCTCTATAAAATGACCGGAAGGTTGCTGGTTCAGATCCCACGGGTTATGATGTCAACAAATTTATTGAGAGACTAGTCTGAAGCATAGCTGGCAAATAATTGATTTCATCTCTTTTAAAACGGACCATCACCCAGTCCAAGAGGACGATACTCTCCTTTCCTATATCCCATATTTCTGCCCAGTCATGAGCCGTCCGTCCTCTAGATAAAATCGAGGTTTGTACGTCTTGTTGTTGCAGCTCAACCAGTCAAATGTCTGGCTTGCCACGATACTCTTATTTTGTAGCCCTCCAATAGACATGTACCACCAATATGCTTCACCAGGTGTACTTCAGCACATTGAACTCAGCAACACGTCTTGAGAAAATGTATCTTATCCTTTCCCCCGTCCATCCCTCTCTCTCTGTATCTGCCCCCTCTTGCCTCCCTCTCCATCCCTCCCTCCCTCTCCATCCCTCCCTCCCTTCTCTGCGTCACTCTCTCAACTCTAATATGCAATGAAACAAAACGTGGCAGTCAACTTCTTTTTCTCCCTCCGTCTATTCCCCTCAGACCTGTCCCTACTCTCCCTCCCCTCTCTTACTTTCTTTCTCTCTCCCTCCATTTTATTCCATTCTTTCTCATAGGTCTTCTCTCTCCCCCTTTGCTCCCTCTATCTCTGGCTTGCACCAACTCCCCCTCTCTCACCCGTCCCTCTCTCTCTCTGCCTTAAACTCTCTCCTTCTTGCTGCTTCTCCTCTCTCCCCCTCTTTCCCTCTCTAGAGTCCTCTTCTTTCCGTCTGTTTCATTAACAAGATTTATCTTCTCTAGTAATTACAGTACACACACACACACACACACACACACACACACACACATACCTACACACACATACTTACACACACACACGTTACACTTCCAGGCAGTGCAGTACCTACTTTTCACCAGTCAGGGTCACTGTGGCACTGTGCTAGAGAGAGGGAGGGAGGGGGAGAAAGAGACGGAGTGAGACTGGGGAAGGGGTGTGTGTGTGTGTGTGTGTGAGTCGTGTGTGTGTGTGTGTGCGGGTCGGGTGTGGGTGTGTGCGGGTCGGGTGTGGGTGTAGAGGATGGGAGGTCATTACATGCATGCATTTGTGTATTTGCAGGCGTGTGTGTGTGTGTGTGTTTGTGTGTGTGTGTGTGTGTGTTTGTGTGTTTGTGTGTGTGTGTGTCTCCTTGGCACTGAAGGAAAACAGGAATCAGGATGGCACACCTTGATGCAATTACACTGACAAAATTAGACACATAAACACACACACACACACACACACACACACACACACACACACACACACACACACTGGATAAATGGCAATCTGCCGGTAACCTCTGCCTTTTTTTCAATTTATTCATTTTTGAACAATACATATTCATACTGCTTGAATGCCTTTCTGAAGGCCATGACTCTGTGAGTGTTTGTGTGCGTGTGTGTGTGTTGAAAGAAAGCAGCGAGGCCCCTGGCTTTCTTGGTGCATTCAAGTGTTAGACTAAAAAACAACACAAATTACGGTTGCAAATATGAGCTCTGTTAGACGAGCAGGTAGCAGCTTCGTTTCAAAGGTCCAAAGACAGCTGGTCTCTCGGACTCCCAATATCAGAATCCCTCTGCGGTGATAGGCCTTGCATTTGACAGAGTCTGATTGATGCCTTTTTCCCCTCCTAGCTAGCTAGTTGACATTGACAGAGTGAGTGACAGAGAGGCTGACAGAGTGACAAAGGCAGTGTGACTGGCGTTCATCATCGCAGCGTTTCTGAGTGGCACTGAGACTTGGCAAGAATACCAGGAAAATGTTTTTTATTTAATTTTCCCCCACCAAAAAAGAATTTACAGCATAAATTTCATGTTTTACAAAATATGAACTATAAAGCAACCTTGTCCCCTGACAAGGTTGACATCAGCCACAACCGCGTGTGTAAAAATAAATAAATATGAAAATGTAAAAAGCATCACGCTGTCGCCCCTGCATTCCTCTCCTCTTATTATTGGTTCAAGGTCAGGGTCCAACTGTACCTCCTGTCCTGTTCCCCGACAGGAAATCACTCATGTGTAGGTAATGGACTCATCTTGTTTGTGCTTGTGCTTTTGACTATTTGCGCAGGATGATTAAAAGCAAATATCACGTGTAAAAATAAAATGGGTTTTTTGTCTCAGAATCTATAAAATACCAAATTAAATTCACAATTTGTTTAGATTTAATAGACTGTAACTTCAATACTAATATTATAGTGCATGCATAGGCCTGCTGTTACACAGTATATAAATGCATGCAGGCACACACACACACACACACACACACAGGAGAAAGACACACAGGGAGCTAGACAGACAGGCACATACATTCAAATTTGCACGGTAGAAAAGCAGTGATAATGACAAGCACTAAGGAGGCATGTAAATACTATTCCGGTTTGCTGTGTGTGTGTGTGTGTGTATGTGTGTGCGTGTGTGTGTGTGTGCGCGTGTGTATATATGTGTTTTTGTGTGTTTTTGTGTGTGCAGTGTGTGTGCAGTGGTGTGTGTCGTGTACTCGAGCCAGGAGTGTATTGTTTTCACCTCAGGTCCTGTAACATCATTTATACGGTTTACACACACACACACACACACACACACACACACACACACAAAGCCACATTTCTTGTTCTGCTCTGCTGACAAGGTAGACACTACTGCTGCTACTGTGCGTGTGTGTTTGTGTGCGTGTTGCGCGTGTGCATGCACAAGCACAAGCACAGGTGTGTAGGTTGATAAAGTTTATCAGCTCAGGGCACGTTGCTGTCGGCAACCAGTGTAGCGAAGGGAAAAGGCCACGCAGACAAGGTGCGAGTGTGTGAGTGTGCGAGTGTGTACACATTATATGTCTATGTGTGTGTTGATAGGGAAGGGGATGGCAAACACAAGCAGTCCTCTCCTCAGCTCAGCAACCCCCCCATCACACACACACACACACACACACACACACACACACACACACACACACACACACACAGCCCTCAATCTTAAGGTAGGAGAGGATTTAAATCCATTTTGAGGAGGAAATGCTATCAACATACTTACACACCAACAACTGCAATGCCCAAAATATTACTTTTCGTAAGTGACGGCACTGAAATATCCATGAAGAGGCAGAGCAGAGTGAAGCACAACAGCAGGACACACACTGATCATGTCTAACATCTATAGATCCAAACATCTGTCGGCTGATATTTAACTGTCTCCCCTGTCAACAGACTCAACGATGGTACAAAAAAAAAAGTGATAGGGAAGTGAAAACAATAACTAACAATAGAAATTATCTATAATAAGTTAGATTTCATGTTTTGGTTTGGCTGTCGTAGTCTAATGGACCCACTGGTAACGTCTGTGTGGTGAGAGTGGATGAGTAACACCCTCCACTCTCTCAACAACTACTGAGGCGCCCCTGGGCCAGGCACTTAACCTCCGAATGCCCCCGTGTAGTTGCTCAGTGGCTAAAAGAGCACGACTGTATTTGCTCTGGGCAGCTCCCAGCTGTGAACAGGAGTTACCGGGGTACCGAAGACGAGCGTGACCCTCCTTCCTCCTGCGACTACTCCCCTTAACAGCCACTGTGGATAACAATGTATTCTAGGTGAACAAGCTTGGTCCATATGAAAGTGTGCTGAGTTAACCAGCCCGTTGAATCTGCCCTCCATCAAATAGCTTGGTTAAATAGGTTTAGTCAATCACAAGGAACCCATACAGGCTTAAAGTAACAATCTGTGACATTTTCATATAAATAAATGTCTGTTTTGCTGCTCTGTGTCGCTAATGGATAAACACAATACAGGTTCAACCTATAGCCAGTTCATGAAAGCTTTTACATTTGCTGGTCTAATCACCCAGAGTCTAGGAGGTCTTTCCTCCGGCGCACAGGAAGTGATGCGTTTTGCGGCGCCAGCAACAGCGGTTTGTTTAGAACAAGTAGAAGAAGAACTGGGTAGTTAGCATGAGCAGCGTTAGCCACCGTGGCTGAACAGACCAAGAAAAGAGCGCCGCCTACAGAAAGTCAAGCTTCGTCATCAGCCAATCAAAGAAAGGCATTCAGGCCTGACATATTGTGTGAAGTGAATCATGTTGTTTGCCAATCTATAGTTTGTCTGTCTGTCAGGTTGAAATAACCCACATCAGAGCTCAAACACACCACATGTACTCACAACGTTGTGGGTTTGAATCTGGCTCACGATCTCCATCACGCCATCCCGTCTCTCTCCCGTCTTTCCTTTCCTTCACTGTGTGCCGTCTAATACAGCAGACATGTCTTCAAAACTTAATATGTGCACTAGATGGCACTGTTGCCATATCTCACTTCACACACACACACACACACACACACACACACACACACACAAACAAGCAGAGATTGGCAAACGCACTACCTAAAGCTCGAGAGATGGAGAGGCAGTCAGTTTCTCTCTGCCTGTCTCTCTCTCTCTCTCTCTCTCTCTCTCCCCCTCTCTCCCCCTGTCTCACTCACACATACATTACCTCTATGTCCATTCCTTCACAGTAATGCATCGTTATGAGAAAAACAGACACCCTGTGATACTAAAACTCATTCTCACGGCAGCCATGTGATATACAGTAGACACACACTAACATACACACACACACACTTACACAGTATTGAGATACGAACAGAGATTCATGAAATAACAACATAGTGCAACAAGACTTAGTAATACCTGCTTTATTCAAAAAGATTTGGACACTGACAGAGAGAGAGAGAGAGAGAGAGAGAGAGAGAGAGAGAGAGAGAGAGAGAGAGAGGAGGCTTTCAGCAACGCCCTGCTTCACATTCACACAGTTACATCAGTTACATTCACTCTCACACCTACAAGCTGAATATTATATCTGCAGTCGACTACTGTTGGACACTGAGCAGCTCCACTGGAGCATTTGCGGGTGAAGTGCTTTGCTGAAGGGCACTTCAGGAGAGTAGATTACCTCTCGTTCACTTCCCCCGCACAGTTTATCCCGGCTGTGGGGATTTAAACCGGCGGCCCTCTGGTCACCAGCCCGGCTCTCTCCGACTCCGAGGCGACTGCCACCGAGAAACAAATCAAACAAGGACACAGCAAATAACGACAAAATCATTTTCACATTTCACATTTCAGTACACACACGTGCACTCTTAACTGTGCACATGCAAACGCGCACATTCATGGAAAACACACACACACACACACACGTGCACACACACACACACACACACACAGGATGTTTTTTTTGAGTGTGCAATGGTTGTGGTTATGTGTCTTGTGATGTTGTGTGTCAGCATACTAAAAGAAACTATTGTCATGAGTCTTACCAGCTCTGTTATCTAGCATACTAGCATGCTCAGATACACACACACACACACACACACACACACACACACACATAAAATGTATATACACACTAACAGATGTCAGTGTATATTTTCTGACTGTGTGATTTGAACCCCTTGTCCTCTGTAGCCCTTCTGTTGTGACACAGATGTCCGATACAATAAAATGATCTCTCCTTGACAGACAGTACGTCGCTGTGTTGCAGCCTGCGACAGGATGTGTGCTAGAATGGAAGTTTATAAAACACCGAACCAGAGTTTGCACACAGTACACCACTATTCATCAAGGCGAGTAAACTGGCATGGAGTGCCAGGCGTTGTCGTAACACACACACATCTCCAAAACAGACACAACTGCAGAACAAATGTGTTGTTTGGGAAGCTGACAGTTCTAACTAACAACGCGCTATCGGTTTGCTCGCCAAGAAATGAGATCGGGTCACAGGTCAATGCAATCAAATCAACCAACTGTAAACAGAAACATTTTGAAGTGTATCTTTGACACACGCTCGAGTTATTCTCAAATCAAACTAGAAAGCAGTCTGCTCTACATGAGAGATTTTGCCTTTTTTTTTTTACAGTCAGTAGAGAGAGACAGGAAAGATCAGGTGAGAGAGGAGGGATGACCGGGCCGGATTCGAACCCAGGTCACGGTTATGTGGTATACATGAGGGTATTTAAGTGAAGAAGGAAGTGAGCAAAGATTAGTCTCTCCCTCTCTGACCGACTGACAAAATGGCTGCAAAAATGTGGCCCCAGATGTGGAGGGTGTGCCAGTTCAGCCACATCACATCTGTCTTAAGGGTTGTTGTTTCACCCGATACTGCCGGTGCAGACAGCGGATGCACCTAACCCCCCTTCC